>VZRQ01005614.1:199742-216252 GCA_013397975.1 Machaerirhynchus nigripectus | reverse complement strand
CCACCCCCGGCAGGGACAGAGCGCTCGCCCCGCCCCGTTCCAGCTCCTCCCCGTCACCCCACTGGGTAAGCTGGGAACGGCACCGGCTGCAGATACTCTGTAAACCCCCTTTTTTATTGTTTTTCTCCTCAATTCCCAGCCAGAGGCAACATTCCCTGCACACCCCCAACCCGGCTGTGCTTCCCTCGTCCTTCCCCAGGCTCGGCAAGTCCCCAGGGGACAACAACCCCCTCGGGAAGAGCCAGGAAGGTGCTCGGAGGCTTCTGGAGCCACAGAAATCTTTTCCCATTTNNNCAGAAATCTTTTCCCATTTCAGCCTTTGAAAATGTGCAAAATCTGTGAAATGACCCCAAAGCGCGGCTGCTTTGGGGAGAGAAATGGCCTCATCCGGCACCCCCGTCCTGCTTATGGGGAGGGCACTCCACACCCACCAAGGGGACAGTTCTGGGGACGCCACCCTGTCCCCACTGGGGACGCCCGCTCAGGCCCTACCCCAGAGACAACACAGGGTTGGGGCATTTTGGGGGGTCACCAGGCGGGAGGGGGGGACCACAGAGCCCCCAGAGTCTGGAATTCCCGGTGACACATCGCTCCCGGCCAGGTGCCACGAGGCCGGGAAGCAGCTGCGGCTCCGGGGGCTGGGTGCCAGCCAGGGACAAACCACCAGCCAGCCTGGATCCGTCCTCACGTCAGCGGGCCGGGCTGCGGTGTACCCGGATCTGTCACCTAATTGCTGGGGACCAGCGTCTCTTCGTCATTTTGGGGATGGCTGGGGACGTTTAACCCCTCGGGGGCTGGGAAACCGGGCTGGATCGGCCTCCCGGGGCCAGAGCAGCGGCGTGGCACAACAGGGATGTCACACACGGCACGACACAGGCACAGCCCCAGGGCTGCACCTCTCAGAGATGCCCGAATCCACGAGTCCTGTCCTCCATGGAGTGTTTTGGTGGTGACAGTGACAAGCCAATGTCCCAGCTGTCACAGCTGCCGGGCTCAGACGCTGTTTTTGGGGTGACACAGGAAAAGACAGAGGGATGTTTGGTGGTGCCTGGCTGCCATTCTGCTTGGTCCATCCCTGGTCCACGGTCACCCTGGCACAGTCCCCCGATGGTCCCCATCACCCTGCCAGCCTCCCTCACCCTGCTGGTCCCTGTCACCCTGCTGGGTACCCAGCACCCTCCCGGTCCCTGTCACCATGTTGGGTCGTTGTCAACCTACTAGTTCCTGTCACCCTGTTGCTCCCCATTACCATACTGGGTCCCCATCAAGCTCTTGGGTCCTCATCACCTGTCCAGTCCCCATCACCCTGCTGGTCCCATGTTGCTCTACTGGTCCCCATCACCCTGCCAGCCTCTGTCACCCTGCTGGCTCCCCAACACTCTGCTGGTCCCGCGTCACCCTGATGGTCCCTTTGTGGTGGGTGCCACCGGGTGTTGCACTCCTCCTCCATTCCTGAAGGTCCTGCTTCAGCGCTGCCACCAAACCCCTCACTTCCCTGGGAATATCCTTGGAGTCACCCCAAGAGACTCCTTTGGGGTCTCAGCTCTGAGCCTTGTGCTCTGGGCTCTGTAGCCCTGGCGCATCCTGGCCGACACTGCTCTGGCTTATCCTGGTTTTCCCAGCATGCTGCTGATCCCATCTCCTCAGAGGAACAGGACAAAATCCATGTCCCCAACCCCCCTGGTGACACCCTTGCAGGCTGATTTGTTTCCCCTCTCCCATTTCCAAAGGCTGATGGAGGTGATGAGTGGGTAACACGTGGGGGGCTCTGGCAGTGACGTGCCCGTGTCTGGCTCAGCCAGGGGTGTCCACGGCTGGTCGCTCCCAGCTGGAGCCCTGTGACCTTCACACCATCAGGTTTCTGCTCGGAGGAGGTTGAAATGGAAATTTTTTTGGATTTCAGCAAGGGAGCTGCACGTGGTGCAGAGCACTGGGGACCCATCACTTGGGTGATCTTGAGCCACGATCCCAGGCCAGGGACAGGCCGGGAGCTGCATGGCCACAAAAAGAGCTGGTTTTCCTCCACAGCCCCATGGCTTTGGCCACAAACCTGCAACAACCACCGTATTTTTAGGGTGAAGAGGGAAAAACCAGCGTGCCCATGGCCACTCCTGTGTGTGGGACCTGTCCTGTTTTGTTCCCACCATCCGTCATCCCGGCAGCACAGCCCGGGGATTTCCGAGGGTAGTGGGGGCTGAAAGGATGGTAGCACCACACACATTTAATTAGAGGTGATGAGGGCATGCAAATGAGCAGGTTAAATCCTGCTTGGGGGTGGCCAAGCTCCTGAGAATCCCCGGAGGGTTTGGAGGTGTTTCCCACGTTTCCCATGCTCCGGGTGCCGGGGGGAGGCTGGATGTTGGGGTAAGCACTGTCTGGGAGCCACGGCTGGGTGGGAGAGGGCAGGGAGGGAGGGCAGGGAGGTCACACCTCCACAGCTGTCCCGTGTTCCTCTCCGGGATGGGGAATGGGTCCCTGATGTGCTGGGGAAGCCTGAACCCCTCAGGGATCTGAGTGAGCCCAAGGAAAGCTGGAAATGGGCTTATTCTCCTCCAGTTTTGGCATTTGGGATGAATTCCCTCATGGAAGAGCCGGCGCCTTCTTTACCCCTCCATCCTGCTTCCCACCCCTTCCCTCCTCCTCATCACTTCCACATGCAGGGGCAAACCTAACCCAAAAGATTCCTGGCGTGCTCTGCCAGAGCAGCACCTCTCTAGCAGTGGGATCTGGCCCTTGGAAGGTTCCTCCACCCCCAACTCCCCACAAATTCAGGGATGAGCAGAGCTCAGCCCCAAATCCCCCATCCTGGGATCTGAGCAACCCAGTGGGGACTTGGAACGGCAGCGAAAGGTGCTCAGCAAAGCCCAGGAATCCCAAATGTTCCCTGGAAGAAAGGGGAGTTTCCTGGCTGGATGGAGCACTTGGAGCTGGCCAGAGACCCAAATCCATCGCAACCCGGGGATGCACCTGGAGACATGGAGCTTGTGGTCGTGATGGGGATGAGAATGGGATCAAGGCTGCAACTGGTGGTTTTTCCATGAAAAACACATTTCCACAGCAACTTTCCAGGGAGGAGGGTGAAGGAAGGCGGTGGCCGAGCCACATGACACTGAGCTGGTCGGGCCGTGGACGCTGCAGCCAGGCGGGTGATGCCGTGGTGGGGTGGAATGAGTGGGAATTCCCATGGGAATGTGCTGCTGCGCCAGCATTCCTGGAGACCTCGTGGGCGATGGGATAGGGTCGGGAGCCCCCGCGAGGTGCCTGGGGAGGGGGATGGGTGCGGAACGTGACAGCCAGCACGGGTCAGGGGTGTTGCGCTCGATGGAGAAGCTCTGGAGGAAGTTGTGAAAGGGGGAGCAGATGCCATCAGTGGGGTGTGGGGTGGGGAGAGCCCACGGCAGGAGCTTCCCAGGGAACAGGGCGGGAGGGAGGTTCCTCCTCCCGTCTCATCGGAATTGTCTGTGGGTCCTTCCTCCCGCAGAGCCCCCAAGAGGGTGTTTGGGGCTGTTTGGAGCAGGATCAGGAGCACTTTGACGTGCTTTGAGCAAAATTCCAACTGCTGCTCCTTCCATCAGGCGGCATCTCCCACACTCGCCCATGGACACCCTGTGGAAGTCACAGGACAGGAGTCCGGGTGTCCCAGGCCCCCAGCACTGCCTCCAGCATGGTCCAGGTTTGCTGGGACACAAGCAGCTGTTTTTCCCCCCAAAAGCAGCTGTTCCCTGCCAGAAAACACAATTCCTTTGATAAATACTAGGGATGGAAAGCGTTTGACCTTCCCTGTTGGTTGGCTCCTGGGGGAAGCTGAGCAGGACGAGGAACTCATCCCGTTCCACCCAGTGCAGCTTCTGCTGGACACCAGGAGGGTTGTGTCCTTGGATGGCAGGAATATCCAGGACCATTTTCTGTCCAGCACTGGGTTGATCAGGTCCTAAAATTGGTCCAAAATGTGAGTTTTTGAAGAAGATTATCCAACCTCTGGAGTCATAGACGCTCACTCTGGCTTTGTCCATGGCTTGCCAGGCCCAGGCAGCATCTCCAGCCTGAATCCAACCCAAATCCTGGGACTTTTCATCCTGGTTTGGAAGATGCTGGGTGTCCGTGCCACCAACAGACGTGGCAAAGGCAAAGGAAGAGCAAGCCTGGGTGATCCACGGATGGTTTGAGAAATAACTCATCCCTGGAAGTGCCCATTCCCTGGAATCCAGAGGAATCTGCATCCCTGGGGGGGAATTGTCACCTGGGCATCCCCCAGTCCTTGGCTCAGCCTCAAAGTGGCTTTTAGGGACAGGGGAGAAGGAAGGCCGAGGTCCATAGAGCTGGGATGTGGCTGATGCCCCCGAGAGACCCCAGCCCTTAAAAAGGGAATTTCTGGATCTAGATGCTGAAATTGAGCAATTGCTGCCATTAAAATAAAATAAAATAAAATAAAATAAAATAAAATAAAATAAAATAAAANATAGAATAGAATAGAATGGAATAGAATAGAATAGAATGGAATAAAATAAAATAAAATAAAATAAAATAAAATAAAATAAAATAAAATAAAATGCAACCTGTTTCTAGCTTCCCGGGTGGTGGAGCTACAAGGACCCAGGTGCATGGGGCAGCGGGAGAGGAGATCCCTGCTCCATGGCATCCCGGACCCTATGGATGCTCCACACGGCACCGTCCCTGCTCTCACCCTTGGAGCTGTTTTGTTTTGATTTGTTTTGTTATGTTGCTAATTTTTCCCCCCCTCCTTTGTTTTTAACTCTCCAGCAGCATCCCATTGCTCCAGGGAGCAGCGGGATCCACCCGGCTCCGGCACTGGAAAATCGCAGGTCCCGGGGTGCCCAGGACCCAGCAGCGCCCACGGGGGACGCGAGCAGAGGGAAAAGGCTTCGGGATTTGATGGATGTGAGGCGGAGCCCGGCTGGCCGGAGGGGCGAAGGCTGTGCCCCGGGAAGAGCCGGCTCAATTCCAGACTGCGTAAGCGGCCGCTCCTGCCAAAATCCAAGCGCCGACGGCCGTGGTGGGAATTTTGGGGCTGCAAAGAGCGTCACTGGAGGTGCCGCACGGCCCCCGAGCCGTCCCCCCCCGGCCGGGAGGTGTTAGAAGGAACCCCTTAGTTAGGCAGCTGCAAGAGGCGCTGCCCAGATGCTGCCTCGGGGTCCGGCGGTGCAGCGGCCCCGGGGTCACTCGCAGAGCCCCTCCGGAACGCTGGGGTTTGTGGTCGCGGTGAGGATGAGGAGCAGCGCCGGGCAGGGTGTCTGGCCAAGCCATGCTGGCTGTTCCCAAATCCCTGCCGGGACCACCCGCCCGCGGCGTTTCTGGGGCTCGGGAGTGTGCGGTGGCGTGGGACCGAGCGGGAGTGTTGAGCAGGCAGCCCGGGCTGGCCACGGCCGCGGGACACGGAGGGGTTAAACCTCGCCGGCTCCTTTCCAGCCTGAGTGAACCCAGCGACCCGCCAAGATCCCGCTCCAGGATCCAAACTCCCGGATTATTAACCGTAATCCAGGCAGGGTATTCCTCCTGGGGGGCCACACTCCGTGCCTGATCCATGGCCTGCAAGGACACGGAGCAGGGAGTGCATCCCAGCTTAACCCCTCCGGACCTGTCCTGGGACACCACCCAGCTCTCGGGGTTCCTGCGCTGGCTCCAGCCTCTGCAGATCCATCCAGCAACTCCGGCATTTATTTATTTACAAGCGGGGTGGGAGTTTTGCCTTTGCTTCCCTTTATTTTTAAACTTATTTATCTTTATTTTGGATTTCTGACTCATCCCCACCCGTTGCCGGGAGGAAACCAGAATCAAAAAAGCCCCAGATATCGTTTGTATCAGCTGAATAAAATCCTCCCCCAGAGAGGAAAGTCCGGCAGCAGCTCCAGGACCCAGAGCCGCTTCTCCTTCCCCTGGTCTCATTCCTACAGAGGAAGAAAACTCAAATTTTCCCCTTTTTTTCCAAAGCACAGCTGGTTTCCAGCTCTGCAAGCACAGAGCCAGGCCTGGAGCTCACAGAACGGGGGGGCAGAGAGGTGATGGGTGCCCCCCACCCCCTGCAGGCTCTGCCTGCCTTTGGGGTACCCAGCCCCCATTCCCATGGGATGCTCCATGGGGCTGCCAAAACGGGGGGGGTGCCAGGGAAGGGGCGGGTGTCCTGGGAGGTGTCACATAATTGGGCTGCCCTGTTAATTAGGGTGCCCAGAGATGGGGGTGCCCCATTACTGAGGGTGTCTTGGAGACAAGGGGGCACCCCAGAAGTGAGGCTCCACAGTTAACGTGGCTGCCCCATTGATGAGGGTGCCCTGGAGATGAGGGTACCACATTAATAAGGACGCCTTGAAGACCAGGGTACCCCAGAAGTGAAGGTCCCCAATTAACGGTGCTGTCCCATTAATGAGGGTGCCCTGTTAATGAGGGTGTCATAGAGGTGGGATGCCCCTAGGGACAAGGGTGCCCCTTTAACGGGGGTGCCTCGAAGATGAGGGCACCCCAAAGATGGGGTGCCTTATTAACCTGGATGCCCCATTAATGAGGATGCCCTGAGACTGGGGTGTCCATTAATGAGGGTGCCCCATTAACGAAGGTGCTTTGGGATTGGGGTACCCAGTGCTGCTCCTCCCTGGGGTGGCTCCAGGGGTCTCCCCTCGTGGTGGGGGGCAGGAGGCCAGAAGGTCCCGAGACCCCTGGCAGGTCCCACATCCTTCCTTCAAGCCAAACATTCCCAGACCTGCTGGAACATGTGAAGATCAGGAGAAAACAACCCAAAAGCAGCATCCCGGGGCTGCGACAGTGGGCAGCGACTCTGGCACGTGAAGCATCCTCCTGGACACCTCCAAATCCAGCCCCTTCCAGGGGAAGGCCAAATTCATAACCCTGGATCTGCTCTTCCCTCTCTGAGGGAGAAGTGCTTCGGAGATGCCCGGCTGCATCCTGCCCGGCCACCCTGGGCTCCCTGGGAGCTGAGAGGATCCAGCTGCCAGGTGTTAGTCCTGACACCAGGGAGGATGAAGTTGCCCCCCTGGCTCAGGAGAAAGGTTTTGGAGGCATGAAGGGAGGCTCTTGGGTTCTTATCCCAATCCCAATCCCAATCCCAATCCCAATCCCAATCCCAATCCCAATCCTAATCCATCTCTCCACTGCAATGAGCCCAGGTCCTGCTTGTTCCCTGCACATGGAGAACCCATCAGCTCATTTTCACGCTCCTGGATATGGATTAAGTTTATTCTTTTTTGAATCTGTGTCCTGGGGGTGATCCTGCTGCTGACAGCTCCTGCTTTCCCGGGATTTGCCTTGCTTTTCCTCACACCAAAGCGAAGGTGCTGCCTCGGGATCAGGTACCCTGGCAGTGACGTGGAAGGGCTGCCAGGGAAGGGCTGACATGAAGCCAAACCACCCCGGGATGTCCCAGCCAGGAGAGCTGGCGCTGGGCAGGAGGAACTGGTAGCTCTGAGTGGTTTGGGTTTTTCCCAGGGAGTGGATCCCAACTCATGTCCTGCTTTTCCTCAGCGTTTCCAGCTGCTTGGGATAACCAAGGGGTCCCTGCTCCAAATCCCATCCTGGTCTCTGCTGCAGCCAGGTGGAACTTTTGCACCCTGGGGATGGAGTTGGGATCCAGCTCTAGAGTTGCAGCTGGGCTGCCTCCCTCAGGTGGGCTCCATTCCAGGCCTGTGCCCTTCTTAGTATTTTCATGATTTTGAATTCACGTTTCCCTTCCTGCATCCTGCTGGCTCCAGCCCTGGGGAGGGATGGGGATCCACCAGTGGCTCTGACCCCTGGGAACAGCACCAAGGGCTGGGAGAAGGAGGATGTGACCCATGTGGAAACCACAGACAGTTTCGATGTGTTTATGAGTCTGGGCACAGCTTCCTCTGCTGGGGTTTCCCATCGAGGGCTCAAGTTCTCCACAGGCACCCAGGATGTGCGGTGGGTGGGGGGTGCAGCACCCATGGGTGACAACCTCTGCCATGACCAGGGTGGCTGTGCTGCGGGGACAAGGCAGAGGGGGATTTGTGGAGGTGGATTGCAGCTGTTCGTGTCCATCCCCGCATCCTGGGGTGTGTGTGGGCTGGGAGGCTGGGCTGCCACCCCGGAGCAATGCTCTCGTGGAAAGGGTGAGTGGTGCTGGCCACGGGGCGCACTCTCACCCCCAGGAAAAGCTCGGGCAAAAGTTACTTGAAAAAAACGTAGAGTTTCCTCTTTTCCTTCCTGGTCGCAGGCACGTGGTGGTGAGGTCATGGAGCACTGGGCTCGCCGCAGGACATGCCTCCGGCTCGGCGTAATCCCGTCCCCAGGGCCACAGCCGGTTCTGGCCAGTGCGGGGGGGGAGTTTCGGGGCCTCTGCTGCCCTTCCAGCCCCACTTTCCTCCTGGTCAAGCCACCACATCCTGAGCCAGCCCTCGGGCTGCTGCCTTCGCTCCTGCCGGCTCTCCCAGCGCGGTTTCGGTATCCCAGAGGCGAGCCCGGCTTTGCATCGAAAATCAGCCCCAGATGTGGCGGAGCAGCTGCTGCTGGAGTGCCATGAGCGGGGATGGGCAGGGCCTGGGGACACGGGGACAGCAGGAGGGACCTGTTGGGTGGCCCGGGCCTGAGATTCAGGAGCTCCTGGGGGTTTTGTCCCACCTGTCGGGTGACAGCGCCCTCTCTGCAGCCGGGTGCTCCCGAGGAAGGGGTGACAGGGACACCCGGGGGCTGCCCAGTCCTGGGGAGAGGCTGTGGAGCAGCCTCGGGGACATGGGGCAATTCCCGCTGCCGAGTCCCATCCTGGGGCTGTTTTTTGGGAAGCAGGATCCTTGCTGACAGGAGCCAGGTCCCCTTTGCTGTGCCACCACCCTCCACCTGGAGCCGAGCTGTCCCCAGGGGGTGGCACAGCCCAACCAGGGGGACACCGTGAATTTTAATAGCCCACGGTTGCTCGGGGACCTCTCAGGATATCATGCCCGAGGTCCCTGGCTGAGTGTGGGGCTGCTGGCCCTGCCCGGGGCCCTGGGGCGGGAACCACACGCTAATCAAAAGAGGATGGAGAACTTGTGGTTCCTTGGAAATGCTGCACAGCTACGAGCAGCCCACAGCAGTTCCAGATGCGGCAGCAGCAGCCGTGGGATGAAATTCTGATGGATTATTCTTAATTCCGAGTGCTGAAGCGGGGGTGGCAGCAGCAGACTGACTCTGCAGCAGTGCTGGGAGGGGGAATGCTGTGGAGCCCCTTCCTTCCCCACAGCTGGAAACGGGTTTGGGATGGCATGGCCCTGCCTCATGCTCTCCTTGTTGAGCTGGGACTTGTCTGGCTCATCTCAGGCCCTGAATTTGAACCTTTCCAAGATCCCTGGTCCATGACATTCCTCTGGGTGTGAGGAATTGTGCTGGGAGCTGCCGACTCTCCGGGGCTCGGATGCACTCAGCGCCCCGGCCCCAATCCTGCATCCTCCCCCTGCAAGCACATGGGAGATGCCCCATACTCGGGGTCCCCTGAGCATCGCCTGCCCTCTGGGGCCACAAGAGCCCAGGCAGGTTTTTTATCATGTTTTTGTTCTCTCCAGCCTCTCTGGGCACCATTTCCCTGGGCATTAGGAGGGCGCGTTGCTCGGAGGATTCCGAGGGGCCGGAGGAGCTGTTCTGCCGGCGATCCCGGGGGCTGCGGGGCTGCCGGGCGGGATGATGGGCGGAGGCGCAGCAGCACACGCCAAGATGCATCAGCCTGTGTTTTTCTGGTGGTGGCTGAAGGTTGTTTGTGCTGTCCCGGGGATGATCCAATGCTCTTGGCATAGGTGCACGAGCGGCCTCCGGGCACAGGCACGGCTATGGGCCGGGAACAGGGCGATCCTGGTTATCCCGGAACATCTCCTGCCCTAAACTGCAGCCCCCCCAAACTGCAGTGAGACCCTATTTCTGACCGGTTCTGCATGAGCAAAACTTCCCAGCAATCCTCAGGCCACCTCCTTGCATCCGCAGCACCAATGCTGCCCAGAGCGGGATGGGGCTCCTGATCCCTGGATGAGCAGGGAAGCAGCTCACCTGCTGCAGGACCATTAGTTTTCTTGGAGAAAGCAGCAAGTACGTCAAAATCCGAGTCTTCAACCCCATAAAAGCAGCTGGAGGCATTTCAGCCCATCCCTGCGAGCTGCTCAGCTCCGTTCTGGCATGGGATGGAATTGCGATGAGTCGGGGGGGAGAGGATGGGGAATGTCCCCTGGGAATGAAGATGAGGCCACTGAGATGGCGATGGGAGCTCCTCGTCCAGCTGTGAGGGAGATGGGAAAGGCCGGATTTAGCGTCGGCGCTGGCCGGGAGCGTGGGAGCAGCGGGAGCGGGACGGGGCTGGTGGATTTTCACGGGGAGGTGTGGCACGGCCGTGGCCGTGCTCCATCCTGATGTGTCCCTTCCCATGGTGCCAGACCTGGGCTGCCTTGTGGCAGGGGGTTGGAGTTGAGGTTTGTATCACAGTTTTTTGGCTTTCCAGAGCCGAAAAGATGCTTTTGATAAACCTGAGTGGATTCCAGACCCTTGCCAAGTGCAGCGTTCAGCTGGAGAAGTGCAAGGCTGGAGAGCTCTTCGTGAGCCCCCAAACTCCTCTTCACCCCCTTATCACCACCCTCCTTCCACCGGCCTTTGCAAATTCAAAATCTCCTGTTTTCAGCCCAAAATGAACCACTTGGCCCCAGCCAGGGCTGCCAGCAGAGCTGAGGGGGCAGCGTGTGTGTCCTGTGGCACCGGCAGGAGCTCCATCTCTTCAAAATCCAGCCTGAACTTCATCCCTGTATTGGGAAAGGGGTGGATCCAGGCGTGGAGCCACTGGTGGCTCCCCTACGCATTCCATTCCTCCAAAAACCAACCTGAACTTCATCCCTCCCACGGGAAAGGGATGAATCCAGGTGCAGAGCCACAACCAGCTTCCTCAGAACCCCCATCCCTCCAAAAACCTGCCTGGGAACTTCATCCCTGCCATGGGAAAGGGCTGGATTCAGGTGAGCCACTGACAGCTCCCACGGCCACGACTTATTAGGGATAAACCACTCCTGGCATCCCCCGAGGTGCCAGCGCATCCCCTCCCCAGGGAGGGCTCCGGCTCTCCGAAGGCCGTCCTGGGGCTGTTGGCAGGAGGGAGGAGGCAGCTTCACGGTGCTAAAATCACTGCTGCTAATGAAAAACAGGCTCGGAGCAGCCAAACAGCTGATCCATGGCCGCGAGCTGAGTAATGCCTCGAATTCCTGGCAGGAGCTGCTTCCTTTTGGGAGGCGAGGGCTCCTTCGCCAGCAAGCAAGGCACTGCTGTCCCCCCTTGTCCCCATCAGCCCCCAGCTGCCCCTCGGGGATCGGGGAATGAAATGATGGAGGTTACACACTGCCGGGGGTCTGTCCAGTCCCCTGTCTGTCTTTGTCCCCCTCTGTCCGCAGTGAGGGAGATGATGGGCATGAGCCCCACGGTGAGAATGGTCCTTGTCCCCCAGGGTGTCCCTCTGGCTGGCAAGGATGTCCCTTAGGGCCAGGGGTCCTCCAGATTTCAAGGATGGGCGCAAGCAGGGAAAGGAGCTCAGCAGCTCCCGGGGCCGGCTCCTGCCATCGGGTGTGGAGCAAGATAAGGCCGTGACTCAGCCTCAGCCCTCATCCCTGCTCCCCCTCCTTCCCCGCAAAGCTCCGCCAGCACCTGGGGACCGCGGGGTGCAGCCGGGGCTGGGCCCCACGTCTGGGTGTCTGTGGCAGAGATCGGGGCCAGTGGCTGATGTAAACAGCTCCGGCTGCCGATAAACAACCGGCCCCGGGGGGAGCACAAACGGCTCCTCTGTTCTGGCCCTGGGCTCTCCCTGCGACGCTCCGGCAGCAGCTCCGTGGCCCCGGCTCGGTGGCTCCGAACACCCACTGCAGCCCCGTGCTGGCGGGTGGCACAGGGCTGTCACCCCATCAGCCTGCAGCTGGACGTGTGTGGGGATCACATTCCCAGTCTGGGGGGTGAGAGTGGGATTTAGTCCCTCGGACACGTGCTGAGGGCAGGGACAGCGCTGACTCCATCCGCACGGTCCGAGGGCTGTGGCACCCTGGTAAGGGTTTGGCACACTTGGATGTCACCTCGTTCCTGGTCATGGTGACAGACAGGAACCCCCCGGGTGGGTCCCACCGGTTCCCCCAGCACAGCGCTGAGGCCTGGCTTCCCTGGAGCATTCCCAAGCTGTTCCCAAACTGCCCCCACGTGTGCCCAGCTGCTCCTGGCGCAGCCCCTGGACCCCCCCACGGGTCAGGACCCTCTTGGCTCCAGCAGGGCTGAGCTGGGGCGTGCCAGGGCTGTATCTGCACTGCTCTGCGCCCTGAGCTCCAGGTGGGGAATGGGGCACACTGGGCGCTGGTTCAGGGTATACTGGGGATGCTGGGGAGTCCCCCGGAGCACACGGACATGCCACAGGGTGGGTATCATCCTGCTGCCACCCTGAAACCGCTGCTGGTGGCACCTCCTGCCCCATGCCCCGTACCTCCCCCAGGCTCTGTGGGTGCCCGTGGGCAGCTGCCTGGGAAGGCTTTTGGCTCTGGCTCTGGCTGCATTCCTGGGTGCAGGGAGGAGTGGAGCTGGAGCCTGGCATGACTCAGCTGCAGCCACGAGGGCTGGGGACACGCCGGTGACCCACGTGGAGCTATCACCCGTCTGTGGTCCCCCCTCACCACCTGGCACCACCCCTGGCATGGGTGCCCCTCCCCGATCCCAGGGCTGGGCTTTATCCCTGCCCAAGGACCCCGAGCACGTGCCGGGGATGGTGGGAGGTCTCCCGAGAGCCTCTGTGGTTGAGGACGGCCGGACCCCGGGTTATGATAACTCTGGAAAGGGACTTTCTCCGCAGGCGCCGGACACAGCCTGACCCTGCGGTTCCCTCGCTCCCGGCCTGGCCGAATTCCCTGTGCCTGGATCCGGCCAGCGCTGTGCTCCCGTGGGTGTTGACCCCGCGGTGAGGGGGCTGCTGCCGGGGGAGCCCTGGGATGCCCCCGGGGATCGGGGCTGGGTGGGATGTCCCAGAGCGTCCCAGTGTGGAGCAGGCAGCAGGAGAGGGATGGAGGGGAGGAAGCGGGGGATTTGCTGTGGGATGAAGGCTCAAGCCTCATCAGGACATCCTGAGTCCCCCCCACAGGCAGCGGGCTGGGGGGAAGTGCCTTCCAACCCACATTCCTCCACTCCTGAAGGAACTGGCTCGGGACCTTCCCACGGGGATTTCCAGCCTGGGCACACATCGCTCCAGCTCGGATCGTGCTGGGGGCGTCCTGGCTCAGCTGCCTACCCAGGAGACTGTGGGAGAGCATCCTGGCCCTACGGTGAATCACCGGGAAGGAACTGATTAAGACCTTGCAACACTTTCCTGCTGGAAATAACTTTCTCCAGAGAGGCAGCCCAAGGCTGGTCTTAGGACGCAACTGGGGGCATTAGATATGCTGCAGGTTTTATCCCTGCTTTGGGGCTTGCTGGCTGGAAGAAGCCTCCCAAAATGAGGGATTGGTTGTGATGTGCTCCCATTCCCACGGGGGCTGGGAAGAGAGGGAATCGCTGAAGCAGGAGAATTGAGGTCCAGAGATGCTCTAACCTGGTGGAGATGTGGCTGGGTGGGGATGGTGCCGGTGTCTGCTCCAGGCCCTTTGGAACCGGGAACATCCTGCACTGCCTTGCCTTCAGCCCCGCATCCCTCTGCGCTGGGGCCAGCACAGACAGGGACCCCCGGGATGCCCAGGAAGCACCACGGCCTCATCCCACCTGTCCCCCTTGGCTTACAGTGGCTGTGGGGGGCGAGAGGTGACTCCTGCACAGCACCAGCGTGGTGACACTTCCATAGGTCCCAGTTGGCAACTGGGGGAGGGACAATCACCCTAAATTTTGCCTCCCCCAATTCTTCTAGCGGAGGTGTGGGCACGGAGCTGCTGCCACCTTTGCCAGCTGCCACCAGCCCTATTTCTGCCCCGTGACTCAGGGATTTCGGCAGGTTTGGGAAGGGAGGAGGGGCAAAAGCCACTTCCCTGCCAAAAAAAAAGAGGCGGATGCTGCTCTCGCCCTCTGTCACGCATGAGGCAGATTAATATTAACCCATCCCTCCATCCTGCCGTCCCTCCGTCCCGCTCTCCTTCTGTCCCCCTGCCCCGCTGCCCCGTCGCTTGTCCCATGACCCAGCATATGACACTTTTCCGGTCCCTTTAAAGCAGAGGGGAATGAGTGTGCGGGAGATGAGCAGCCCATGGTCTCAGCTGGTGTGAAAGGACCTCATGCGCTGCCACGGGGTCCCCGTGAGTCACCCCCGGTGCTGGTGTCACTCGCCGTGTCCCTTGGTGCCCACCCTGGCGTCCTCCCACTGTGGGGACTGTGAGGCTCCCAGAACAGCTCATGGTGAAAAATGCCGATAATCTCTCAGTGTTTTGGGGACAAAGGGGTTATTTTGGGAGGACGGCAGGTTTCTAACCCAGCGCCCTCCCTCCCTGGCCCGTCATCCTCAGCACCCTCAGATGTTTATCTGCTGCTGTTGCTTAGGGACGCTCTGGGTGACAAGACCTGTGGCACCCATGCACTGGCACAAGTCTGATTCTATCTTGGGGCTGTCACTGCTGTCCCCAACTCCAGCTGGCTCCCAGCTCTCCCCCAACTCCTCCGCCAGGTCACTGATCCCTGCCCTCCATTTCTGGGATCAGCTCTCAGCTCCAAGAAAACCCCTCAGCAGCTTCTGCACCCCCAGCAGCGTTTCCGGCCCTGGGGAGCAGATCCCGCTGGTCCCTCCAAGCTCGGATGTGGTGGCTGTCACCCACACGTGGCCCCGTTGCCACCATCCCCTCTTGCAGCTGCATCCCGCTGTGTTTGTGGGGCAGTTTGCTTTCTGTTTCTTGTCTGAGTGCCGAGCCCTTGGCACTGCCATGGATCACCTCGTGGCCACTAATCACTTCCAGTCGCCTGGAAAACAAACAGCAAAGAGGAAAATCCCAAAGCTGGGAATGTGGCTTGTTGCGTGGCTCTGCTGGCCCCACATCCAGCCCCTCACATATCCATGCACTTCCCTGTGAGTGGATCTATCCGTGCACTCACAGGTCCCTCCTGCACACCCGTGCAAAGGGATCTGCTCATGCACATGTGGATCCATCCATGCACATGTGGATCCATCTGTGCACACGGACCCATCCATGCACACACAGATCCATCCATGCACACACGGACCCATCCATGTACACACGGGCCCATCCATGTACACACGGATCTATCCATGTACACACAGACCCATCCATGCACACACGGATCCATCCATGCACATGTGGATCCATCTGTGCACACGGACCCATCCATGCACACATGGACCCATCCATGCACACACAGACCCATCCATGCACACACAGACTCATCCATGCACTCATGGATCCATCTGTGCACACATGGACCCATCCATGCACACATGGACCCATCCGTGCACACACAGACCCATCCATGCACACACGGATCTGTCCATGCACACACGGATCTATCCATGTACACACAGACCCATCCATGCACACACGGATCCATCTGTGCACACACGGACCCATCCATGCACACACGGACCCATCCATGTACACACAGACCCATCCATGCACACACGGGTCTGTCCATGCACACACGGATCTATCCATGCACACACAGGCCCATCCATGCACACACAGACCCATCTGTGCACACACAGACCCATCCATGCACACACATACCCATCCATGCACACACGGGTCTGTCCATGCATGTGTGGATCCATCCACTCACACAGATCCATGTGTGCTCATGTGGATCCATCCCTGCACACGGATTTGTCCGTGTCTGTGCGGATCTATCGTGCACATGTGTGCAGACATCTGTCCATGCCCATCCATATAAATATCTGCTTGTGCACATGTGGATCCATCCGTGCACATGGATCCGTCCATGCACACGTGGCCCGATCAATGCGCATGGATCTGTCCGTGCACACCCTCACTGAGGCATCCGTCCCTGCGTGTTCTGATGGGTGTCCATCCCTGGCATGTGCACATGTGTGTGTGCCCGTGTGCCCAGGGGTGAGCAAGCACACACACACATGTGCAAGGCCCCGAGCTCTGCGTGTGCGCGTGTGCACGGACATGTTCTGAGGGGTGTCCACGCACATCCAGGGGGGTTGTGCGTGGATGTTCACACGGGTACAAGTGTCCAGGGGTGACCGTACACATACACAGGCGTGTGTGCACGTGCACACGTCCCAAGGGGTCCCTGGTGTGTGCACATGTGCACATCTCTGGGTACGTGTGCCCAGAAGTGAGCGAGCACCTACACGTGTGCCAGGCTCAGGGCTGTGTGCACACGGGTATCAGCGCCCGGGGTGACCACGAACATCCAGGGCTGGTGTCTGTCCCTGGCGTGTGCACATGAATGCAGAGGTGTGTGTGTGCCCAGGCGTGAGCACACAGGCGTGTGCGTGTCGTGAGGGGGGTTCACACGCACGGTGCCCCGGGCCGAGCGGTGCCGATCCGATCCGAACGGACCGAGCGGTGCCGAGCTGACCCGATCCCATTCTGCTGACCCGAGC
>VZRQ01005614.1:170268-187807 GCA_013397975.1 Machaerirhynchus nigripectus | reverse complement strand
CGGCGGGGCTGAACCGGGTCGGGCTGAGCTAAACCCGCCCGGAGCACTCCCCCCTGTCCGCTTCTCCGTACCCTGTCCCGTTTTGTCCCGCCGGCGGCGGCGGCCCGCCCCGCGTTCTCCGCCGCATCAGGATGTCGGTGCCGGAGCCCGCCGGCGGCGAGGAGAAGCAGGCCAAGGAGGTGGAGGACGCCGAGAAATATTCCTTCATGGCCACCGTCACCAAGGCCCCCAAGAAGGTAGAGGGGCCGGCGGGGGCCGGCTCGGTGCGGGGGATCAGATCCTGGTTCGGGGGAGCAGCCCCCGGTTGTGGCGGGGGAGGACCCCCAGTTAGGGGGGAGAAGCAACCCCCGGTTCGGGGGAGCAGCCCCCGCTTGCGGGCTAGAAGCCCTCTTCTGCAGGGGCACAGCCTCCGCTTGGGGCGGAGGGAGAAGCCTCCCGGCTGTGGGGCGAGCAGCCCCTGGTTCAGGGCGAGCAGCCCGTGGTTCAGGGCGAGCAGCCCCCGGTTGCGGGGTAAGAGTCCCCGGTGTGGGGGCGGGGGTGGCCCTGGTTGGGCGGACCAGCCCCGGTTGGGGTGGGAGATGCAGCCCCCGGTTGCGGGGAGAATCCCTCGGTTGTGGAGGGGGGAAACCGTGACCCGGCTCTGGGAAGAGCAGCCCCACAGGTGGGGGTTTGTGCTGGGAGAGCTGGGACTGAGCCAGTTTGGCCGTAACTGGGAAGCGGGGCTGTCCCCATTCAGTAGCGGAGAGGGAGATTGGTACCGGCGAGGGGCTGGTCCGGGCTGGGGGTGGCAGGTACGAGCCAGGGGGCTGCTGGCCCAGTTTGGAGTGTGAGGGAAGGGCTTGGATACTGGGGAGAGAGGGGTCTGTACCGGGGTACAACCCTGGCCCGCGTGGGGGTGCGGGGAGGACTGGTACTGGCAGGGTGGGTTCGGGGGGCTGGGACCAGGCCGGGTCCAGCTCTAGAGCACAGCAGGGGCCTCGGCTGTGGCATAGGAGTGCAGGGGGACAGGGGGACCCCGGGAAGGGGACAGGCAGGGTGAGGCCCTTGTGTGGGACTGTGGGGTGACAGTGCTCTGGGGACAAAGCAGGGGGAGACCTCTAATATGGGGAGAACCAGAAGCAGCAGCCTGGAATCCAGGTGTGGGTCACTCAGAAGGGTGGCTGAGAGATTTCAGAGTGTTGAGTTTTTTTGGGACAAGGGGTTCTGTTGGAGGTATGGGTGGAAGCACATTTGGGCTCAGGAAGAGGCTGCCCAGTCACCTCGATACCCCTCCATCCTTGAAGACTACAGGAGCTCTGAGATCTCCCAGTGCTGCTCCCACAACCCTGTGGGGTGCTCAGATGGCACTGAGGGGGGGCGAGCACTGGTCTTGCCACTGTGGCAAGGGTGCAGGACCCCAGTGACCTGGGGAACTTGCCCTGTGCTCCGGGCTCTGTGCTGAAGTTTCGGTCCTGCCAGGGAGGCAGATCTGTGTTCCAAGCACTGCACAGGTCTCTGCAGCTGAACATTGTGTTCCCCTCGGGGCTGCAGCCGCCTGGAAGCGGTGTATGCAAAGGCAGAGCAGTCACAGAGAATGGGAACGTCCTCATTCTCTGGGGGAATCTCTCCTGCCTGCTCTGGCCACAGGTGGGATTGGGGAGTGTCTGACCCTTGGGGAAGGTCAGCTGGATTTGAGGCATCTTCTCTCTCAGGGAGCAGCGGTTGGAGACCAGGTCCTGTTTATCTGGGCTGTGGACATAGCCTGGAGGAAGGAGCAGAGGAATGTGGGGCTGGGATCGGCCTCTTCCAGCAGTGGCTCAGCACAGTTCCAACTCAGGGATTGTTTTTACCTTTTCATAACCATCATCTCTGTCCGAGCAACCAGCATGAGGCTGCAGCCGACTGCTCCAAGGGGACAGCAGACTGCTAATCCTGGAGCGTCCCCTGGAACCAAAATATGTGTGGTAAAAAGGAATCGATCGAGTATCCTCAGAGGCAAGTTTGCCAGTGTCTCAGGGGGATGAGGTGTTGTATCCCCAGAATTTTCTGCTGCAGACATGGCTGGTTGTGCAGCATGAGGAGCCTTGGTTGGACTCAGTGGCTGCTGCAGCTTCTCCTGGCTGGGTGAGGATATTGAAGGTGCCCAGAGCGACACACGACATTTGAGGCTGATAACATCAGCTGATAACATCAGAGATGGGGAGCGAGCTGAGCTGAGCTCAGGGAACAAATTGCTCCGGGCTCCTGTTTTCCTTGCCTGGCTAGTTCCTGCAAATAGTGCTGGGTAATGGCAGAGGCCTTGGCAGGAGGATGAAAGACCGAGGAAGGGAGAATTTCCGAGGAAGGGAGAATTGCTGTCCTGAGATACAGATGCCTCAGAACAGGATCGCAATTAAACCATTAAAACTCCCTTATGATTCCCTGCAAGTCGAAGTGACTTTTGTGCCGGCTGCCCTGGAGCTCGTGGCATGGTCAGAGGCCAGGGAAATGGTGGAGAGAGATGATTTACCAGCATGGAGGTGGGCAAGATCGTGCTGTGCTGCTGAAGCAGGTCCCTCCGGGGTTTTTGGGCACCTTGAACTTTGCCAATGCAGTTTGGGTGAGGTGTTTGGAGAGGGGGAGGATGGGAATGTGGCCAAGCTCAGTGCGGGCTCTGTCTCTCTCTGTGAATGGCTTTTCAGAGGAGCTTTAACTTGTGCTGGAGCTTGGGGAAAGTGCCACTGTGAGCCCACCAGTATCCAGCCCAAGACTGGAGGAGATCTTGGGTGCAGCTGCAAGCATGTTGGCCCCGTGGGTGCCGCAGGGAAGCCGGTGTCTCCTTGTTGGGGGCACCTGAAGCTGGGAGCCAGCCCTGGCCATTGCTGTTTCCTCTTGTCAGGGACTTGTTTAAGGTGAAAAAGTAAAACAGCAGGAGGTAGGAGATTAAGAGATTAAATATGGTCAACTCCAGGTTGAAGTAGGAGCTGACTCAGTGGAGGTGAAAGGAGGAATGGATTGGTTTTCCCCCAAGAGCTGGGGTTTCCTGGCTCTGCTGGAGCTCCCTTTTCACTGCAGTTCGTGGGAATTTGGCTGTCAGCAGAATAACCCCAGTTTGGTCTGAGCGAGGTGGTTCTTTGGCCAGGAGTGGTTTGCAGGCAGAGGTGAGCGATGCCGAGTTTTCCACCTTCTCCAGCCACTGCTGTGGTGTAGCTGGGGAAGGCTGGGAATGCTGAGGCTTGTGGCTTACCCTGGTTAAGTGAGCATGGATGTGGAGATGATGATGGGAGAGCTCAAGGGCAGGTTGGGCTCTTCCAGATCCTTGTGTGCTATCACTGCTGCATCTGGGCATCTGCTCTCCTGCCTCCCTGGAGACTGCAGGTGCCCTTGGCAGCAGTTGCTTTCCCGATCCACGTCAGCCGGTCGGCGGAGCCTTAAACTCCCAGCCGAGCCGAGCCGTGGGTGCCCTGGAGTGGGAAGGACACGGCAAGCGGCACTGTGCTTGCGGCAGGGCAGGGGGCTCGGCACGTGCTGTCCCTGTCACTTCACCCTGCTGTGTCCTTGTCCCACTGGCATCGGTGTCTGTTGGGTTCCTCCACACCTGGGTGCTGGCAGACAGATGGACGCTGCAGACAGATCTTTCTCCTGCAGCATTCCTGGGCTCTGAGATGGGCTGAAGCCTCTGGTTTGGTTCTGGGGAGGTGAGTTGGGCGGCGGCTCCGGGCCCCACGGAGCGGGTGCTGGGTGCATTTGGCGGGTTCTGTGCCCCTGCGGATGCCAGCTCCGCCGGGATCCCGCACAGGCTGTGGCAGGGAATGCTAATGCACAGCGCTGCAGCTTTGCGGTGGCAGCGAGCAGGGTGCTGACTGGTGTGGGGGTGGCAGAGATGGAGCAGGGAAAAGCTGGGGAGAGGGGGATGGAGCCTGTGGGGAGCTGCCGGCCCCCGGGGAGGGCTGGGTGCCCTCTCCAGAGCATCTTTCCCGCTGCTGCTGTCTGCAGTAGCTTGCAGACTGCTGACCTTGCTGCAGCCAGCGGCTGCATCCCTGCCCCGCACAGCCCATTCCCGAAGACCTGTTCCTCCCCACTCTGCTCTGTCCTGATTCATCCCGGGTCCCTGCAGCTCTGCCAGGAGGGGTGATAATAAACTACCCTCCCCTTGGGGCTGTCAGGGGGACGAGACTGCCCTTGTTTGTCCTGACAGAGCTCCTGTACCATTCGTTTCTCCTGTCCCTTTAATTTAATTCCTTAGAGTGGCTGCTCATAAATCCTCCGTGTCTTTGTCAGCCTGTCTGGGGCCATGGCTACCACCTCCTGCCCCGCTGTTCCGCAGGCACCGTGCACCTGCCTCTCCTCATTCCTTTGCTCAGATCTTCACTTCTTCAGCTTCCTTGCTCTGTCACGGCAGTTTTTCCTTCTCGTAATGAGGTGCCTGGGCTGGGATGAGTTGAACAGCTCGTTGTCCTCTGTACGGATGTCCTGAGATGAGTCTGGCCTCCCCTGGGGTGCAGGAAAACCCTAATAAGTGGGGAAAAAAAAGCACAGGGGTGTTTGGAGTGGAGATGAATTACCAGGGCTTGGGGCAGCCAGGTCACTCCTGGTGCTGTGTTAAATGATGGAATCCTACTTTTTTCCCAAGTTGCTTTTGGGACCTTCCCATTGTTTTGGTGTTTTGGAGGGTCTCCCCGATGTCCAGAGGGTAGGCTTGTTCTGGTGCCACAGCACTGGGCAAGACCAGAAGACATTTAATTGAACTATTGAACCAAAGAGTTGGAAGAAAGGAGGTTCTGGGGGTCTGATGTGCACCAGCCATCTTCAAAATGATGTGCCAGAGCCTGTGGCTTTTGCTTCCCCCTTTTCCTCCTGCATCCCTGAAGGAGGCTGGGTTTCCACTCTTATGTCGGTCCTTTGGAGATGGGAGAAGAGTTGGATATTCATTCTTCCTGGTCTTCAGAAGCATCGCTTGTCATTTTTTGATGGTGTGGGGGTGGACACCACCCATCTTGGGAGCCCCCTTCTGACATGAGCAGCCAGGTCTGGAGTGTGGGAAGAGTACTGGAGGCAGGAGCACCGTGTTTTCTTTTGACCTTCCCCGAAATACCAGGTTATCTCTGCTGGGGAGCGGCCTACCCAAATACTTTCTTTGGGAACAGTTTTCTCCGTGCTTTCCAGCCTGTGCAAATGTTGGATTGAGTTCCTGTGCTCCCTGCTGGATGTTGAGGGCTGGGGTATTTTGCTGTGGAAATCAGGTTTTCATGGTCAGGCTAGAGTTGATCCTTTGCAGGTGAGGATCCTGTCTGTGTTGCTCCTCTGAGGAGCTGGTGAGTGCCTCATCCCAGGTTTTGGAGCGGGAAAGGTGTGGGACCTGAGCACTCTGCCTGAGGGATTTGCTTGTGCCTGGCTGTGTTTTTATCACCGGGAGTTTCCTGCGGGTGACGGTCGCATTTGCAGAGGGCTCCTTGTGTTTCCTGCTGAGCCCTTTGATCAGAGCTGCTTATCTGGGGCCTCTGGCTCACCTTCAGTCAGCACATGGTGGTGACCTTCCAGGTGGCTGTCCTGGGACCTGCTGGTGGCCCTGAGGGCCTGCAGTGTGAAGGACTTTGTGCCAGAACTTCTCCCAGAGTGAGACTCTTGGTGAAACCATGGGTTGGATCTGTAAGGAGCTGGGGGAAGGGTCAGGGAGTCCCACTGAGGAGGAGCATCACAGTGCCACCTCAGCAGGGTGTGTGGAACCCCTTCTCAGGGAACTGGATAATTCCAGGGGCTTGGGCACCCTCAGCAGTGCAGGAATCCATTCTGCACCATCCCCCTCTGCCCATATCATCCCTGCAGACTTTCCTGGTGTGGTTAATCCTTGGGAATGGGTGCTCTGGGACATCTTGGTTGATGGCCCAAGGGTCCAAAGAGAAAGCTGCCATCGTTTGGGAATGGTTTGGTTGGAAGGGACCTTAAAGCTCACCCAGTGCCACCCCTGCAATGGGCAGGGACACCTTCCACTATCCCAGGTTGCTCCAAGCCCCATCCAGCCTGGCCTTGGACACTTCCAGGGATGGGGCAGCCACAGCTTCCCTGTGCCAGGGCCTCCCCACCCTCACAGGGAAGAATTTGGGCTGGTTTTTTGGCAGCTGATCTCCCCCCATGGGTTCTGTGCCTCTGAGAAAGCGTGATGCGGAAGCTGAGGCTTGTCCTGCCTTTGGGAAGCTGCCCCCATTGCCCTGTTGAGTTGGGCTGCTTGAACTATGAATTTTAATTACACTTTGGGATCAATACGGTGGCCTTGGTAACGAGCTTATTGCTGCTGCAGAATCTGTTTACTTCAGGTTGGTGACAGCCAAAGGACTGAGGTGGCCGAGGACATGATGTTCCAGCTCCTTGAACAGGCTCCATTGTAATTCGGGTGAGGCTCCCGCGGCCCTCGGAGCTGGGTGCAGCTTCCCCTTGGCTGCCCCCACAGACCTGGAGCTGGCTGGCAGCACCCATTCCTGCCTGGCTGAGGAGCTGCCTGGATTCAGGAGCCAGGATTTGGGTGGGGGCTGCTGGAGCCTGGTTTATCTTTGTGGTGTGGGTGGAGGGGATCTCTCCTTCTGGCCTTTTGCAGTGAGAAGTAGTTGGCAGCCTGGAAAAGGAGGGTCCTTGGGGTTTTGCCTCCCTGAAATTAATGTTTTGGTGTCCTCCTTCCAGATGAGGGTGAGGTTCAGCCTGTGTCTGCTGTTTTCTGCCTCTCCTCCTCTCGCCTCCCAACAGGGAGCCCCAGATTTCACACATTCCTGCACTATGGGGGGAGTTTTGCATCCAGCCTGGGCATGTTTTGGAGCGAGAACATCTGGCTGATCCCTGTTGACCTTGGAGCCGTCAGCATCTTGCAGGCAGCACAGTGTCTCCTACATTAACCAACCCCTTCTCCAATATCCAATAACCAACCCCTATCTCCAAATATTCTGTGAGCTTGCCATCTCCACAAGGAAATCACTTCCATCCCTCCTGCCTCCTTTAAAAGAAAGGGGCTCCATGGAATCACCCTGTTTGCAGGAGAAGGTTGGCTTTGCTCTGACGCAGGTCAGTATCCAGGAGGGTGATGTTTGTCCATCCAGGTGGTGATTCCTCAGACTCCTGAGCAGGGAAAAGCCCATGCTGAAGCCGGAGGTTTCTCCTGCTTTGTCTCTCAGCAGACGCATCAAAATCTGAGTAACTTCCAGGGCTGAAGATAGTCTGTTGGTGAATGAGGAATGGGCAGCTGTAGTGGAAATACCACTGTGAGAGGCCTTTGGGAGTCAGGGCAGGGGGAGGATGGATTTCCAGTTTTCCAGAACAGGCAGCTCCTGTTTCCATGCTGATCCTGCAGGGTGTTTTCCCTTAAAGCTGTGACATAGGGATGGAGGATCAGCTAAGGGTCACTGAAGTTGCTGGAGCCTCTCCTGAGTGGGATTTGCTGTTTGGTTTCTTGTAAGACCAGTAGAAGTCTTGGAATGCTGAGATTCTCCAAGGCAGTTTGGGGGGAGAAGAGGAGGCAGGTGCGGCGCCCAGAGTGCCAAGTGGAGTGATTCCTTCCCCAAAACACAGGGGCTGCTTTAGGATTATGGAGCAGAAGTTTGGGCTTCTGAATTTGGTGGTTTTTTTGGGGTGAACCCTCCCTTCAGACCACGAGGTGTTGCTGAACAAGCCGTTTGACAGTGCTTCCAAGTGTTCCCTTGGTCTCATACAACTGTGCTTGGAGAGGCATTTTCTAATTAGTTTAAAAATTGATGCTAATTAAAGCTGATTCCCTCTCAGTTCTGACACACAAACACATTTCCATGGGCTTCCAGCTCTGCCAGCTGGCCCGTTGGAGGCCATCAGTCCTCAGATTGCCCCATAAGCTGCTGGAAGTGATTTAACCCACAGCCCACAATAGTGGAATGGTTTGGGTTGGGAGGGTCCTTAAAGCTCACCCAGTTCCACCCTCTGCCATGGCTCCCAAGCTCCATCCAGCCTGGCCTTGGACACTTCCAGGGATCCAGGGGCAGCCACGGCTGCTCTGGGCACCCTGTGCCAGGGCCTCCCCACCCTCCCAGGAAAGGATTCCTTCCCAGTATCCCATCTGACCCTGCCCTCTGGCAGTGGGAAGCCATTCCCCCTTGTCCTTGCAAGGACATGACCTTGTCTTGTCTGTGCAGTTCTTCCAGTGGGGTAACCAATTAATACTAATTATCCTACTGCCCAAACACACGCTGTGCCGTGGGCTGGGTGGGCACTGGGGATGAATCCAGAGGTGAGAAATCCGGGATGTCTTTAGACCAGTTGCTGTTTGTCCATTGAGGGGGTTTATGGGGTTAACCTGTGAGACATGACCGGAGTTCAGTGCCCTTAGGGATCCCAGACATTGGACTTTTGCTGTTCCTGCTGGGCAGGAGATATCCCTCTGTGTTTCAGGAGATATCCTGCTCCATTAAAGCCAGGCCCAAGCCTTTGCCTCGATTCCTGCAGTCCAAGGCCTCCTTATCTGCTGGTGGGGAGCTTTCCCTCTGCTCCTGCTGGAGCACACCTTTGACCTCCAGGTGTTTATGAGGCACGATTTATCCCCAGTTACTATTTAACATCAAAATCACATTTCTTTTATTGAATCCCTCCTTCTGTTTCTTCTTCCTTTACCTGGCATTTACAGTGATTCCCGTCATGACTGAAATCTTATGGTGATTCCCAGCCTATTAACCTTTGGAATGGGTCTGTTTCTTTCCTGGTGTTTTTTTTTCTCTGCCAAGTTTTGGGATTCGTGTGGAAGTCCTTAATTCTCGGACTCACAGAAACTTGGTTTGTTTTTTTTTCCCTCAGTGCTTTACCCAACCAGCCTTTCCCTGGCAGTGGAAGAGGGAGGTTGGGACAGGGCTTGGCTGGTTTACTTTGCCAGAACCTCAGTGCCCTTTTATTTCTTCGCTGGGAGGAGTGTAAAGTTTTCCAGGTGGAGATTTGGCTGGGATTCCTGCTCAGGGAGTTGGCGGGCAGAATGCCAGGCAGGTCTGTGCCTCTAGGGAGAACATCCTGCCTTGTGAACCCTCTGGGACTGAGAGGTACAGATCCAGGAGCACCAAATTCCATGTGGCTGTGCTTCCATTCACAGAGCAGCACCCTCGGGAAGCTCTTCCAGCTGCGATGTCTGCATGGAGCACTTGGGGTTTCTTCTAAAAGTTGGGGGAACCAGCAGGAGAAAGTTCTCCTCTTGCAAAGGCCACACCTGGAGCAGAAGCAGGTCCTTTTTCCTGAGGGTTGTTCCACTTCCAGCTCTCACAGAGCCCTTGGTGCTCAGGCTGTGAAGGATCAGGAGATGCTTGCTGAGCAGCTCTCCTGCTCTTCCAGCATCCCTGTGGAACGGTGGGGTGAAGCAGTGGGCACTGCGAGGGAAAATCCCCCACCTTCTCCTGGCCTGGGCTCTGGCTGGGGACTCGTTTGCTGCTGAGATGATTTGAACTGGGAGTCTGGTGGTCCTTCCCTGGGCTTGGCCATAGCCCCATATGAATTTGTGCAGCCCTTTGCCATCCAAGTTTTGCTGGCACATGTGACACCACAGAGCTTGGAGGTGGGAAAATGGGATGGTTTGAGTCACAGAGGCAAACTCGCCTCCAAAGTCTCCCCTCCCCAGTGGTTTGGGGATGAGGATGGTGAGTCCTCAGGATGGGAGTCTTGCTGGTCCTGATCCCCCATCCCTCTTCTCCGAGTACCTCGTTTTTCCTTTCCTTCCAGACTTAAGGAATGCTGTGATCCAGGAATATCCTTCCAGCCTGGATAACCTCACAGGAGAAGAACCCTAAAACCATCCCTGTCTGCCTTGCTGATTCCCACACCAAAAATCCATGTCCTGTTGGATCATGGAGCCTGTCCCCTGTTTCCAGCCTCATGTCTAGACACTGTCCTGTGGGAACAGGGGCTGGCTCTTCCAGCCTGGAAGCGGAGCAGAGGGGGCCTGAGGACAGGGCAGCCAAGTCCTCTAAACAAACCCAACACCCTGGCATGGCCACAATGGGAATGGGGCCAGCTCCAGGGGCCAGCACAGGGACACACACTGGGAGCATTGGGAACCTGCAGCTGGCGGGTTGGGGATGGCCTCAGTGCCGTGTCTGAGGGAGGCAAACATGGCAAACGTGGCAGTGGCTCTTTTCTCCCGGTCGGAAAGCTCGGGGTCGGCTCCGGGATCTGGGTGGCTGTGAAAACAGCATGGAAGAGATCCGTCCCTTCCCTGCGGAGGTGGCTCAAGCAGAGCTGCTCCTCTCTTCTTTTTGACCTGGAATGAAGGAAAATGCTGGTTATCTGGCCTTTTTCCCCTCTGCTGATGAGGCTGAAGAGCCTCATTCCCTGGGATGCCTCCACCCTCCCTGGATGCTGCTATGAGTCGCTTCTGCAAATAAGTGGATTAAAACAACTTGTCCTTTAGAAATGCCTGACCCAGCTCCTCCTCAGGAAAAACCAGCAGCTCTCGGGAGGGAAGGGCCCTTCGGCAGATAAGGAATCCTTGGAGGCTGAAACCTGAAGATGCCCATCTCCAGGTGGGCAAAACCCAGCCCTGCTCCGAGCTGCCCCTCCTGTCTCGTGTGGGAGCGGGGCTGGTGAGGAGGAGGATGCTCGTTTGAGCTGTAAAACATTCCTAGTCTGTCTGAGTTTCCAGGAATGACAAAGAAATGAACTTAAAAGACAAGTCATGTCAGGGCTGCCTTGGCAGCATGGGCATCCGGCAGTGCCCTTCCAGCCTCTGCCAGGGAGATTTTGTTTGGGAGAACATACTAAATAAGGGGAACTGGCTGCTCTGAATAGTCCTGATCCCTGCTGCTAGTTTTCTGCAGCCACAGGAAAGGTCCCAGCACTCTGGATCCTTCCAGGCTTTCTCCTGGGAGGGCAGAAGTGGGTTGCAGAGAGTCTTCTGCTTTATAGGTGGCTGTGTGGCTGTAGGAACGTGCTCTGCTCCCATTTTGCTGTTTCTCCCTGGGCAAATGTGCTGTGTCCTCACATCCACGGGTGTCAGACTCGGAGGTCTGGAAGGTTTTAGATGGTTCATTGCTTCATGCTTATTTTGGGTGATGTGCAGAGCCTGCTCCTGTCCTCCCTCCGCTTATCCAGGACAGAAGTGGCTGGGAGGGCACTTTTCCCATGGCTGAGTATGTGCTGATGCACACGTTGTTCCTAATGAAAAATAATAATAATAATGAAAAAAGGATTGCTGAGGCAAACCTGGGGGCGCTAGGAACAGAGCCTGGAGCTGCTTCCCAGCCCGTGTCCTTTCCCCTGTGGAGCCTGTGCATTGATGAGCTGCGTCAGCTGTGAGTTGGTGGATGCTTTCCAAAATCTCTTTTCCTTCCACAGCCTGCTCCTGCTCTCTCCCGAGGCTGCATGGGATGCAGTCAGGGATGTGTAGCACAACAAAGGAGCTGTGGAGCTGTTCTGGGAATGGGAGAAGTGTTAAAATGAAAAGTGGGGTTGTCCTGTGCGAGAGGGACATGCTGGGCTCATCTGTGCCTGGGGTAAATCCAGCTGCGTTTACAAATCCCTCCCCCTGGAGCCAAGGAGTGGAATTTTCTTACTCTGTCAGCTCCAAAAACTGCTCTCCTGCCTGGCCACTGGGAAAGTCCTTGGCAGCAGCCATGGAGGATGGCACACCCTGCAGTCCGGAGCTGCCAGTTCGGTGAGATGGTACCAATCCAGACCTGCAATCTGTTTGCCCTCCCTGTGTTGTAATAATCAAACAAACGAGGCTGTGTGTGCTGGGGACACTTGTGCTGCTGGGTTTGGCACTGCCCCGCCAGGGCTCTCACTGGATTTGTCCTTATAAGCTAGAGAGAAGCTTGCTCAAGCTGGTCTTTCAGCTTCCTGGTGGTTTGGGGTTCTCTGGGAAGTGTGGCCAAATAGGGTGGACAAGGACAATGCTCCCTCAGCTCCAGCCCTGGAAAGGGTGGTTTGAGCTGAAAGTGAGTGGCTGTTGTCGGGAAATGTCAGATCTGCCTGGGAATGGGCACAGTGGCAGTGGATTTCCCAAAGGGAGAAAATGTCCTCCTGGCTTGGCTGGTGTGACCAGGAGCAGGCAGTGCGCAGCGATGCTCTGGAAAAACTTGGCAGGAGATGGTGGATCCTGCTGTTTTCCTGCAGAACATATCCCAAAATCCCTGCTGTTCCAAGTGAGGAGCTGCTCGTTTGGCCCCTTAGGTCTCCAGCCCCATCTCCTCCTTTTCCAGGGCAGTGATGCTGAAAACCCCTGGCTTCATTCCTGTGCAGGGAAATGGGTGCTGCCTTGTTTTCCCTCCTTGACCGTGGATTTCTGGGATGAAAAAATATTTTCCTTGCTTTTAAACCCTTATGCTCCACCCGCTTGGAAAAGCCGCTTCCAGCAGGATGAAGTTTGGGATGCGATTCGTGGCTGTGCCCTTTGGAGCTGGACAGCCCCAATCCCGCTCAGCCACAGAGCGCTGACCCGCAGCCCCCGGCCGGGAATACCGTTCATTCCAATTCCCATGACAGGCAGAGGGATTAGGAGATTTTCTCTGTCTCCTTAATGCAGCTCGAGCGCCCGGCACGTGGAGAGCACTGGTCACGCACCTCTGCTCCAGTGCCTGCCCGACCTCCCTGGGCTCCCTCCTCGCGCTGCCGGACACAGCGGTAATTCCCGGGCTCGGAGGGGTTGGATGTTCGGATGGGTTGTCGGATTCGGGAGCCGTTTGCGGTGTTTGGTGATAATTTTAGCCAGGGCAGATTTTGCTAAGCTGGGGAGTTAGCTGAGCCGTGGTAAAGCCACGGCAGGGATTACTGGGGGTAATTCAGCACTTGGTTTGTTTAGCGCTTGCTTTTTCTCTCCCGTTGGAGTCAGTCCCCTCATTCCCGTGTTTCTGAAACTGCTGTTTCCCTCGCAGGCTGGGGTTGTGGGGTTGTGCCTCAGAGCTGGCTCAGCATGCACAGCTGGAGCCCTGAAGGGGAGATAGGTTGTGGTGTGGGACGTTGTGGGACTGGCAGGAGCAGTATCCCTCTGTCCCATCCTCTCTGTTCCACTGCATCCCAAATGAGCTTTGCTCCGTGAGACCATCCGGGCACGTGTCCCCGAAGGGAATTGCCCTTTCCCAGGGCTCACGCATCCTGGGTGCTGCACCTTGGGCTGGAGCACTGTGCCTTATGTTTTTTCCCTCCTGGCTCACCTCTTCCCTGGAAACCTTTCCCTGAGATAGAGAAAATTCCTCAGCTAACACTTTAAGCTCTTTTAATGCCAGCAGCTGTTTTATGGGGCATATTTTTTATACCCTCTGATTTGATGAGCTGCCAGAGGAAGAGCTTGGTGTGAAGGCATGGAAATCTTGTGTCCTGAAATTGCTGGTACTTTTTCCTCCTTGGAAGTGCCCATGAGCAATACACCGGCACGGAAGTGGCACAAGCCTATCCTAGGCTGTCTGGGGAAGATTGATCCAAGCAATTGACCTTGAACAAATTCCAGCACCATCATTCCTTGTTGGGAAACCTGCCAGCTCCAGCCACATGCCCTGAGCATGATGTTGGTGCCTGCGTGGAAGAGCTTCTGCCCCTCTTATCCCTGGAACCAGCTCTCCCATGGGGATGGGGGTGTGGTGCCCTCTGGAGCCTCCTCCTGCTCTCCCATGGGGATGGGGGTGTGGTGCCCTCTGGAGCCTCCTCCTGCTCTCCCATGGGGATCGGGGTTGTGGTGCCCTCCGGATCCTCCTCCTGCTCTCCCACGGGGATGGAGGTTGCAATGCCGTCCAGGTCCTCCCTCTGATTTCCCATGGGGATGGGGGGTTGTGGTCTCCTCCGCATCCTCCCCCCGCTCTCTCATGGGGATAAGGTTGCAATGCCCTCCTTATCCTGCCCTCCACATCTTCCCTCTGCTCTCCCGTGGGGATGGAGGTTGTGGTGCCCTCCGAATCTTCCCTCTGCACCAAATGACCTCAAACAATTGCAAAACCAAACCTGCTATCTCCATTTATCACTCCCATTCCTTCCACTAATGCAAACTAACGTAGTGTGCATCAGAATCCAACTGGAGTCTGCTGGGAAGTCTGGTCGGAAGCAGGTACTGGGCTGTAATGTGTCCAGGATGGAGGAGCTGGCTGGAAACCTGGCAGGAGCAGCACCCAAAGGAATGCCTGGGATGCTTGGCTGGGTGTGGTGATGGATCTGATCTGTGCCAGTCAGTTCCTGGAAGGGATGCTGGAGTCCCACATCATCCCACCTGCCCTCCCTTGGAGTGAGCCATGTGTTTCATGCCCCCTTGTCCCTTCCCCAGCAGAATACCGTGCTGCTTTTGGCCCATCTGCTGGGATTCTGCAGAGCTGTGGCTAATTTTTCCAGCCCAAAAAGCCGTGCTGGTGCTGCAGCCACCCCAGCTCCAGCCCGTGCAGATTCCTCCTTTCTGGAATGGATCATTTCAACTAAATAGTTTCATTCTTCTCCTCTCTGAAGCCTATTTCCTACATCAAAGCTTTCAGGGAGCTTTTGGGATGGCTGTGGCACAGAAAACCCCTCCTTGAGGCCACTCTGGGCTGTCTCTTTCCATCATCTTGATTTCTCCAGGACTCCTCTCGAGGTCTCCTGGGTCTCGGGGGTGCTTTGTTAATCCCACTCCCTGCCATGACGTCTCATCCCTGTTAAATGGCAAAATTAAATCCTGCAGCGACGTGGTCTGAGGGAAGGGGCCGTGCTGGGGTTCTTTGTCAGGGTCTCCTGCACGGCAGTGGGGAGGGGGCTGCAGGCTGGGTTTGCTGCTGCTTTCCCTAATTCCGTTTCATCTCGGTCCTCTTTCTCTGGCAGGAGCAGCAGTAAGGCCCTTTGCTGGCTGCTCACTCAGGGTGAGCTGAGCACAGCAGCTGAGCAGTTTTGGGTTATTTTTCCTCTCTTTTTGGCTCAACACAGTTAAATTTGATGATCTGGTGGAAGGTGCTGGAGCCTTGAGTTGCCTCTGGCTGAGAGAGGTGGCTGCTTTGGGGTTTCTCTTCCAATGGAAACATCTTGTCCTGCAGAGGAGGCTGAAAGCCAATGCAATGTCAACTTCTTTTTGTTGAAATGTTCTCTCTTGCTGAGGTTTTTTCCTGTGCTTTTAGTGTCAGTTTTGGAAGGATGTGCGGTGTTTTTAACCTGCGGGATGCTCTGCTCCTGGGGAAGAGCCTGGAAGCACCACGGCTCTGTTGGGACCACCCCAGCTTTCTGGCTGCTGCGTTTTTGGGCAGAAATCTGCCAGGATTGGTTGGGGCAGGGGCTGTGGGAGCAGGAGCTCTGCCTCCACGTGGGATGTGGGTTGTACAAGGAGTGTGATTCCTGAAGGAGGCTTAGGGAGCTGGGAATGGGTCAAAGCGGATGTTTCAGGGTGCTCTTTTTATCTTCAGGTGTTGTGTCAAATCTGCTTTAACCTTCTGGTGGCAGTTGTTCAGGAAGAGGAAGGGGTTTAATTTTTGGCATCTGTAGCCTTGTATTTGGTGATGTTAATTTTTGTGGACTGAAGGGCTCGGTGGGTCCCTGCAGCTTGGGAACATGTCATGCCCTATGGATCACCTCCTGAATTAGCACTTCTTTGTTTTGCTCCCAGCAAATCCAATTTGCAGATGACATGCAGGAGTTCACCAAATTCCCGACCAAGACGGGCCGTCGGTCCCTGTCCCGCTCCATCTCCCAGTCTTCCACCGACAGCTACAGCTCTGGTAGGTGCCAGATCCTTGTTCTTGTGTGTTCCTGTCCCAAAGCCAGGGTCAGTGCTGCAGTGAATGTGCTGCTCACACCCCGTGGCAGGATTTGTGCTGCTCTCTGTACTTGGACACTGAGGGAATGATTGCAGGCATTCCCGAAGCTCAGGCATTGATTGCCAGTTGATAATCCTGTTACCTCTGCGTTGTTTTAGAGAAGAAGAGTGCAAAAATCCTTCAGGGCGTTGGCTTTCCTTAGGAGATTGGTAGTTTAAGCCATGAATGAAAGCTGGGAAGGGAAACGGGGCAGAAATCTGAAGGGTGGGAGGTTCCTGGATTCATAAGGCCTGGCATAACACTCATTCCTCTTTTGGTTTAGCTGCTTCGTACACGGACAGCTCTGACGACGAGGTGTCCCCCCGAGAGAAACAGCAAACCAACTCCAAAGGCAGCAGCAATTTCTGTGTGAAGAACATCAAACAGGCAGAGTTTGGGCGCCGGGAGATTGAGATCGCCGAGCAAGGTACAAAGTGGAGTGTGGGGCTTTTGGGGCTTGGGACAGGTTCTGGAGACCAGGAGCTGAGGAGTGGCAATTCCCGCTCCTGCTGCAGCCTTGGATATCCTGTTTTTCCTCCCAAATCTGTTAGGGAAGAGTGAGATGGGCCAGCAAATGTTGATGCTGTGTCCCACCCCTTTTCTAGCAGGAGCAGAGTTCTTGCAGGGTTTAATGTTTTGTTGGCTTTGCATGGACAAGGATTTTGCAACACCTTCAGAGACATGAAAGCTGAAAATCCCAACCCCGTCCCCTGGGGCTTGTGGGAAGCTGAGTTACCATTTCCAGTGGGCTGGTTGGGTAACTCTCCTTTCCTTTTAGAAAGGGAAGATAATCCAGGCAAATTCAGAGCAGCTCTTCTGAGATGTGGCAGCTCTGTTTTCAAGTTTAGGTGCTTCACACGCTGCCACAGGGCTGGTGACTGTCCTTAGGTGCCTCCCCTGGGCAGTGAAAGTCCCAGACCCTCTTTACCTCTCTCCTTGTCCCTTGGTCAAGTGACAAATGGCACTGGTGTTTTGGTCTCGTTTTGCACAGACCTGCCAGGCCAGGGATGAGGAGTTTTCTCCCTGCCTGTGTGACAGCTGCAGCACAAATTTTGGGACTGGAGGTATCCTGGGAGACCCCAAAAGGGGACGAGCTGTAGCAGAGAGGGGACCCTTTGGACTGAACCAGCATTAAACCCTCTCTTCCTTTTGCAGACATGTCTGCTCTGATTTCGCTCAGGAAACGAGCCCAGGGGGAGAAGCCTTTGGCTGGAGCTAAAATCGTGGGCTGCACCCACATCACAGCACAGACTGCAGTGAGTGGCTGCTTATTTGGGGGGTCTGGGGTGGCACATCAGCTTTTCCCTGGGGAAGAACTTGATCTCTTCAGAATGGGAGGAGGCACGCTCAGTAGTCCGGAAGCGTTTCGGAAAGGTTGTGCTGGTGGCGTTTCTGCGGGGCAACGTTTGCTTCCTGTGCCCACCGCTGCTGCCCCAGGCCTGCCCTCGTGCCGGGGGCATCCCTGACCCCTGGGGCATCCCTGACCCCTGGGGCATCCCTGCTGTCCCGCAGGTGCTGATCGAGACGCTGTGTGCCCTGGGAGCGCAGTGCCGCTGGTCTGCCTGCAACATCTACTCCACCCAGAACGAAGTGGCCGCGGCCTTGGCAGAGGCTGGTGAGTGCGGCCGGGCCAGAGCCCTCGCAGCCCCTCCTGCCTCCCTGCCTGATCCCAGGGGAAACCTTCTAGGGAGCTTCGTATTTTACTTGTATATGTTTCATTTTATAAGTGTATATGTTTTATTCTATATTTATGCTTTCTGTCTAGAAATATTTTATAATTAGTATGATTTATAATTAAAATTATAGTATCTTTTATAATTAAAATTATAGTATATTTTATAATTAAAATTATAGTATGTTTT
>VZRQ01005614.1:102884-133089 GCA_013397975.1 Machaerirhynchus nigripectus | reverse complement strand
CTGGATAAAATTCGGAGTTTTTATAAATTAATGTAATGGCCTTTCGATGAGCCGCAGGAATAAATCAGTTTAACCCCCCTTGGGCTGCTTTAAAAGAGGATCTGGCTCCCTCCTTGCAGCCAGAGGATTCCACCACGGGGTAATTTGGGCCCATAAACTCAATTTTACACCGGGAGGCTGAGGGGACTCCGAGGATCCCTTCTCCCGTCGCCATCCCGATGCTGCGCCGGATTTTTGCTGTAATGAGGAAAGATTTGTGCTTCATCCACGCGGGGGATTTTCAGGCTGCTTTGGGAAGCGCTTCAGGATGGCAAGTTCAGCCTTGTTTTCCTTCCAGCTGCTGCAAAAATATATATATTATATTAAAAAAAAAAGGGTGGAAATGAAGCCTGGAAGCGGCAGCGAGCCGAGCCGGCAGTGGGTGGGATTCCAGGGAGATGCTGGGCTGGAAGTGTGTTTGTGTCATTAATCCCAGTAAAAGCTGTGGAACTGGGAGCAAAATGGTTCTTTTGACTCCTAAAAACATGAAAGTGCTTGGAAAATCAGGAAAACAGCAAGGGATTAAAGGGAATTTATTCCATCTATGATCGAAGGGAATTCATTGCAATATTTGCTTTGCTGGGAAGTGGCAGGATTAGAATACTTTGGAATTTTTAATTTTAACCTGTTAAGAGTTGTAAGTCTCAACTTTGGTGTTAAATAAGTGGGATCACTTTGGATTTAGGATCTACAGAACCAGGAGCAGGATCCGGCCCCTGGATTAACCAGGCAGCTGGAGAAATGGGTGTAAATCCGAGTAATTTGGGTGCCATGTGGGTTTATGCTTCCCATAGGATGTACAGCAGCCTGGCTTGGGGGAATTAATTCCTGGGGAGTGTGTGTGTGGGGGGGAAATAAATTAATTTATTACTAAATAAATAAATAAATAAATTTATTCCCGTCACTGGTGCAGGGCTGGGCTGAGCCTCTTGCTCTGGGCTCCTTTATTCCGGGTTTCCATGGGATTACCCTGGGCAGAGTTTGAGTTTTATCTGGAAAATGGCTGGAAAATGGTGGAAATGGGGGGGGGAAAGCGAAGAGGAGGTGATGGTTTGGGAGGGCTGGGGAAGATTTAGCTCCTGGCTGTGCAGTGGGAAAGGACCGAAACAACGCTCTGATCCCGGGAGGGATCGGGAATAAATCCGAGCCGTTCCCAAAATCGGCTTTGCAGGAGCAAACACGTCCGGCTGCAGCTTCCCCCGCTGGTTTGGGGTCCGTGGAGCCGGGGGGCTCAGCACGCCCTGAGTCCCACCCGTGGGGGAGCGGGACCCTCACCGTGCCTGGGGATATCCCGGGGTGATTCCCCAGCCCCGAGGGTTCATTTTCCCCCGGAGCCGATCCCGTGCCGTGCGGGGGATGCCAGATGGCGCCGGCGAGGGCCCCGATCCCAGTCCTGCTGCCACCGAGGAAAACCCCAATTCCCCCTGAGATTTGCAAGCGGAGCCGGACAAAGCCCTTCCCCTCCCCGGGGGATTGACGGATTTATTCATCCCGTTCCCTAATGAGCCACTTCCAGATCCCAGTAAATTATACGCACCGGGACAGATGAAATCTTGCTCCATAAATCAGATCTGAGGCTGACAAGCTCTGCCTGCACCATTATCCCGGCAAGTTTCGAAGATCCCAGGTATCGCTGCCTCCTTTGGAAACCCCAATAAATCTGGCAGTAATCATTCCTGACAGAGAGGCAGCAAAAGCACCGGAAAACATTTTCTTCCCTTAAAATGCAAGTGGAAAATTTATTGCATGGAAAGAAAAAGTTTGCTCCGGAAAGTCTGTAACAAACAGCAACGTGAGGAACTCCCCGGGGCCAAGCCGGTGGGATGGCATCACCTCGGGATTCCTGGGAGAAATTCGTGGCAGCTCCTAAAAATTCAGGAAGATTTTTTTCTTGGGGCGAAACAAGAGGGAAGAAATAAAGCCGAGTGTCTCCAAGCGTGTCCCGAAAGGACAGCGGAGCCAGCGCTCTGCAGCCTGCTGCCTTCTGGTTTGTGTTTAGCCTTTGGAAAAAAAAATTCCCCCCCTGCACACCTCCTTTTTCCTAGCGGGAAGATTGATTTTATTAACCGGCCGACACCTGAAAGTAATCGGGATTTTTTTGGTGGCTGGTGGCGGGGGAAGGAGCCGTCCCGGGGCTCCGCGGGGGCAGAGCTGTGTTTTCCCACTGCTCTCGTTTCCAGACAGGCGCGGAATGGAGCGCGCTCGGATCCTCCATCCTTTGGGGCTGGGTGGCGGGGGGTGCTGGATGTGTCCCTCCCCTCACGGTCCTGTCATGGAGCCAACACCAGGGGACAAAACGCTCCTTTTTCCAATGGGAAACTGAGGCACGTGGCTGTGGCACGGGTGTTAGGGGTTGCAATTACCCCACCAGTCATGCCTTGGCTGGTTTATTGGTGGATTGGGAATGTTTGGCTGGCTTTACACCTGGAGGAAACCAGGCAAGGGGAGGTTGACCCCGAGGAACCCCCTTCAAGCATCCCAGGGAGCGTTTCCCCCCTTCCCATGTGCTTCCCACTCCTCCCAGCTTTGCAGAGCATTCTGCTTTCCCCACAGGCACATCAGCAGGAGCTCTTGTTTTGCCATAACAGGATTGTCCACATCAGGACTTCAAGGGATTGGGCTGGTGGTGATGTCTGTACCTGTCAGGATGAATGAGAGGTGACAGCGCCGAGAGCACCGCGGGAGCTGTGCAAACACCAGATGGGCAGCCAGGGCTTCTTCCTTCCCACGGGCCAGCTTCATCTGCCCCAGATCCCAGCGTGGGTGGGTCGGCTCTGCCAAGGTGTGTGAGGAGCAGGGAAGAGCGGGAAGGAGCAGGGAAAGGGGAGACTGAAGTGTCCAACAACTCAGAGCACTGGATGGATGGACACCCTGGTCCTGTGGCTGGGGATGGATGGATGGGTGGATGGATGGCGGGAGGGATAGATGGAGGGATGGATGGAGGGATGGATGGATGGATGGATGGATGGATGGATGGATGGATGGATGGATGGATGGAGAGATGGGTGGATGGAGGGATGGATGGATGGATGGATGGATGGATGGATGGATGGAGAGATGGATGGATAGGTGGATGGATGGTTGGGTGGATGCATGGATGGATGGATGGATGGATGGATGGATGGATGGAAGGAGGGGGATGAAGGCTGTGAACAAGACATGGTTGGGCAAGAGCTGAGCCCATTTCAACTTTGCTGGGTTGGAGGATGCTTCTGCTCTGAGTTGTTTGGGTTGGAGGCCAAGGTGGTCCCATGGGACACACATTGTGTGGAGAACTTGTCCCTCAGCACTGATCAAGCTCAGGAGGCCTCGGTCCTGCGAAGCAAACGCTGCTTCTGGCCTTCTTGGGGTGGAGCTGTGCCCAGCCCACCTCTGTGTTCCTGCAGAGCCCCGGAGGAGGAGCCCCCAAATCCCGCATGGATCCTCATCCGTGTCAATGGATGAGCCAAACCAAAGCCAGCGGTGCTGGGAGGGACATTGAACAGGTCCAGAGAGCTGAGTGGCCACCCCTGGGGACAGCTCCATAACTGCAGTGGTCAAATCCACTTTGGGCCGTGGTGTTCCCCGAACCGCTGTGTCCCACCACTCCCACAGCAGTGGGTCTGTGGGGACCTGGCCTGGCTGCAGGGAGAGAGGCAGAATTCCTGGCTCCTGGGTTTCTCCACACCTTCTGCCGTCGGCGTCTCGTCTCCGGATCCCCGGTGCCCCTGAGCTCTGTCCCCGCTGTGACCTCCCTGACCCGACCCAAAGGTTTCCTTCGTTTCCTTCGTGCTCGGCCAAGGCTGATAAGGGGAACCAGAAACAGCTTTGACCTTTCAACCGCAAATCCCCCTGCAAGGAGCCCCGGCTGTTCCGCATCTCAAAGGCTCCTTGATAGGAAACAAAACCCCTGTGCTGTTGAACTTTTAAGGAATTTCACCCCCAAAAAACTCTAAAGCACCCAAAAAAAGGCCCCCTGAGGAGCATGGGGTGGGTTTAACCCTGCTGAGGAGCGGGGCCAGCACATGTGATGTGTGAGGGGCTGATCAGTTGTCTGGAGCGCTGCTCTCGTGCTTCCTCCCCTTTTCTTTCCCATCTCTCCTTCCCCTTGGGCTGCTGTGCTCACCCTGGGACACCCCCTGATGGGGCACAAAGGTTGTTGGGACACTTGGCAGCTCCTCTGCTCTTTTCTGAGAGTGAGAGACCTGGGTGAGGCTTTTACCTCCGCCATCCCCAGGCCCCGGGACCCCTCAGTGTCCCTGTCCACGGCATGGGAGTGGAGCCAGGTGATTTTTAATGTCCCTTCCAACCCAAACCATTCTGTGATTCTGTAATTCCAGTGGACACATGATGTGCCCATGGAAGCAAATCTCTGTCCTCACTTTCTTCCCCATCCCGAAGAGGCACGGCTGAGCTCCAGGACATTCCCTGCTCCCTGCTCACACCCTCTGGGTCACGTTGTGATAGAAAGGTGATGGCTGGAGGTGTTGGAGCTCCTTAATTGCTTTGAGCAAGTTAATTGGCAGAAACCAAACAGCGGGAGCTGTGGTGCTTGGCACAGGGGTTGTGCTCCGCTCCGAGGGGATTGGGCAGCGTTCCCATGTCCCGGTGGATGTTTGGCCCCTGGTAGGTGGATTAAGGCTCTTGGGACCACACGTGCCTCACCTGGTGTGGATGTGGGTCGTGTGTGAGCCCCGGGGTGGAGGAGAACTGTGTGCCCTGACTCTTTCCCAAAATACACCCCCCTTGGTTTCCATGGCTTGAGCTTTTCCGGGGTGTTCATCCACGGGGCTGGCACAGGTGATGGAAAGCCTGAATCCCACAGGATCAGGCCCTAAATGCCAGCAGGTTCCTGATATTGCCTCTGTTACTAACTCTGTGTTTTCCCTGCCGTTGCTTAACCCCATTAATGGGATCGGAGCTGGTTCAAAGCCTCCGGAGCAGCAGGGGGGAAAGCTCAGAGCAATAAGTGGAGGCGACCTCTGCCAAATTGGAGCAAGACATGCCTTCCTCCCGCTGCCCAAACAGCCCACAGCATTTTCCCATTAAACCTCGGTGCCCAGAGTTATTGGGGGAAGAAGAAAGAGCCAGGACCAGTCCTTCCTGCATGGAACCAGGGTGCAAACCTGGATCCGGGGGTGAGGACTCAGCAGCCAACCCTACAGCAGCCTGGGAGAGGATGCTGCTGGAGAGGGCACTCAGAGAAGCCCATTGGAAAGTCATCAACTCAGGTAATTTGGGGGGAAATGCATGTTTTAGAGAGGTGGGTCTGGGAAAAAATTGTGCTGTGGTCTGGGCACCACATTCCTGATGGGAAATGGGGAGAAGAGGCCATTCTGGGTGAAAAGTGTTGATTTGTGATTTTCTTTTTTGTTACTGCTCCTTCTGAGCACCTTCAGTGGGGGTTCCACCCCCAGCTCAGCTGTGCAGCACCCAAAAGCTGGAGGGAGGAGCTGGAACAGGGACCCACGTGGTGGCGGGAGCTGGGGATGGAACCCCTGGTGCTGGCCTTGGGATGCAGCTCTCTGGGTTTGGGGTCTTGGAGGATGCTGTGGGGTGGGGGGGCTCTGTAAGAGGTGTTTTCATTGGGGCAGAGGTTCTCAGAGCACAGACGCTAAATTTTAGCCTTTAGGGAGCTCCGTGTTTGGGTCTGACGCTGCTGATTTGGGTAACAGAGATCCCAGCCCGTCCGCTCTCAGGCTGATGGAATTACTCCTTGAGCGGGATCTGACCTGCACCAACAACCCTTCTTACCTGCAACAGCATCTCTGCCTGGCCCTCCATCCTCCCCTGCTCCTGGGGTTTTCTCCTGGCCCCTTTTCTGAAGGACATTGCTCGGGGAAGAGGAAACAGAGTCCCCCGCCCGCTCCCGGGGCCACGTGTGACTGGTGGGATGGGGTTTAATGGGTCCCAGGCGCGGCTGCCGCTGCCCCTTCCCTTCAGCCTCATGGGGGGAACTAAATCCCATAACCTTGCCCCGGGCGTGAGCTCGGCGAGGCTTTCCCGGCGCTGACCCCGCTTCCGCTGCCGCGCGAGGAGTCACGGCTGTTACATCCCAGCAGAACGTCCCTCTCTGTGCCCTCGCTCCCCGGGGAGCTGGGAAGGCTTATCCCATCCTCTCAGCCCGCCCGGAGCCGCGCCTGGGGACTTGGGGAGAGGATAAAGTTGCACGAGGAAGGTTAATGGGCAGCAGGAGCGAGGAGGTTGCTGCAGCGTCTTTTGTTCGCTCTCCATCCCTCTGGCGCTGCCCGCCTGAGCGGCGAGAGCGGGGCGCTGGGAGTGGGTGCTCAGGAGGGGCTTTTGGAGCATCCCCCGGGAATGCTTTCCTGGGGAGGAAGGCGCAAAGACGGCTCTGTGTCCCTCCAGCTCGCAGGAATTTCGTTAACTCCTTTAATTCGGAGGAGGTTTGACATTGGGATCCACTGTCCTTGCGGAGGCTGTGTGGTCTCCCAGGCTGAGATCCACCCACTGACTCCAGCAGGGATAGCTCCCAGCCCAGCCAGCTCCCTGGATTCACCCCCACACTTCTCCCCATGAACACAACCGCTTCTGGGCCAGGGCACAACAGCTCACAGCCGGCCAGGGTTTTCCTGGGAAGGAGTGAGGGCTCTGCCCAGCCCCAAAACGGGGATCTGCCCTCCCTGGGTGGGAGAAACAGCATTTGCTACAGGAAGAAAAATTCATCTGGGATCAGGTGCTGGAGCCGCGCACCGTGGTGAGAGCCATCATCCCTCATCCTGCTCCCTTTGCTTCCTGCTGGGACACCCCCACCCTGACGGGGCTCCTGGGGCTGCAACCCCCCTTCCCACGGGGAGCCCCCATCCCAAAGCCCGGCAAACCGCTGCCTTTGGGATGATGCTTCTTTCCAAGGCTTCCGCTGGCACCGAAGGGAGGCGGGCGGGCACCTGGAGGCAGAGCCCCTGTTCGTTGTCTCAGCAAATACGGAGCAGACAGATCCAGCGCGGAGCAGCTCTCTCCGGAGGAGCTGGATGGGATGGGGATATCCCAACAGGAGGGGCTCAGCCCCATCCTGAGCTGCTGCCACCCCCTGGCTCCTGGAAAATTGCTGTTCCTCCAGTCTGGGTCTGAGTTCAGAACAGAGGCTGAGGGTAACAGGTCAGGGTCGTGACTTTGGGGGTTCTTTCCTTGGAGGATCTTACACACATCTTTTCCTCCTGTGTTCTGTCACAGCAGCTGGTAGGAGAGGATGAGGATGAGGATGAGGATGAGGATGAGGATGAGGATGAGGATGAGGATGAGGATGGCTCCCTGCCATGGCTCCAGAGCCCAGCACAGGCTCACGTTCTCCCCACTACTCTACTCCATGTACCCACCCCAGGGCCTGTGCGGCACGGCCAGAAGGCAGGAGGTGAGTGCTGTGCCCTCCCCAAACAAGCAATCCCTAGGGTTACCCCCAAAATCCCCCCCTGGAGTGCACCCCAGCCTGTTTTACCCAGGTAGGTGACCTCAAAGGGACCTGGGCTCTGTGACTGTCCTGGCAGCTGCTGATCCAAAGGCATCAACCTCCCAGCCCCGTCCTGGCTCCCAGGGCCTCCCATCAGCCCCAATTTCCTGCAGACCCCGGTGATAAGAGGCTGATCCTCAGCCGTGGAAATCCGATGCCCCGGTGTCAGGGAACACAGGTCCTGGGGGACCGTGGAAATCCGGCTGAGAATGAGCAGATCTCGCTGCTTTCCCTCCTTCCCATTGCAAAAACCTCCTTTTGGAGGATGGATGAGGTCTTAGTGCTGCTCACTGGGAGTGTCCTGGGCTTCATCCCCCTGATCTGTGCTGGCAGTGCCAGATTCTGTGGCTTAAAAGCTTGCAGGCACACCTGCACCCACTGAAGCACCCCAAAAATAACTGGGTGCTCATTGTGAATTAATGTCACCTCTTTTTTTAGGCTTTGCTGTGGTTGCTGAGTCCCAGGGACTCGTGGATCCCGCCTGCTCCCCGGGAAGGTGAGAGTCAGGGATGTTCCCACCTCTCTTCTCCCGTCGTTTGGGGTCTGTCCTGGCCATGTCCAAAAGGAGGAAGGAAACCCTAAAATGTCTCTCCCGAGCTGGTCTGGGGGCACCTGCTGGGCAGGTGGTGGGAGCTGTGGGTTTTGCCTGATGGAGGCACTGGTGGGATATTGGATTCACTGGACTTGGAGGGGATGTCTCTTCTCACAGCAGCCGTGCAGCAGCAACGTTCTCTGCCCAGCAAGGACTGAGAAACTCCTGTTTATTTATGGCCCTGTTTCCTCAGCCTGGGTGTCCCCCACCTGTGCTGTGTCATCCCTCTGCTCTGCTGGCCCTGGGGACTTTGTCCTCCCAGCTAGTCTTGAATTTGGGGTGGATTTCTCCCTTTCAGGTATCCCTGTGCATTCGGAGCAGGTGTTTCACCCTGCAGCTGCACATCCCAGACCTGACAGCTTCGGGGTGAAACCATCCCCGAGTTCTGCTGTCTCTTTCCCAAGCAGGAATTGATTCAGCTCCAGGACTGCTAGTCCTGGAGGGCAGAGGGAAGGCTCCGAGGCAGGAAAACCAGACATCTCCGAAAATCCACCCTGCTGCAGACTCCTGCTTGGAGGTCTGTAAATCCAGAGCTGATCCACACCCAGAAATTACACTAATTTAATGGAGCTGGTTTCTAGATTGGTTCATCCCTGTGCCAACCACTGCAGCGATTGAACTGAACTGATTTTCTTGGGGAATTCCTTGTTTGGGAGTGCTGGAATCCACTGCTCTGCTGCCAGTCCACTGGGGCAGTTTAAGTGCCCTAAGGCTGGTGGTTCCCGTGGGATTGTGCCTGGGTTAAAGAGCTGGGGTTTATCCCAGAGGAACTCCAGGGTTTGTCTTGCCTCTCCCCTTTGTAGCTTGGGGAATATGGGGTCCCTGCACTTGGCCCTGTCCCCATTCCGAGGGGACAGCTGGGGCCTGCGCGGGGTCTGGGGGGTTCCTTGCAGCACCGGGATCAAGAGGGGCGTTCGGGATCCGCATCGCGCTTGTGCTGCTGCCCAACAGCGCCCAGACGTGGGCAGGGCACGTGAGCCCAGAACCGAGCCCGCTGCGGGACAAATCCTGGCTAAGCAGCCAAGATCTTCAGTTCTTCCACCCAAATAAAGTCTCAGCCAGAAAACGGGCTGTATCCAGGGCAACGGCGGTGCCTCGGAGCTCGGGTGTGCCGGGATCGCACGCGGCATCCCTCCGGATCGGCCCTGGGGTGGGATGGCTGCGGGGTCTGCGCGGCGGGGGTGGGAGAGGGGGGTGGGGGGAACTCGNGAGGATGGGGGAAGCTCGGGGGGGTCTCCCGAGGCTGCGGACGCCCCCCGAGCCTCACCGAGATGCTCCACTGCCATCTAGTGACAGCGGCACCCGGGACAGGGGCGCCCGGTGGCACCGGCCTGGGGTGGGCACCGGCCCCCGGCTGCGCCCCGCTGGGTCCTCCCCGCTCCTCCCGGGATGTGCAGCCCCCGGGGGGCTGGACGGGACAGCAGGACGGTCTCTGCGTAGGAAAAGGGGTTTCTCCATCGCGGTTGGTTCATTCCCCACATGGACAGAGCGCGGTCCCTGCTGCCCTTCCCACGCAACCGCTGCGGGCACCTGCCCGGGTCAGGCTGGCATCGGTGGCTTGTCCAGATCTGAGTGTCCAAACACAACCTAAACATCTCCAAACCCGGCTGTTTCGTGGTCAAAACTCAGTTTTCCCAAAGGAACTGATGGGAACGAGGTGTCTGAGCAGCTTTGGCTGTAGGGATCCGAGTTCCTCCAGCACCTCGGACACCCCAGAGCATCCCTCCTCCCTCCCTCATCAACACAGTTAAATTATTTAATGCCTTTAACATAATTAACACGTTGCAATCCTAAACTGCGAGCAGCTGCCCAGCCCTGCAATTTCTCCTTCCAGCTGCCCATTAATGCCTCCCTCCGGGCGATTATAAAGCAGGAAAAGGCCACAAATCCCAGCCCTGCGCTGGAGGAAAAGGAAGGAGAAGGGCAGAGGACGCGTGTGCATTAACATAATTCACCCACCGCAACCCCAGATTGCTTGGAGGCTGCCTGAATCCCTGGTTTATCCTGGTGATGGATAACCCACAGCGGCTGTCAGTGCAAAGGTGCGTGGGAGGCTGCAGTTTTGCCCTGCTCCCTGATTTTTGGAGGTGATTTATTTCCCACGCTGTCTCACTCCTCGGTTTTTTCCACGGAAATCAGCGCAGTCGCGTGAGGATGACACAGACACGCCTCCGATCTGTAATTAGCTTTGTATATGCTAATTGTATTAATTCGGAGAGGCGATTACCCGGGGAAGCGAGCTGGGGAGAGGGGCTGGGCGGCTGTCCCAGGCTGGCTCTTCCCGAGATCCCGCTCTGGCCCTGAGGTCCGTCAGGCGGAGGTGCCCGCTGCTTTTCCCATCACCTTTTCCGCCCCTTTTAATGCTTAAGTGTCTCATCCTCGGGTTTTATACCGGCAGAGGTGGCTCCCTCGGCAATCCCAGTCCATTTCCAACCCCCCGTGTGCCCGATGCCGCCTTCCCCGCAGGATTCCCCGTGCCGGAGTCAGACCCGGCTCCTGTGAGCTCGTGTGTTTGTGGAGGGATGCCCTCAGCGCTTCGCTCATCCCCAGCCCGACCTTGCTCTCCGTGATCCACATTGGATAAACCTTCCTGGGGTGCTGGAAGAAGCGCGAAGCTCCGAGGGGATGGATGAGGCAAGGAGGGAAGGGCTGGGAGCAGGATTTGCTCCAAGATGAAGGATCCGACTTCTTTCACCCGCAGCTTTTTCCTGTTGCTGCTCTCAGCTGATGGTATCGAGCTGCTGGGGGAGTGAGCTCTTCGGACGGCTTTTCCCAGTTTTGCCTGGGAATCCTTCAGGGCAGGTTTTTATTTGGGTCCTTTGGGGACCTGCTGGCTCCCCCCAAAACAGGACCCTTATTCACCTCTGTATCCTCACCACTGCCTTTGGACTCTCACCTCCTGATGCCCACAGGTCCCTCCCCATCTTTTGGCTTTACTGGGGTAATTTCCCGCACTGGGGTGAATGAGGAGCTCAGAGACCGGGCACTAAGAGAGGCCCAATGAGCCCCTCACACCTCACACCCGGCACTCGGTGGGTGCAGCTCTGTACCTTTGGATTTCAGCATCAGGCTTTCCTAAGGAGGGAACTGAAACCCCAGGCCCGGCACGTTTGCTGTGCTGGCAGCACCGACCCTGTTTGTAAACACTGCGGTGAGGGATGTGCAGCCCTGGTGCCTGCCTGAACCCCTGGGCTTCCCAGCCGGATCCCTCCTGCCAGCTCACACCTCTGACGTGGGGGAGCGGCTGCCTCTTCCCCTCTGAATCCCAGCCCCAGAAGTTTTGCAGGATACAAGGTGTCCCCTGTGATGGGACAGCACAGAGAGCTCAGTATTCCCAGTGCTCCCAGTGGCGGAGCACTGGAATCCCCCACGGGGCCACCCTGCACACCCCAGTGGGTGCCAGGAGCTGGGGTCCATAGCTCCTGCTGGTTTTTCCATGGAGACCCGTGGGTGCAGCTTTGCCTCTGCATGTTCCTCCCGCGATTGTCCCTGCTGTGTACAACAATTAACAGGCTCGGGTTAATGGGATCCATGGCGCTGGCTGGCAGATCCCGTCCAGCCCAGTGAGGGTTGGGGGGCCTTGGGGAGCCTGAGAACCCCCTAAAGGGCAGGCAGTGCCCGGCTATAAACCAACACCAGCCCCGGCGAGGGCGGAAGCTCCATGGTTTGAGTCCCTCCATGCTGAGGAACCGACGGCTTTTTGCATGTGTGATGAAGGAATAATTAACAGCTGGGTTTCCCCCCCAACCCCAACAAGGGCTGAAAGGGTTGTGGGGAGCACGGTGGCTTGTTATGGTTTGTGTTATGGTAGGGCCAACGCAAACACCTCAAGGGCTGCAGCCCTTGTGATGGTGGGGATCCCCAAACCCACCCAAAGCCTGGCAGGGCATGGTGCTGCTCCCTCAGTGGGGAGTTCCTGGTCCAGTGAGAGGCCCCACACTGAGGAAGGCAGGGGATGCCCAAATTTTTATTTTATTTTATATTTTGATTTTCATTCCTGCTCCTGCCCACTGATACAGGTGATTTTGGGGTGTGGGGAAAGCAATGCTGCAGGAATGGGGACCGTGGGTGAAGGTTTTGGAGGGTCACTAGCAGGAATGGGGAGCACAGGGGAGGTGCTGGGGATGCCGATGGATCAGAAGAAGCTGCTGCGGAGAGCAGAGGGATAATTATAGCCTGGAGCAGAGCTCAGCAGCCCCAGGTGCACGTCAAGTGCTCGGATTGAGGCATCCTTAAAAAGCCGCGAGGGATCGGGCATCTGCCTGGTTATGGGAAGCCTCTGCAGCTGCTCCAAGCAGCTTTTCCTTCCCCTGCTCCAGCGGGGCTCTGCCGGAGTCGGTTGCCGGAGGTCCCCGGCCCCGGGGCTGGTTTGGTGCCGGAGCCATCCCTGGCAGGCGCTGCTCTCCCAGCGCAGCCCCGCAAAACGCGGCTCTCCACGGCCCTTGCGCTGCTCAGGGACTGCGGCTCACCCTGCCCCGTTCCCGGTGTTCCCTGTGGCCCAGGCAGGTGCTGGGGACCGGTTCCCCTCAGCGGCAGCTCTTGCAGAGAAGCCGTGGCGAGCCCGAGCAATTAAAAGCACCCGCAGCAGATGGTCGGTGCCGTCTGTCTCCCCGCCACCGCCTCCTCGCTCTTCCTCTCCTCATTCTCTCTCCCGACTCTTCTTATTCTTCTCTTTTGCTGACTTATTCCCCCCCGGACTTCCCAGCCGAGCAGGACCCCCACGTTCTCCTGCACTCCCAGCCCCTATTCCCGCGCGGTGCGGAGCCAAAGTTTCAGCTGCTGAGCTCGGGAATCGAGAGGAGGACACAGCTCCATGGGAGGGGAAACTGAGGCACGAAGGAGGCTGGGACCTGCTGGTTCCGCCCGACATTCCTCTCCAGCTGCAGAGGTGCTGCCACGTGTTTCGTGTCCTTGGCTCCGGCTTTGAGCATCTTTTGGAAGGAGCTGTCAGCGAGAAGGGAAGGTTAAAATAGCCACAAAATCAGCGCCGTTGGATGTTTTATCCGGGCTCCCTCTGCACCCCCGAACTCTTCCCTTGACTCACAGCCCGCCTCCCCAGATCCTGGACTATATTCAGCCCCAGGGGTTGAATTTCCAGGTGGTGCGGCCAAAACGGGGCCACAGCTCTCTGAAAAGGCCGCGGGCTTTGCGATCCCCTCTCCCAAACACGAACTTCCCCCGCGCCCCCCTCCGCCCGGGGGACCCCCGCGTGGCCGCATTCCTCCGCGGTCCCTTTCTCAGCGGCGGTGGCCGCGTCACTGAGCCGAGGTCGAGCCCTGCAGCGGGGACGATCCCGGCTTCATCCCGGCCTCAGAAAGCTGCATTGTTTTTTTCGGGGGGTTGATTTCTCCGTTTGTTTGTCTCCTCGCCTCCTCCGGGGTCTGGTTGGCGTTGCCAGTTTTGTTGGATGCCCACAGCTCCTCCCGGGTGGCAGCGGCTGATCCCGACCCGGACAATGGAGCGTGCTGCTGTCTTGGCAGCAGCTCCCCGCGCCGAGGGCCGGGGGGATGCTGAGGGGGAAGGGATGGGGACCGACAGGCGGTCGCTGTTTGGATGGTTTCCCACGTAAAGGCTGATCCGGGTGGGTGTTTCCACTGGAAGCTGCCCCGGGAGGTCCCTGGACGGCCGGTTTTGAGGTGCTCTGCTGGGAGATGCCCTGGGGCTGGTCCCAGGGGGGATCCTGAAGCTCTACGGGCTGCCGGACAGGGAGTAAAGTCCTGTTTGCTGAGGCCCTGAGTAAATCCTTCCCTGATCCCATCAAGTGTTGCCTGATCCCAGGGCTGGCTCCAGCTTCCCTTGGCTCCAGGTGGAGCTTCCGGGGAAGGGATGGGGCACGGCAGAGGAACCCGCACCTGGAGCCAGCACGGAAAGCTCTGGGAAGCAGGAGAAAGGAGAGATCAGGAACAAGGGAGGATGGAGCAGGTACAAAGCCAGACCCCAAACCACAGGCGGCCCTGCAGTTCCCGGTGGGAAGCTCGGGCTGGGAGCACCTCCCATCACATCCCCCCTCAGCCAAGACACCTCCTGCTGTCACCCCCGGCCAGGTAAGGAGTCTTAAGGATGGAAATCTCCCTCTGTCAGCTCCTCGCGAAGCTGCAGGAAATCTTGGCAGGCCTGAAAAATCCCCCTGTCCTGACACCTTGCAAAGCTGCCGCGGTGCAGGATGCTCAAGGCACGGTCCCGCATCCCTGCTGTGAGCCGGACGGGGCAGTGCGGCTCAGCGGGACACACAGAACTCATCCCAGGAGGTGCTGCTCGGGCAGGAACGCTCCTCAAAGCTCTCCCGAGCCTGATTCCTTCTTCTGGTCCTGTTGCAGTCGGGCTGAGGCCGTGCTGTTGGATGGGAGAGAAGAATCAGCCCCGGGGCTAACGAGGGGAGATGCCTTGGCTGGTGCCAGCCGTAGTGGGGAGCCTGTCTCTTGCCGATGGATGGGAGCACAGCGGGGAGGGCGAGGAGGGATGGCATCCAGGCTCTTCTCTCCAGCAGCGTTTCACATTCCTTGGGGCTTTTTCTGTCCTTAAAGCTCGTTGAGGACGTTGGAGGTTTGAGGGGCAGCAGGGAGGGAGGGGAGGGCAGGGCAGCTCATCCCAGCCCGCCTGTCTTCACGTGGATGATCGTTTCCAGCCGAATTCCTGCGATGGGATTTTTTTTCTTTATCAGCTGCTTTAGTCTTCCCAGTGACCTCTCCCAGCCCTGAGCCCTCCTGGGTTTCCCCCCTGTGCCGGTACAGCTCGAGTGGGGCTGGATCACAGACATTCCATTGCAGGACAGCCCGTGGAAACACCTGGCTGGGTGATAGCCAGAGGATCCAAAGAGAAAGACCTGGGCTGTGCCCAGGGTAAAACAGTCCCTTGGCCAGATGTTTTGGGTTTATTATGCACCAGGTGTGCTCTCGGGGCACTGAAGGGTGGGTTTGTGCCATGTGGGGCTCAGTGGGCATTCCTACAGCATCTCCTGGCTTTGGGGACATCCAAGGAGGACAAAGAGCACTCGTGTGCCTGGTGTTGGCACCGAGATCCAGTGGGATGTGCTGAGACAGAGCTGCAGGTGAAAATTCCCAGGAGGAGGGAAAAGCAGATTGGATCACTGCCCTCTGCTGCCCTCCACCAGTCACGGCTCAGCCCAAACAGCTGGATCGAGGGTGGCGGAGGATCGGGTGAAGGTCTCCGGGAGCATAGTGCGTGCTTCTCGAGCCCCAGGTGAAGTCTCTGGGAGCACAGCGGGTGTTTCTGGGGTGAACCGTGCGAGCTCCAAGCTCAGCTCGTGCTGTGCTGCAGCGCTGCCGAGCCCTGCCCAGCCACTGGAACCAGCACAGCGGCCGTGCTGCTCCGTCCCTGCCCACGTCCTTCGCCCCAGCGCTGTGTCCTGCTCCTGGAGGGGCTCCGGCCTGGAACGTGAGGGATTTGGGGGCTCGCTCCTGGTTTGGGGCAGGATGCAGCACTTCATTTGATCGGGAGTGCGGCTGGGATGGAGCGGATGGGGCGGGGTCTGGTCTGATCGAGGCAATCCCTTGGGACACAGGAAGGATTTTTCACTGCTGCCAAGCTCCAAAAAGAAGAAGGGAGCGGGATGAAGGCACCGTGCTGCGTGACCCATCCCTGCTGCCTTGCTCCCCACCCCCACCCCGTGGGGCCGATGGGCCGATCCCGCCCCAGTCTGGTTGCCGGGTGAACCGGGCATCTCGCAGCCGGTGGCTTTTCCCACCTTGTGCTCTCCAAGGGGGTCATTAACGTCACCTCCCTCCTCCTCAGCTCTGTCCGGCTGCCGAGGGGTGACCTGGCTGTGGGGAGGCAACGCTGCAGGGAATGGGGGAAATTCAGGCCAGGGCAGCTCCGTGCCTGGTGGGGGGAAGCTGAAAGGGAGATTTGGGAACGGTTTTGCCTGGAAACTTAGAGAAAGCAGCATCCTGGGGAAGAAGGTGTGACGTCAAATGCAGCGCTTAAAATATACCCGGGGCAGAGTCACATGGCAGCTGTGAAACAGGAGCTGCCGGCTCCGAGCACGAGTCCCGTGGGAGCCTCGGCGAGCCGGTGGGAAGCGTGCCTCCAGCTGAAGCTGCTTCCCAGCCCTTCCATGACCAGGGAGCTGCTCTGCCAGGCTGGGGACAGCGGGGAGGGCTGGGGACCGCAGGTGGCCGCCTGGTTCCCATCTGCTCCCAGCAGCCGGGGCTGCGGCTGCACGGCCCTGGGGCAGGTTTTGGGTGACTTCTGTTGGAAGCAGCTGCTGGTGGGGACTGGCTGGATGGTGTCTGGCTGCTTCTCGTTAGCCGGGCAGAAAATGACACCGGGTGCCAAGTTGCTGAGGGTCACCTCCCCAGAGGGACAGGGATGATGAGCAGCTTGGAGGGGCTGGCTCAGGAGCCCAGGACATGCTTTTTCCACATGGAAGGTGCAGGCTGGGGTGAAAATCCTCTGGGTTTGGCACTCTGAGCCCACCAGGCAGGTTTGCACAGCCAGGGTGAGCACTGCAGGAACAAGCCAAGTGCTGCTTTGGGCAGCATCAGGCAAAACCACAGCAAAGCCCCTCCCTGCAGGGCTGTGTCCTCCCTTGGGGACTCGGGGAGGGGACACACATCCCACTCAGAGGAACTGGCCCGAGGTCAGCCCGAAATCTCTCTTTACTCCTCCAGGAATAAGCAGCGCGGTCGGCAGCACCTGTGCAAGGAGATCTGAGGCTGAGCTGCCCTTTGAAGGGGTTTTATTTTCATTTCCAAGGACAAAATGTCCAAGGACCACGCAGCTCCCCAGAGTGGGTTCAGGCCATCCCAGATCCCAACTCAGGCCTCTGTGTGGGGCAGAGAGGGCTGGATGCAGCTGAGAGGGAGGGATTTGGGGGCCTATCCCACTGGAAACCCCTCAGAGAGATGGATTTGGCTCAGATGGGCCATGCAGACAGTGAGGGGCAGGACCGGAGGTCTGGTGTAGGGAAAAATATCATCCAAGTGATGGGAAAAACCTTAAAAAAATTCTCTGAGATCACCCAAACCCCTTCCAAAAATGCACCCAGGGCACCAAAACCACCTGGAAATGCTGTGACAGCCTGAGCTGGAGTGGTGGCACCCAGCCCCAGTGCTCCCAATCCCGCCCCGTTGCACAGCGTCGCCTCGGTCGCGCCTGCCCTGCCAGCAGCTTGGCATGTGAAGAAAATTAAGACCAGAACTCAGGAGCAGCAGCTCTTTAAAGCATGTCCCGCTGCTTGGAGCCCTTCCCAGGGGCCATGGGACGTGGCTCTCATTCCTCTGCCCGGGCTGGGGTTTATTATTTTCCCTCTATTGTGCAGAGCCCCCTTTATTCCCTGCATGCCCGTCCCCCGGGGCTGAGGGAAGCAGTGTGGTTTTCTTGCGCTCAGACGTGGCTTGTTGCCTCCTCCCAAGCACCCTTTTGTCTTTCAGACATGATCTCTGGGCCAAAAATAGATAATCCCTGCTCCTTCCAGGCCTGGAGACCAACAGCCAGCAGGTGAGCACATGAGGGGCTCTGGGCTGGGTTGATCAGAATCACTAATGAAGGGAGATGTTGCTCCAAAGGTCATTTTCTCTGTGATTCCCGATGTTTCCAGCTGGGGCTGCCTGGCATCAGCCCCCTTTTTGGGGACACGCTGGCCTGTGGGGTTGTCATCCCTCTCTTGAGTGACCCGAGGGGTTTGGGAGCACTTGGAAGTGGCACCAGGTTTGTGTGGGCTCAGTGGTCACCGGCTCAGGCTGTCCCTGAGGAGGGGGCATCTCTGTGATGGGGAAGGCAAGTCCAAGGGGAATGCCCTGGTTGGGATCCCAGCCGTGCTACAGCCTCTCCCACCCCTGGGCACGTCTCTTTGCCTCATGGGATGAGAGAAACATCCTGGCACACAGAGCTGGGATTCTTGGGTGGAAAACGCTCCGTAAGAGCCAGAAATTCCTCTGCTCTGAGTCAGGCTGGGCTCTCCTTTCCCCGGGTCTGCTCCATTCCCTCCTTGTTTGCAGCGCTGGCCCCGAATGAGCCACGACAGGCCCTGGCTTTGCAGGCAATACGTATTTGGAAACCGGAGGGCTTTATCCCCTGCAATTATTATCACTTGAATGTAGGTCGGCCTGACAGCTTGGGTGGAAAATCATCTTCGGAGCGTTCCGGCAGCTCCGCACTCGCTGTCCTGGTAATCCCCACCCTGTTCCCGCTCTGTTTTGGGGGAGAAAGCTGGGTTTGGGAGCTGTTTCACCAGCGGAGCAGGCACTGAGGTGGGTTGTTAAGGCAGCCGTCTCCTCCCAAAGGCACAGGAGGGGGCTGGGGGTGGACGGGACGGGAAGAGCGGCTCCCTCCTGACGCTCGGAAGTGCCCGGGGAGAGATCCATTCATCCCTGTGCTCCTTGAAGGTGTCCATTCATCCCTGGTTTCTGCCCATGCCGGTTTGCCTGCCTGTCCCTCCCTTCCCACGGCTCTGCCTGGCTGCTGCGTGTTTGGAAACGCAGGCGCTGCCGCATCCCTCCTGGGAGGCACCGCTCCATCCTCACCCGCCCCACCCTCGCTCCCTCCGAACCTCCCCGCTGTATTTTTCCTCCCGAAATCACAACTTTCATCCTTTAAGAAAAGCCTCCCCCACGCCGGACCCCCTCCCCTGGCCCAGTCCCGTGAATGAATGGCTGGTGGCCCTGCGATGCCATTTCCATGGCGACAGATGGCAGCGGGAAATGCGGGGATCAGGGTCACATGAGAGCAGCGGTAAATTCAGGCAGTTATTTATAGGCTGCTGCTCCAGCGTTTATGGAAATGCGTCTGCCTTCGACCGTGGTATCAGCCCTTCGCCGGCTCTCCGGGGCACTGCTCTTCCAGGAGAGACATTACTCATGCTCTGCTTTAATCCAGACTGTTCCTGCTGCTCAGCCTGGTGTCGGAAAAGTACCGGGCAGAGGGTCTGGTTTATTTTTTTCTGAGCCTGAATCTCTCTGAATCAGCCTCAGCCAAACGCAGCCGTACCCTTCCCGCATCTGCCCGTGGCATCTCCAGCGCTGGTCGCTGCAGTGGGACAGCCTGGGCCATAACCTGCATTTTTGGTCCTGAAAATGTTCGTGGCAGGGCCCAAATCCAGCTTTGTCCCGTGATGGTTTTAGCTCTGATACACCTGGGAATCTTTCCGTGCCTCAGTTTACCAACTAGCAACACCCTTTGGTGACGTGGGGTGAACCAAGGGGGGATTTTAAATCCGCAGGGGAGGATTTTTGACACCTCAAGGTGTCATCGAGTCAGCCCTCCCCATCCCCAGCAGGGTTATCCCTGCTCCCTGATGAGATGTGCAGGAGCAGGGAGCTGAGTGGCTGTTTCAGCCCCTCCTTAATAAGGATCCTTGATTTCTCTTTGCTTAAGACCCCCTTAATCAGGCCACCCGATCTCCTTTCAGTTAATCTGGGTGTGCACAGAGTTTGCTGCTGCCGGCACTTGCAGCCCATGGGATCTTCCCCAGCCCTCCAAGCTCAGGCCCATCTTCCCATGGAGATAGTGCCTGGATGCAGCAAAAACCTCCATACTAGGAATTCAGAATCATGGAATCCCAGAGTGGTTTGGGTTGGAAGGGACCTTAGTGCCACCAGTGCCACCCCTGCCATGGACAGGGACACCTTCCACTGTCCCAGGTAGCTCCAAGCCCCGTCCTCCCTGGCCTTGGACGCTTCCAGGGATCCAGGGGCAGCTACAGCTTCTCTGGGCACCCTTTGTCCTCACCTGTCTGTCCCCTGCGTGTCCCCACTGATGTCCTGTCCACGTCTCCCTTTCCCAGCCTGGGCATCTCATCCTTGGCTTCTGCATTTGCTTGCCCACCAGCCAAAGGAAGGTTCCCCAGGACGGGCTGCGCCGAGGCGCCTCGCTTCAACCACAGAAAGCACCAAGCCTTTGGGCAGGTCACGAGAACTGACCACAAACCAGAGCAGCCCCTGGCAGGGTTTGACCCCCATTCCCCTCGTCCAGCCTGGTTTGCATGACCCATCACTCCCTGGATCACGCAGAGATGTCACCACGAGCCGAGCAGACACCGTGGTTTTTGCACTGGGAGGGTGTTTGGATTTTTAAATCACGAGTGTGATGGGCCTGCTCCCTTTCCGATGCCGAGCTGCCTCCCCCACTGCCAGGCTGGGAAAGGCACAGGTAATGGAGTGTGGCCTCGTTCCTTCCCGCGGGAAGAGGGAGAGTTACGGCCATCGGCGCTGGCCCAGCTCCCAAGTACCCAGAGAATTGATCGTTCTGTGCCTAATAGGCTGGAAAGGGAAACGGGTCCAAAGGCCAGGAATGTGTGTAAATGCTGCCATCCAGGAGCTGAGGGAGCGTGGTTTGGGGCTGCAGGTTTGATTCCTCCTGGGTTTGTCTCTTCCAAGTGTTTTTTTCCTCCTATCGGGGTTTCTCATTGGTACCAGCACCCTCAGCACCAGAAAGATGCTGGCTGGGAAAACGCATCCAGGCTCCATTGCTGGGGGTTGGATGAGCTGAATTTGTGTTTTCAGAACCAGGAGATTCTTCCATGAGGTACTGAGCTCCAGAAATGAACTCCTCCAAAAACTTCTCCCCTTTTCCCTGCAGTGAACCAACCTGCCAGCCCTGTGCTTTTCCTGATTAACCCAATTAGAGGTTTTCTGAGGGCAGCACCGAATAGACGGGGAGGGCTGAGCCCTCCAGGTGTCCCGGGGTCTGCTCCCCACTCCAAGCAGCCTGAGAGGCTGTGGGAAATTGGGCCTAAAGAAGCCGGATTTGGGGTTTGATCACCCTCCAGAGCTGTTTGTGCAGTGTGTTCCTGCCTTCCCCCAGACGGAATGTGCTGCTGTGTCCTGCCGTGCCCTGCTGGGAAGGAAAGTGGTGTCCTCTTACCTGCAGAGTTTTATCATCTGCGTTAAAGGTGGATTAAAGGTGGAGACCTCAGAGCAGCCTTCCAGGAGCTAAAAGGGCCTACAAGGAGGCCAGAGAGGGGCTGTTCCTTGGAAATTGGAGTGACAGGACGAGGGGGAATGGGTTTGCACAGAAAGAAGAGGAATTTTGGTTAGATATTAGGAAAAATATTCTTTCCTGTGAGGATGGTGAAGCCCTGGCACAGGGTGCCCAGAGAAGCTGTGGCTGCCCCTGGATCCCTGGAAGTGCCCAAGGCCAGGCTGGATGGGGCTTGGAGCAGCCTGGGACAGTGGAAGCTGTCCCTGCACATGGCAGGGGTGGCACTGGGTGGTCACCAAAGCCCCTTCCAACCCAAACCATCCTACAGGTCCCTGATAATGTATCAGGGGAAAGGGGTGACCCAACCCCCAAACGCTCCCTTCCCCAGGGGAAGCAGCAGCTGGGAGGGCACTAATGTATACATTATTTAAGATACATATTATATTATATTATAATGCTCTTTAGGGGCATCATAAGGGGGTTTTATTTTCCCCACAGCAAAACCAAACCCACCCCTCGTGTCAGGACTCGATGCTACTTTTCTTTGAACGCAAAAGCCTCCCTCGGAGCAGGGGGGGTGGCCCGGCACCCCAGCTTTGACGCGCAGCCCTGGTGACTCAAGCCTGCGTCAGGGGCTGCGTGTCCCTTCGCGGCGATGGGGTTTTTTTTTTGAAATTTATTTTTTTTTAATTGCTTTCCCTTTCTTTCTNTGCGGAGCCGTTCCCTGTCCCCGCTCGCCTTTCCCGGTCCTCGCTCGCCTTTCCCGGTCCCCGCCGCTCCCGTTTGCCCGGCTCCCCGCAGCACCGGCAGCCTCGCACCGGCCCCGCCGCCGCGCGGACTCGCCTCCCCCTATCACCGGAGCGGGGGGAACCTGGGTGATTTCCACCTGGAATTTGCGCCGTTTCCCCCGGGACCGGGCCAGTTTCTCCTGGAATCGGGTCGGTTTCGTCCTGCCAGGGAGCCGCCGCAGCGCCGAGGTAAGGATGCTCCCCCGACCCCCGCTCCGGGGTCTCGCTCCCGGGGGTCTCCCCGCCTCGCCGGTGGCTGCCGGCTTTGGGTGCCCCCTCCCCAGCGGGGTCTTTGGACGGGGGAGATGCTCAGGGCCAGGCTGAGGAGGTTAATGGAGGGGACACCTCAGCCTGGAGGCATCAGGCGTGGCCCTAAGGGTGGTGGCATCCAGGGCTGGGGGGGGGCATTTAGAGACAGCAGGGGGCTGGGGTCACCGCCGGGGGTGGCACTGGGTGCCTGCCCGGCTCGTGCTGGTGGGGGGGCTCATCCCGTTTGAGGAGGGGTGGAAATGGAGCTTCCAGGTTGACCTTGACAATAACATTGGGAGAGGAGAAAGCACTCGGCTGCAATGAATATTTCAGTCCTGGCCCCTGGAGTGTGGTGGGGGTTATTGCCCCTTCTCTTATTTTCATGCTGCTCCCTGAGTGTGGATGGCTGGGTCTGAGGTAGAAAAATGGGGCTTGGGCTCCAGGTTTTGCAAAATTCCCGGTGTTGGGTGTGGGGAGCCCTTGGCCCCCTCCGTGCATTTATTGCAGCCAAAGGTGTGTTTTTCGGGCTGGCGTCTCGGCCAGCTCCAAATTTCCATCAGCCCGGGAATGTGGGGCTCAAACCAGCAGAGCAATCTGCTCCCAGCTCTTTGTAGGGGACCCAGAAGGTGAAATCCTGCTTCCTGGATCACGCCTTGTGTCTGAAGCACCTGAGGTTTGAATCCATCAGGAGCTGATGTAACTATTTCTGGTCTTGGTAGGGAAAAAAACCTGGAGCACCGCGGCAGCTGAGCTATTCTCGGCAGGGCGGAGAGTTCCTTGTGAATATTTCTCCAGAGGTGTCAGGACTAGGTCAAGGAACCTGGCTGGGGGTGTGACTGCTCCAAGGGAAATAAAATGTGGGTCTGAGCCGTCCACTGGGATGAACTGGAGATGGCTCTGCTAAAATCAGTAGGAATAAAAGGGCTCAGTTTAAATCTGGAGTGACTCCACTGCTCCTCCAGGCTTGCACAGAGCGGGGAATCTGGAGTTACACCAGAGCTGGAGTTATGCGGATCAAATTTACCCCAAATCAGGCGCTGACCCACACATGTCCAGGAAAACCATCACCTTGGGAGGAGAGGCCCTGCCTTTACCCCATCCCGGGCTGTGTTTGGAGTTGTTTGTTTACAAACGTAGCAGCAGCTTCATGAATTACAACAGGGAAAAGCAGCACTTAACGGCGGGATTTGGATGCTGCCCGGTTGTTGCTTTTTAGGATGAATCCTGGCTGGTTTGGGGTTCAGTCAGTAACCTTTGGCTGGAGGGGGTGAGTTACAACGGATCACTGAGATCTGAGTGGAAAACCATCATCTGGTGAATCAAACCGAGCCCTGGAGGAATCATATGATGGTTGGCTTTGCTCTGGTGTCACGTTATTGCAGCTGCGTGTGTTTCCGTGCCGCGAAATGAGACACGAAAGGAGCCCAGAGCCGATGAATCAAGGGGCTCATACGCTTCGTGACAAACCCAAAGTGCCGAGGCTTCTCCTCCGCTCGTGTCCCTCTCGTGACCCGTCGGCAGAACGGCCCCTTCCGGAGGTTTCTTGGCACCTTCTGGGGACAGGAGTCGCTGTAATGTCACAGCCCGTGCGAAAACCTCTGAGGTGGGACAGGCACCCACCTGGGCCGGGCAGAGCGGCCACCCCCGGGGTGGAGCAGGGGGGGCCGGAGTAGCCCCAGCTCCGCTTTCCCGTGGAGGAACTGCGGTTATTTATAACACCTGGGCGCTGGCGAAAGCCTCCGGGGTGGGTGTAAGACAGAAGCGGGGGCAGCTCTGATTCACCAGCGCTCCTGTGTCATGATGCTAAAGCGGGACGGGGTTCGCACGGGAAGGACGAGGAGCGTCCCCAGCCCCTCGCAGGGAAACGCCGGCTGCGTGTCGCCCCAGCCAGCCCGGGGCCTGGGGGGCTTCCTGCAGCTGCCCCGTGCCCTCCCGTCCTCTCATGCTGGCCCCGGCCCGAGTTTGTGCCTCCCCAGGGGTGGGTGCGAGGAGGGGACAGACCTGGTGGCACTGAGTCACCCCGTGTCCTTTCCGCACGGTGGCGGGAGCTGGGTGCTAATTAGCAGGGCTCGTTTTAACGAGGGGAGAATGGGAGCAGCCGTAATGAGCCCAGATGGTAAAACCCTTCCCTGTGGAGCCGGAGGCCGAGCAGGGAGGAGCACACCCCGGGATGGAACAGATTGAAGATGGAGGTGTCTCGGACCAGCCTTGGCTGGTGGAAGGGGGAGCTTTGTGTGACGGAGGCTGCGGGAAGGTCCTCGGAGCAGGGCAGGGCGGGTCAGAACTGCAAAAACTCTGCCTCGGGCAAAAATCTCTTCTTGGGGCCTTGAAGAGAAGTTCGAATGCTGCTGGGAGGGTCCCGCCCTTGGTTTCTTGTGGCTTGGAAGAGCGGGCTGCTTCCCAAAGGACCAGCTCCGCCAGGGCAATCCCTATCCCACCACAGAGGCTCTCCCGACCTCCGGGAGCAGCAGGAAGGGGCCTGGAGCTGGTTTCCTCACGACTTGGGCTCGAAGTGGGATGTGCATCCTTTCCTTGGCTCTTGGCTGTGCAGCACAGAGGGACGACGGGAGGGATTCGTGGTGCTTCCCTCCGCCTCTGCTTCCCGGGCTCGCTGCTTCCTGGGTGACCTTGGATCTGTCCCTTCTCCTCCCCGTTCCCGTCTCCCCATCTGCACCGAGCAGCCTGGCCCCGGGTGCAAGGTTCCCCTGGCTCTGTGTGTGCCGGGGACGATGAGGAGCTGCAAACCGATGCTCAGATCTCCGAGCCCGAAGCTTAGAGTAGATTTCCACCTCCTGAAATCCCTCAGTTCCTCTGTCCCCACTCCTCCCGCCTTTCCCTCCTCTGTGACCTTGATGGGGCAAGCTGGACCTTCCCGGGCCTGGGGAGCTGGATGCTTCCCCAGGAACACCTTTCCCCTCTCCTTTAGGAGCTGTGGGGGATTTGTGTGGAAGCTGAAGGGGGAGAAATGGTAGTGGTGGGGCAGGGAGGGACCAGCAGAGAGTCCCCAGGGGTTGAAATGCTGATTTTTAATTCACCCAATCTCATTTTGTGGCTTTTCCTGCCTCAGTTTCCTCTTTCTGGACCCAGACAGGGGATAAATGTAGAATATGGACACAGCAGAGGAGAAATTCCCCCTCGCCCCATCCTTTGGACCCAGAGCACGTTTGCTGCCGGTGGCTGCTCTCCTTGGATTCTGCTGTAAATCCCCATCTCCTCCCTGCCTTCCCCTGCGCTCCCAGGCCCCGCTGAAAGCTTTGCTGACACGTTTCCAGCCTGTTTATTGCTTCCCAAGAAAGCAAGGATGGGCTGAGACAGGACACGTGGCTCTGAGCCTCCCTCCTCCCCTGACCCCTTCGTGGTGCTGCTGGCAGGGCCAGGGGATCTGGGTGGGGTCTTCACTCATCCCAAATAGCAGCTTTTCCCCAGTGGATGCTTTTGGGACCGATGGGAGCCTCTGGGCAGGGATTAAACCCCCTGGGTGTAACAAAGCAGGAGCTTCTCCCTCCCTGCCCTTTCCCTGGTGGGTTGAACCCAGTTTGTCCCGTGGCAAACCAGTTCCATGTGCCTTGGATGCACTGCAGTGGGGGTTCCCATGCCAGTCCCAAGGGATGCGGAGCTTGAGGCCACCCTGTGTCACCTGGGCAGCAGGACACGGGCAGGGGACTCTGTGCAAGCAGGACCCAGCCCAGGGCTCAGGGAACCGTGGCTGCTTTGCGAGGAGTTAAACGTGAGGGCATCGCCTGGGACCCTGGAAGTGGGAATCCTGGTCAAGGACACACCCAGGGACACGGAGCAGGAGGAGGTGAGTTATCCCCAGGGATAGCCCAGCGATGCTCCCCTCGTAACGCCTGTTGGGAGACCCCAGCACTGAGCACTGCACAAAGTGCTCCTTTCCTGCCCCTGCAGGGGGAAAAGCCGTGTTCCCTCTCCGGGCGGGCGGCACCAGCCCTGGTTTTACCGGGGCAAAGCTGTGGGTGCAAAGGCAGCCCTGGTCTGGCAGCACGAGTGAGGCTCTTGCAAGCCGTGGGCTCTGAAAAACCCTAATCTGTCTTCTAAAGAGAGAGAAAAAATGCACATTTAAGAAAATTAAGGTCATGGGGACTAAGTAAACAAGCTGAATCTCCATCTGTCAGTGACAAGGGTTTTCTATCTCTCTTCAGCCCGGAAAGCTCCTGGTTGTCAGCTGATCTGCCTTGTCTTTCTCACAGGGTGGTTGTTATTTTTGGCAGGTGAATTTTTGATTAAATTCCCTTTTCAACCAAAGAAATGCACAGAAATACCTTTCTCGGATGGATTTGGACTGCGCTGTTTGATTTGAGGGTGCAGACCTCGGGGCTGATGCCAAAGGCTGGGGAAATGGAGGGGAAGAGCCCTGCTGACCTCGTGTTCCCTGGATCGTGTCCCTGGGCTGTGTGGGTTGGTGGCTCCGTGCGGGTTCTGGCTGGGCTCGTCTCCCAGTTCCGGCGGGGATGGGGATGGGGATGGGAATGGGGATGGGGATGGCGAAGGCTGGGCGTGCTCACGGCATCGCTGCTTGGAATGATCCTCTCTCCTTCAGGCCTGGACCTCTGCCTGGAGCCCAGGCTGGGGCTGAGCCACTGGGAGATGTAAGTCCCCAAACTGGCCGTGGGGACAGTGCCAGAGCCATTCCAGGACCAAGATTTGGATCTCTGCTGTGGCTTTCCCCTCTGATTTAGTTTGGGCGCATCTCCCATGGGCAGGAAGATTCGTACCTCTGTCCTTCACCCTCATCCCAGTGTTCAGAGAGCCCTTCCCCACCCCAGTAAAGCAGCCAAGCACCCCAGCTGATTCCCCAGATCCTTTGGGAATGTTGGAGTGTCCTCCAAGGCTCTGAGAGCCTCTGGGGCTTTGTAGGAGCTGGAAGGGCCCTGCTGCTCCAGGACCTGGTCCTGGTGCCTCTCAGCTCCTCAGAATAACTCACAGGGGAACGTAAACTGAGGAGAGGAAGAGGCTGAGATGCAGAGGGATGTTGTGGGGTCTGTCCCAGAACTCCATGGTGCTGGCCTGGCTCAGCACCACCTTCCCTGGAGCTGGGCACCTCCAAGGGGTTGAGGTGTCCCAGGAGAGCTGTTTGGGTGCCCTCACCGTGGGGCACTGAACTCTGGGGGCTTGGCCAGCACCTCCTGGAACTTCTTGGCTCTATCCCCAACCCTAAGAGACCCTTTAGCCCCAAGGCCGAGTGCTCCTGGTGCTCCGAAGGAGCTGCTGAGCACACGGGGAGCAGCAAACAGCCCGTGGGTGATTCACCCAGGTCCGCACAAACCCACGAAGAGCCTGACCCAAACCTGATGATAAATCATGTGCTTTCCTGGCTGCTGGATGAGCCCTTCCCACGCTCTGTGCCCGTCCCCATCCCGGCTGAGGGTGCTCCAGCCCCGGGCAGCCGCGTGCCCGTGATTGCCCTGATTGAGCAGCCATCGGTTTGTGTGAATGAGCCCTCGTTAGGAAATTAAACATCGCTGGCCTAGGCTTGAGAGGATAACTCAAACGGCTTCTCCGGAGGAGCCGGATCCAGGAAAGATGTGGAGCCGAGATGGTTGCCTGGAAACGGATGCAGCCGACAGTTGAAAATAGATTTTTTTTTCCTTACAGGAACAGGGCCTGGCAAAGGGGGAACTTCCTTCAGGGGGGAAAAAGCACCAAGGGGAGGGTGGGTGAGGGGGAGGTTTCCTGCTCCCGGTGCTTTGCTCCTGGGCTGGGAGCCTGTGCATGGGGTGGGGATGGGCTTTGCTGCCTGGGCTGGACCCACTGCCCTGGAAAGAGCTGGGATTGGGGGCTGAGTTGGATCAAAAATGTCCAAAGGAAAGAAGAGCTGGGAATGGCTCTGGGAAAGCTCCCAGGGTGGGGGGAGCTGGAGCTGCTGCCCAGCTGGGGCGGGACAGGTCTCAAGCACAGCAGCATCGCTCTGCCACAGCCCAGCCAGCAGCCGGGCATCCCCTGGGAGCAGGGATGCAGAGGGCAGGAAAGAAGGAAGCGCAGCTCTCCAGGAGGGTCACTTTGCCAAGGTGAGGGGTTTCTTATGGGGTTTCTGTGTTTTCTCCCCAGCTGATGGAGCACCATGATCCAGTCTAGGGCAGGAGCTGCCCACCTCACCCCAGTTCTCCCAGTATGGAGGGGAGGGACACGGTGCTCTCCCAGTCTGGGGATCCCCAGCCCAGTGGAGCAGATTTCCATGATGTCCCCAAGATTTTTGAGGCGGGGTGAAATCTGCAGGGCTGGGCTGGGTTGTGGGCACCTCCCGAGGTGTTTCTGTGCAGGATTGCTCCTCCTGACCCTCGCTGAAGGCTGGGGAAGTGGAGGGGCCAGGATTGATGGCTCTGCCTTGGCTGCTGCTGTTTTGCAGCTGTTATCTGTCGTAAAGCTGCCTGGGGAGATTTAGCGTCACGCTCCAAGGCTTTTAAGTCAATCCTGATAACTTCCTGGGATGCAGAGATAGCCTGGGCATTTGTCACTGTCCCCTGAGTGCTTCCAAGCTGTCGTGGAGCGAAGCCTGGGCCGTGCTGATGGTCAGGAGGGGAAGGAGCAGGGCAGGGAGGGCAGAGCCTCAGCCAGGGCTGGATTTGGTGTGAGGTTCAGCTGCTGGCCCGGAGGCGTTAGAGGGGAGAAGAGGTGTCACAGCGATGTGACCGGCTCCGTCACCTGTCACCATCCACTGAGCCCAGGGAAATCCCTCTGTCTGGGACCCAGGAGGCTCTTCCCTGTGAATGAGAGAGGCTGTGGCTGCCCTATCCCTGGCAGTGTCCGAGGCCAGGCTGGACGGGGCTTGGAGCACCCTGGTCTATGGAAGGTGTCCCTGCCATGGCAGAGGTGGGGTTGGATGAGCTTTAAGGTCCCTTCCCACCCAAACCATCCTGGGATTCTGTAATTCTCAACCAGAACCTTGCTCCTGGGCCCTGGAGAAGGGGACCCTCCAGGTTCAGGTGAAGGTCCCCAAGACATGGGGGGATGGACACCCATCTCACCTGTCCTGCTGGGACACCCAGGGGTGAGACAAAACCGACTGACCTCAGCTGACCCTTTCCCCACCCAGGTCCTGCTGATGAAGAGGAGGTGAGGCCCGAGCTGTAGCTCACACCCGTGCCGTTCCCCGTGGGACATTCCTCCTCTTCCCTCACGCCATCCCGGCCCCGGGGCCGCGCGGAGCCGTCCCGATGCCGAAGAACAGCAAGGTGACGCAGCGGGAGCACAGCAGCGAGCATGTCACCGAGTCGGTGGCCGACCTGCTGGCCCACCAGGAGCCCGTGGACTACAAACGCAGCGTCCTTAACGTGACGGGGGAGACCTGGGACAAGCAGAAGGAGGGAGATGAGGACCTGGACGCGGAGAACCGGCCGGCGTGGAACAGCAAGCTGCAGTACATCCTGGCGCAAATCGGCTACTCCGTGGGGCTGGGCAACGTCTGGCGCTTCCCCTACCTCTGCCAGAAGAATGGAGGAGGTGAGAGATGGGGCAGGGATGGGATCAGCCCTTGGAGAAGGGGGTGCGACCCAGTCCGGCCTCGCTGCATGTCGGGGTGCGGATCCCGGGCCAGGACACGGGTAATTTGGGCTCTGAAATGGGTTATTTGGGCTCTAACGTGTGTTGTTTGGGCTCTGAAGGGGGAAAGGGCTGCCAGAAGCTGTGCTGAGATGTGGGAATCTCCAGGACAGCCCCTTCCTAAAGGTTGTCCACCTGCCCGCTCCAAAGCCATGGTGAATTCCAGGCTGGGAGCCAGGATTTCTGCCTGATTCCTGTTGGGGCAGCTTGGGAATTAGGGCCAAAAAGGGAAGAGAGACCCCATCCATTTCCCTGGGTCCTGAAGCCACATTTTGTGGTCCCATCCCGCTCCCAAATCCTCCTTCCAGCCAGCTCCTTCTCTCATCCCACCCCACGCCTCCTCCTTGGGCTTCCAAGAGCAGCCCAGAGGGCCAGGTCTGTCCCAGCCGTGCTGAGACCCACCACCCCTCATGACACTGACGACAGAGTGGGTTCCTCGTCGTGAATCCAAACCCAGTCCCTTCCCAGCCGTGCTGGAGGGAGCCAGGCCCAGCCCAGAGCCCCCAGAGCTCTCTGTTCCCAGTGCTGCATCCTTCACCGTGGCCCCGGCCCTGCAGCACTCTCAATAAATTAAACATCTCCGGTGTCATCGTCAGGATGAGTCACTCTGCCAAACAGAGACCTGTGCTGTCAGCATTCCCTTCCCTTCCCTTCCCT
>VZRQ01005614.1:85605-102817 GCA_013397975.1 Machaerirhynchus nigripectus | reverse complement strand
CATTCCCTTGCCTTCCCTTCCCTTCCCTTCCCTTCCCTTCCCCTGCACCCCAGCACCTCCCAGTGCCCTGGTTTGGCCCCAGGCTCGGCTCGGTGTTGGCACAGCACAGCTCTGCACGGTGTGTTCGCCCCAAATTCAGGGCTGGGAGAGGCCAGCACAGCCCTGCTGGCTTCACTGCACAGCTGTCCACATCTGGCCTCTGATTTCCAGGAACGCTTTCCCCATTAAATGAGATTTAGCACCAGCTCAGGCCCAGAGGTTGGAGAACCAGCATCCTTCTCTATAAGGACTTAACCCAGCTGTGCCTCAGTTTCCCCATGAGCACAGCAATCAGTAATTAACCATGATTAGTGCAATCAATGAACATCCCCCCAGCTTACGCTGAGCTCTCTGCTGTGCTGGGTATTTGGGGGGCTCTGGCCTCAGCTGTGCAGGTGCTGGGTGAGAGGAGGTGCAGCTGGTGCTCCTAGGCTGGGATTCATCCCACTGTATCCCTCAAATCTGGGGTGGGACTTGCTGTCGGTGTTTGGGGAGCATTAAAGAAAGGGTTTTAGACACCAGTGGGGTTGGAACGGGGATGGGAACTGAGGCAGCACAGCCCTGACACTGCTGCAGCCGAGGAGATGAGCAGTGGGTTTGAACTGTCCCGTGGGTGGGATCCAGGGGCACTGAGCCGGGCAGGGACTGGGGAAAGCAGCTGCTTTTAGGAGCTCCTTGTTGTGATAGGACACCTCTCTGCAGCAGGACTTAAAATCTAAGGCTTTACAAGCTGCCCCAACCATCGCCACTGTTCCATGGATGGGGAAACTGAGGCACGGAGCTGGGAACTGGCTTGAGCAGCAGAGTGCTGAGCTTTGCAGCGGTTTTTCTTTTGCCCAAGCGGCACCATCTGTCTGTCCCGTGGGGCAGACACCGATTCTCTGCCTTCTCCTCCTGTCTAACCCTCCTGGCCGGGATTCCCACCAGGCTGTGAGGCTGCTGCCAGCCAGGGGATGCAGGAGCTCGGGAGGGACGGACAGACCATTCCCGGTCGCTCTGAGCAGCTCAGGGATGCACTGGCTGCGGCTGCTTTCTCTCCTGCTCCCCGAGCAGGTGTCTGCGGGGGAGAACGGCTGCGTGCTGGGAGCAGGATGGGCTGCAGCCAAATTCCCAGGACTCGGCGTGCCGGGAGCCAGCATGGGCTGGCAGCGCTGCCCAAGGCTGCTGCCCACCTTTCCAGACACCACAGGAAGAAAATCTCCAACACCGGATGAATTTGCATCTGAATCTGCCCATCTGTCCCATCTCCACCTACCTGCAGGTTGAGATACCCAGGAGAGCGTTGCAGAGATGGGATGCTCGTGGTCCTTCCCGAATTTCCCCGAGCTCCAGCTCTGCTCTCTGCCTCTCCTTTTACCCTCTCAGCCGCCCTGGGCTGCTGCAGCTCAGTTTCTCTCCCTACCCGCATTTTTAACACACCATCCCCAACCGTGCTGGGGCTGATCCGCTCTGCAGTCCCTGCTTGCAGCAGCGGGGTCCTGCCCGGGGCTGGGGAGTGGTGGCTGTCACCGGGGTGTCAATCCAGGCGGGAATTTCGCATGGCTTTGGACCGTCTGCTGCCCCGCGGGAACCAGGCACGTGCTCCCGAGCCCATTCCTCAGCTCCTGGCAGGAGGCTGGAGTCGTTCCTCAGCCGGGCGCTGCAGCGTGAGTCATCGCATCCTTCACGGTCATCGCTCGTGCTTCGGGAACCAGCGGCTCCTCTCCAGCCTCAGCGATCACACAGGCGTTAACCGAGATTGTAATCCGAGTTGTTCCTACCCCTCGGACCGTGCAGGGTGGCACATGGCACGGTGCTGCTGCTGCTGGGAATGTGGGATGCCCAGGGGGTTGTGTGGGACAGGGGGCTCAGCTGTGCCTGGGGGGACAGGAGGGCTCCCGTGTGTCCGAGATGGCCGGGAATGTGGCCGTGTCCCCACGGGTCGGCTTATGGAGGTGTGTCCTTGCGCATGGAGGTTTGTCTGTGTGCGTTCAGGGAGCCTTTGGGGACCTTGGGGTCTATCCCACACGACCCACACTGGCAGGGGATGCTGCACCCTTCCCTTCCACACACGCGTTTGCTCCTCTCCACAGCTTCTCCCCCGGCCAAGCTCTGATCTGCATTCCCGGATCACAAAATCATGGAAAAAACATGGAAAATCTGGGTTGGAAAGGCCCTCTGAGATCATCAAGTCCAGCCACTAACCCAGCACAAGGCCACCACCAGCCCATGTCCCCAAGTGGCAGATCCACACAGTTTTTAAATCCTTGCAGGGTTGGGGACTCCACTGCTGCCCTGGACAGCTGTGCCCGTGCCTGGTCATCCTTTCCACGAAGAAATTTGTGCTAATATCCAATCTAAGCCTCCCCTGGTGCAACTTGAGGCTGTTGGCAAATGAAACCATGGACCAGGCAGAGCCTGTCCTAGCTCTGCCCTGCTTGTCCACCCATGTCCATCTGTCCTTGGCTGCCTTGGAGCGGGGAGATCTATGATGACCATTCTCTCCCCTTCCAGGTGCCTACCTGGTCCCATACCTGGTCCTGCTCATCATCATCGGGCTGCCCCTGTTCTTCCTGGAGCTGGCAGTGGGGCAGCGGATCCGCCGGGGCAGCATCGGCGTCTGGAATTACATCTGTCCCCGCCTGGGAGGCATCGGCTACGCCAGCTGCCTCGTGAGTGTGCCCAGGGGACCCCTCCAGCCCCACCTCGGGGTGTGCGGGATGAGGCAAACCTCGAGGAGCCCCCGGGGGAGGTTTGAGAGGTCAAGAGGTGTTTTTCCAGCTGCACTCGCGGCTCTAGGGCTGGTTTGGGAACGGGCCCATCCCCTGATTGCAGCAGCCCCCCTTCCCTCCGCTGCCTGCGCGGCACGAGGGGACAGTGCCACTGCCCCGAGGTTTGATGCCGTGTCCTCCTCCTTCCCCACCAGGTCTGTTTTTTTGTCGGTCTCTATTACAACGTCATCATCGGCTGGAGCATCTTTTACTTCTTCAAGTCCTTCCAGTACCCCCTGCCCTGGAGCGAGTGCCCCATCGTGAAGAACGGCTCCGTGGCCGGTGAGGGACGGGGAAGCTCGGCCGGGAGGGAGCAGTTCCCAGGGAAGGGGGGTGTGGGACACTGTGGGACACACATCACCACCCCCAGCAGAAGGTGGGGCCACAGGAGGTAGAGGTGTCTCCTGGGGCCCTGGATCCTCTCTGGCCCAGCTGCCCTGACCCCATGGAGAGCTTTCCCTTGGGTTGGGTGAGTGTCTCCCATGCTCTCTCTCCCCACTGGTGGCATTTGATGCCCTTTTGGGGATCCAGAGTCCCCACTGATGGGATTTTCAGGCTGCCTCAGTGCTTGAGGCCAGGATCTGACCCAGGACCATGGAGGGAGGCAGCAAGAGTCAGGCAGAGGCTGCTCCATGGCTGCCTGACTGAGACACGGGTGGAGCTAATGGTGTTTAACAATGTCTGAGCATCAACCTGGGACTTTCTGAGAGGTTTTATAGCAAATGAAAATGTCTCTCCCTGTATTTAACATCTTGTTTTCACCTGGCAGGGGTTTTATGTCCTGTCTCTTCTTTTCCCTGCTAAGAATGAGCCCCATTAATTTCTGCCCCTCAGTTTCCAGAGGTGTCTCCCTTGCCTGGCTGGCTCCAGGGGGTCTTTGGCATTCCATCAGCCGGGGAGATGGTGGATGACTCTCCCCCTCACGCTCTCCTGCCTCTGCTCTGTTGCAGTTGTGGAGACCGAATGCGAGAGGAGCTCAGCCACCACCTACTTCTGGTACCGGGAGGCCCTGGACATCTCCAACTCCATCTCTGAGAGCGGGGGGCTGAACTGGAAGATGACCGTGTGTCTGCTGGTGGCCTGGAGCCTTGTTGGCTTGGCCATGATCAAAGGCATCCAGTCCTCAGGGAAGGTGGGTATTGGTGGCCACCTGAGCCTAGCTGGGTTCTGTCCTGGAAGCAGGAGCCTGCCTGGACCACGCTCTCCTGCCCTGGTCTGGGGTACCGGTGGAATGTTGCGTCTCCTGGGATGCTCACACCCGCTCCACAGCTGGGGTCACCGCTGGAGGGATCCAGAAAAAGATCAAAAGAGGGTGTAGGGGAGAGGTTTAGTTCAACTGACACATGCAGCCAGGGCTCAGCCACACCAGGGCAGAGAATCCGCCTGAGCTCCAGCGGTTAATGGAATCACAGAACCAATTAGGTTGGAAAAGACCTTTGAGGTCACGGAGTCCAACCTGTGACCCAACACCACCCTGTCACCCCGACCATGGCCCTGAGTGCCACATCCAGCCTTTACTTAAGCACCTCCAGCGGTGGTGATGCCACCACCTCCCTGGGCAGCCCATTCCAGTGCCCAACCACTCGTTCTGTGAAGAATCTCTTCCCAATGTCCAGCCTAAACCTCCCTAGGTGCAGCTTAAGGCGGTGTCCCCTTGTCCTGTCACTGGGAGCAGAACCCGACCCTCACCTGGCTGCCCCCTCCTGTCAGGGAGTTGTAGAGAGTGCTGAGGTCCCCCCTGAGCCTCCTCCTCTCCAGGCTGAGCCCTCCCAGCTCCCTCAGCCGTTCCTCACAGGACTTGTGTCCCACACCCTTCCCCAGCCTTGTTGCCCTTCTCTGGACCCGCTCCAGCATCTCAACATCTTTCCTAAATTGGGGGATCCAGAACTGGACACAGCACTCCAGGTGAGGCCTCACCAGTGGTCCTGCTGATCCAGGCCAGGTGCCATTGGCCTTCTGGCCATGTTCCAGCTGCTGGCTCATGTCCAGCCTGCTGTCAGCCAGCACCCCCAGGTCCCTCTCTGCCTGGCCACTGTCCAGCCACCTGTACCATCCTGCTCCGAGGGGTCCCACAGTTTATCCCTGGGCAGCCAACCCCATCCTGGGGAGGGAAATGCTCCCTTCTCCCCACTGTGAGCTGTCCGCAGGTTGGGCGGGAGGGTGGCTGAGCCCGGGGGGCAGGAATTGAGGCTGTGGTCACCCCTCTCGCTCCAGGTGATGTACTTCAGCTCCCTCTTCCCATACCTGGTGCTCGTTTGCTTCTTGGTGCGGGGACTCCTGCTGCGTGGGGCAGTGGATGGGATCATGCACATGTTCACACCCAAGGTGAGAGTTCCAAGCCCAGCAGACTCCAAGCAGGTTCCCCACCTGGCTGGTCATGCCCTATTTTCCCTTATTCACTTATTATTCCCCTTATTTTCCTCCCCACCCCAAAAATCAGATTACCAGCCCCAAACCTGGGGATCTTGATAGATCATCAGGATGTGGACAGGAGTGGCTCCCAAAATTCAGGGTGTGGCCAGGGCAACCAAGAGCCTCACAAGCTCCCCATCCTCAGCTGCCCAGACACCAGGGTGGGGGGCGCAGAGCTGCCCAAGGGAATATTTGAAGATTTAATGGAAAGACGCTGGCTGGCAGCAAAACCTCTGCCGGTGGTATGCACTTATTAATTAACCAGCTAATTAATTAATTAAGCAGAGATGTAGATGAATCAGCTCAGCCGGCGAGGCTGTTAGAAGACATTAATTATGGTCCCTTGATGAATGATGCTGGGAGGCCTCCAGGCTGCAGCTCTGCCTCCCAGGAGAGGGGGAATGTGGTTGGGGGCGACCAGGAGTTAAAACAACCCCCCCAGCCAGGATGTTGGATTTCCACGCTCCAGGTGCTCTGGAAGCAGGAGATGGCCAGGGGAGGATGGAGACCCATCGCTGGGCACGGGCTGGTTCCCTGGGCTGGGGGGACAGGGTCTGGGAAGCTGCACAGAGATGGAACCCCTGGTGAGGGCTCTGGGATGGGTAGAGCAGATGGAGACGTGGTCAGGTCAAACCTTGTCCATGCCTCAGTTTCCCCCTCTGCAGGAATGAGGAGAAGGACCTGTGAGTGCTGGGTGAAACCAAACCTGGCCATGGCAGATCATGGAATCATGGAATGGTTGGGGTTGGAAGGGGCCTTAGGGATCATCTCCTTCCACCGCCCCATCAAAGCAGCCCCCAGCTGCTCCAAACCAGCTCAGCCCAGAGGCACAGCAGCCTTTTAATGCAGCTCCGGGGTGGGTTGTGGGGCCACCACCACCACTTCTTCTGTCTTCCTTCTCCACCTAACTTCTTCTTCTGTCTTCCTTCCAAGCTGGACAAGATGCTGGACCCCCAGGTGTGGCGTGAAGCAGCCACACAGGTTTTCTTCGCCTTGGGCCTGGGTTTTGGGGGGGTCATTGCTTTCTCCAGCTACAACAAGCAGGACAACAACTGCCACTTCGATGCCACCCTTGTCTCCTTCATCAACTTCTTCACGTCTGTGCTGGCCACCCTGGTTGTGTTTGCTGTGCTGGGCTTCAAGGCCAACATCATGAATGAGAAATGCGTGGTGGAGTAAGATTTCCTTTTTCTCTGTTTGGGGTGGGCAGGTCTTTGCTGCTGCCAGTTGTGGTGGGTCCGGAGGCAGAAAAGTGCTCTGGAGCTGGATGATCCTGGGTTTTGGTGGACCCAAATTCCTGATGGTCGAGACCTGGATTTCCAGAGATGTCCCACTGTAGCTGAGGGAGTTGGACATTCAGCTCCTCCAGCCTAAAATCCAGCCCCAAGATGGGCTCTTAGTCTGCAGATTGAGCGTGAATCCAAGGTGTCTCAGGTGCCCTGCATCACCTGAGAGGTTCTGCTCTCCCTTAGGAATGCTGAGAAGATCTTGGGCTACCTGAACACCAATGTGCTGAGCCATGACCTCATCCCACCCCACGTGAACTTCTCCCACCTCACTGCCAAAGACTACAACGAGATGTACAGGGTGATCATGACGGTGAAGGAGGGGCACTTCAAGGAGCTGGGCCTGGACGCCTGCCTGTTGGAGGACGAACTCAACAAGGTACCTGGAGGCACTCCTGGTAGGACCAGCAGGTCCCCCGTGCCATTGCCTCTCCCTGTGTCAATCCTGGGCACATGGATCTGGAAAAACAACTTTTAGAGACCCTCTAAGGATGGGGAATCCAAGTCCCTGTGGTTTTACCCATCTCACAGGGGTCCTCCTGGGGTGGGAGAAGCTCTGTCCTGTACAAGTCTAGTAGGGTAATTACCAGTTCATCACCAGCACCAGACTGGAATTTTCTTTCCTTGATGAGAGTTTGGTGAGGGAGACCTGGGACTCCAGGGCTTGAAGTCTGTGTCCCTGACAAGTTTCTTCTCATCTTTTGGTCCTCTCCCCACCTCAACAGTCCGTGCAAGGGACTGGCCTGGCCTTCATCGCCTTCACAGAAGCCATGACCCACTTCCCGGCCTCGCCCTTCTGGTCCGTCATGTTCTTCTTGATGCTGATCAACCTGGGCTTGGGGAGCATGATCGGGACCATGTCAGGCATCACCACGCCCATCATCGACACCTTCAAGGTGCGGAAGGAAGTGTTCACAGGTGAGGTCTCTTCTCCTGCCACCTCCTTGGGAAGGGGTGGGTGGTCCCCATTGCCTTGAGGAGTCACTCCAGAAGAATGTGGACATAGTGGAGGGTGAACTGGGCCCTGCTAATGCAGGGAGTGGACCTCGTGGAGGTCTTGGTGTCCCTCAGGGGGCTCTGCTGACCACTCTCATGCAGGGAATGGATGTGGTGGAGGTCTTGGTGTCCCTCGGGGGGCTCTGCTGACCAGGCCCGTTTGCTCCCCACAGTCGGTTGCTGCATCTTCGCCTTCGTGGTGGGGCTGATCTTCGTGCAGCGTTCTGGAAACTACTTTGTCACCATGTTTGATGATTACTCAGCCACGCTGCCGCTCACCGTCGTGGTCATCCTGGAGAACATCGCTGTGGCCTGGATATATGGCACCAAGAAGTAAGGAATTCCTGTGCAAAAGGAGTAACTGTGCTGTAACTCCTGCCTAAAAGCCCTCCTTCCAGCTCTTTTCCATACGGCTTTTTCTCCAGGAGAAAATGCTCCAAGGGCAGTTATAGAGGCAGGACTTCAGTTCACTTTGATCCTCCTGCCCTGCCCTGGTGTAACCCAGCCCCAGGAGCAGGTCCTTCTCGTGGGTATCTCCTGTTGGTTGTGGTGACCCTCTTTTCTGAGGTTTCCAGGACCTTCTGGAAGTGGCTCCTGTTCCCCCCAGTGCGTCTCGTTCAGAAGTTGTCCAGAGCAAAGGCAGCTCTGGATAATGCTCAAATGGTCTTGTCCTGAGGAGTTTTCCATGAGTTCTTCAGGCCTGAGGGATGCTGAGATGCCCAGCTGGGTTCTTCTTCAGGCTCTACCTTGAGCATCAGCGGGGCTGCTGGGAGGTTGTTTCTCACTCGAAAGTGGGGGGTATCACAATTCCATGTCTCTCCTCGGCAGGTTCATGCAGGAGCTGACGGAAATGCTGGGTTTCCGGCCCTACCAGTTCTACTACTACACCTGGAAGTACGTGTCTCCCATCTGCATGGCTGTGCTCATGACAGCCAGCATCATCCAGCTGGGAGTCAGCCCCCCAGGATACAGCGCATGGATCAAGGAGGAGGTGAGCTCAGCTCCCTCCCCTTCCCCACCCACATCCCAGCAGAGCAGGGGCAGCTCAGAGCCGCAGACCGCTCTGTTCATCCCCGCTCTGCTCGTTCCTCCTTCCTCTCCTGCTGGGTGACATTCCTGCCCTGCTCATGCCCTGGGAGCAGTCAGGTTTGTTCACGCTGCCCAGATGTCTGCAGCCAGCTCTGCCCATGGGCTGAAGTTTGTGTTGATTATGGTTGGCTCCCCCAGCTCCACGCTGTGCTCAGCGCCTTGTGTGAGGATCCTTTCCCTCGACCTGAGCCCACCTTTGTGTGGTGTCCCTGAGGATGGAGTCTGGCAGGAGGCAGCAGGAGCTGGCTGGCGCTTCGGAGACGTTGCACCTGGTGGGCATCACCTCTGCTGCAACAGCCCCGTGACGTTGATATCTGTCTCTTCCAGGCTGCCGAAAAGTTCCTGTTCTACCCAACCTGGGCCATGGCGATCCTCATCTCCCTGATCATCCTGGCATCCCTCCCTCTGCCTCTGGTCTTCATCCTCCGGCAGTTCCACCTCGTGTCGGACGGCTCCAACGCCCTCTCTGTCACCTACAAGAAGGGCCGGATGATGAAGGACATCTCCAACTTGGAAGACAACGATGAGACCCGCTTCATCCTGAGCAAAGTGCCCAGCGAGACCCCGTCCCCCATGCCCACGCACCGCTCCTACCTGGGCCCCGGGAGCAACTCCCCCATGGAAATGAGCAGCGCTCCCAATGGACGATACGGGAGCGGGTACCTCCTGGCCAGCACCCCTGAATCTGAACTGTGATGGTTGCCTGCCGACCACCCCCACCGGGAGAGGAGGGCACTGGGGAGTGGATCCTGGCTGTCCAGGCAACAGGAAAATAATTTACTAAGGAAGATGAAGAAGAAACCCCTCTTAAAATCGTCAGCAAAGCAGCCATTTCTAAGATGACATCGGGAAGAAGGGATTGCAGGAGGGGCAGGACTCCTCTGACAACCCTCGGTGGAAAGGCAGGACCCCTGGGCTCATCTCTGGGGAAGGGAGGAGGAGTAAGAGATGCTGCAATACCTTTCCAAGAGTTGTTCTCGTGCAGCTCGAATCTGAAGCAAAGAATCTCTCTTTTCTAAGCAGCTGATGGTTGGAACAAGGACCTGGCAGCAGGTGGGAAGCCAATCATACTTCCTCCTGTCACCCAGAGCTCTTCCCTCCCCGTCTGTTGTCCTTTAGCCGGGAGGAGTCATGGCCTTATTCCAACGAGCACAATTAACCATCGATGTTCATAGCACAAGAAGGTGCTGTTGTTGTCACCATCGTTGTTGTTGTTGTATCTCCTGTAGGTTTTTATAGCTGTGGACACACCCAAATAACCCCCCAAATTCTGACCAGGGTTGGCAGGGAGCAGTGAGATGTTGGGGTGTGTGAGACAGGGCATGGTGCATCCCTGGAATCTTTGTTGCCACCAGCACAGGGATGGCAGCTGGGAGTTGTTTGGAGGCATGGAGATGTCACAGCCGTGGGATGGAGCGGCTGGGATGCTCTGTGGGCTGGTGGTGATCGTGCTGGGTGGCAGGAGGACCCCTGAAGTGACAGTGGTTTTGGATGTGTGAGCCCGTGTGTGATCTGGACGGGGTGAGCGTGATGGGGGTCAGGAGAGCTCTCCTGGAATTACTCCTGACGTGTGGGATGCTCTGCCGAACCAAAATCCCTGGCACGGTGATCGTCTCCTCTCGTTCCTCTCTTTAGGTGTCCCAGAGGGACAAGCAGAGGAGCTGTGGGACATCCAATCCTACCACACTCCTGGTTTAGCTCTCAGGAAACCACCCCCTGACTTCCCTCCCCTGCCGAGGTGAGCTGGGCCGTGATTCTCTCTGGATGTGCCTCCTCACTTCTCGTGTCCCCTCCGAGCCAGAGGTTTGGCTTTGCCTCCTGTCACACCCCACAGGAGCTCATCAGCCTTTGGATGGGCGTGACCAGCTCTTGGGGACCATGGGCCCCCGAGGAGCAGCAGCTCTTGGGAGCCAGTGCCAGGTGCCCAGTAGCCCTTGATCCAGGCTGGGGAGCCCTTGTGAGAGACCAGGGGCCTGTCTTGTGCCCGTCCATGCTTTTGGGGGATCCCATTGATGTGACCTCACGTTGTTTCTCCCCAGGCTGTTTAAGAAAGGGTGGGATCTCCCAGCTCTGAGCCTCTCCCACTGGGACTGAGGGTCATTTCCCCAAATCCTACACGTAACCGAGCACTTCTGCCAAGGGTACCGGCATAACCCGGCATCATCCCCCTTTTCCTTGGGGACAGGGAAGCAGCAGCCTCCTTGCACACTCTCTCCCCTCTGTCGCCTCCAAAGGCTGGGGGAGCACCTTGTCCTGGGTCCTGCTGGGTTTAGGTTGTGCATGAAGATCTTTCGGGCCGCTCTGAAGGCCACGTCTGTGGGTGCTGGTTCATGAGCCCTTCTCACCTTGATTCTCCTTTCGGCTGGAACTGAAAGCAGAAAGCAGCTGGTCCATTCACCACACCCCTGATTCCCAGCATCCCTGAGGCCAGGAGGTTCCCACAGTGACATCTCTTGTGGGTGTGATCCTTTATTCACAGTCTTCTCCATGGGCTTGGCTGGTGACCTGGAGACTCCTCCTGGACAATTAGCCCAAGCCCTTCATTAACCATTTTTCCCGGGGGAAAATGGAGGAATGGACTGACCCAAAGCAGCTCAGTGATGGTCCCAAGAGGCACCAGATCTGTGAGTCAGGATCAGCCATGATACTCCAGCAGCTCCCCGTTCCTCATTCCCTCCCATGTCTTTCTCCTTCCTCTGCCCCTGCAAGAGGGACACAGAAATGTCCCCACGGCATCTCTGGAATGGAGAAGCCCAAATCCGGTGGCATTTCCCCATCATTAGGCCACATATTCCCTCCCATTTCTCACTGGGTCCATCCTCACCTGACCAGCAGAACCGAGGATGAGTCAAATCCTTGCCCAGCATCACCCCCCCGATGCCCCCGAGCCCGGGGGCCGGATCCCACCATAGCTCCCATGGAGTTAACGGAGCAGGACACCTCCCGTAGCCAAAACGCTCAGTCCCACGTGCTCCCTTGGCACGATGCTCCTCGAACCCTGGGGGGAAGGATCCGGCCCTCGGTCTCTCCCACCCCCGTTCCCAAACCAGCCAGGGAGGCGCTCGCTTTCCTCTCCTCTTCTTGCAGCATCAACGAGAGGCAAAGTCCATAGGAAGGTAACAAAGAAGCTATATTATATATATATATATATAAAATATATACAGAGAGAGGAGATGGAATAATAACCTAGAGATTCTCTATTTCTATTGTATATTTATTCTGTAAATGTCACTGTAAATGCTGTTAAATGACAAATCGTACTCCAAAGTGGCCCATGACCAATTTTCATTCCCAGTGCTGTACAGATCAACTCTCATTCTCTAGCAGGGCGTATTTTTACCTTTTTATTTCTTGTGCGTGGTGGGTGCACGTCCCCTTCTCCCCCCAGCCCCAGGGCGTCCAGCTGCCCTGGGGATCCAGCAGAGAGGAGGAGGAGGAGGAGGAGGAGGGACAACGCCTTTACTTTTATCTGTGGAAATACTGTATTTTGTCGTGGCATTTGCTCGGTGTTAGACACGGGGTGTTGGGGGGGAGTGTGTGTGTGTTAGGATTTAGGAGATCCGTGTTGTCGCCGTGGGAGCGTGCGCGTGTTCGTCCGTAGATGCCGTGCGTGGGGTGTGCGCGTGTCCGTGTGCGTGGGTGGCTTCAGGGTTCACTTCTGGCTGTACTCGCTCACTTTTGGAGCCTGCGTGGGGGTTTCTCCCGCTCGCCGGGGCAGGTTCTCCCTCCACACACCTTCTCGGGGTCCCAGGCTGTGGCTTGGGCCGACCCCCAGTGGCTTTTAGCCCTAGAAACCACTTCTTTTCCTCTTTTTCTGCACAGAGGCACAGGGAATAGCTGCTAGTTGTGAGCACAGGCACTTTTCAGTTCTCCTTCAGGCAGTGGGACAAAGAGGGGGGAACCGCTGCCTATATCCCTGTCCCCCACATCAGCTCCTTGATGGGTTCCCAGCCCAGATCCTGCTGCTCAGAGCAGCGTGGCGTCCCTGGCTGGGGGACGAGGAGGTGCTGGGTAGGTCGGGAGGGGTCCGAACCCTGTCCCCTCTCTGGGGGGAGGGTGTTCAGTGGGTCTGGAGAGGGGAAAGAAGGAGGTTGCTGGTGGGGCACACCCTGTGGTGCTGGAGCTGCAGGTCCAGCCTGCAGGACTCTGCTGCAGGGGCTGGACCCTGACCCCGGCGGAGGGGATGACTGGAGCCGGGTCCCCAGGTGTCCCAGGGCTCCTTCCCCTCAATCCCTCCAAAACAGCCCCTTCCTCACCTCTCAGCCCCCACCCGGACCCCGACAGGTCTCATTAAGCCCCAGCACCTCCCAGGAGCAACTCCCACTGCCTTCTAATGGCCCCCACCCTTCCCGAGCGTGGGTCTCGCTGGCAGGAGAGGGGCCGGGTGGCCTTGGTGGCCGGGTGGCCTTGGTGGCACAGCCACGGGAACACGCAGGATGCGGCTGCTTCCCCTGGGACAAGCACAACACTGGCGAAACCCTCCCGTACAGGTAAAGCACAGACCTCGTAGTGACGCGTCCCGTGTCCCCCCGTAGCCGCAGTAGTTCCCTCGTGTGCCGGGCGGGGCCGGGCTGCGCCGCCCGGGCTCCTCGGCCATCGGGAGAAACCCCCTAAGAGCTGTATCGGAGTCTGATTAAAAGTCTCTTCTTACCAAATCTCTCCTCACCGAGTGTTTTCTGTGCCTCTGTTTCCTGTCTTGGGTGGGCTTTGGGGTCTCTCTGAGGTTTAGGGTGGCAGAGACACAAAGCCAAGGGCCCGCGGGCGGCAGGGTCTGTCCTTCCCTGTGCTGTCCCCACACTGTCTTCCTGTCTCCCCTCATCCCTTCCCCCACCCAGCATCAGCCCCTGCAAGGGCCTTGCTCAGAGCAGGCTGTCTGCAGGTGCTCCAGGAGCCTCGTGGAGGTTGTTTTCCATCCTGGGCCAGTTCCACCAGTACATACCAGCTTCCCGGGGCGCGGGGACTGGTGAGGTGCAGCATCTGCTCCCTCTGCTCAGTGCCCTGCTAACAGTGCTGGTGGCTTATCCTGAGTGCTGGGAGCACTGGGACTCTGGAGACCCTTCCTGGAGAAGGACCAAGGGTTTCCAGCAATCCCAGACGGCTTCAGCTGCTGGGAATTAGCTTAGGTTAGCTGGGGAGTGGGGCTGCCTCTTCCCTTCGCTCCCATCTCTGGCAGCTTGTTTGGCTTCTCCAGGGCTGGTTCAGGGAGCCTGAGGAAGGGGGGAAGGAACCAGGAGAGATGGATCCCGATGAGATCCCCGCCACTGGGGATGCCATGGGGACGCCATGGGGACACTGCCACAGCCATGAGCTGAACTTGTCCCCACACAGAGCCAGCTGTGGGGAAGCTGGGAAGGTCTTTTGGGCACCATCTGGAGATGTTGGTGCAGGACTGGGGTAAGTGACATGGCTGGAGGAGCAGCACTGGCCAGGGAGGGGACAGGAGGTGGCACAGGAGCATCTGCATCCCAGAGGACATCCAGGGCCCAGCTCTGGGGGAAAACAACCCCCCAGGAGTGAGGACAAGGGGACACGCAGGGCAGCTCTGACCCCAGCACAGCCCAGTTCTGCGGGAGCAGGGATGGAGATCCCAGCTCAGGGTAATGCTCAGTGCTCGACAGGACCCACGTGCGGTGTCACTGCTGTGCTGAACCAGCCCAGCTCAGCCCATGCTCTGCTCCCAGGGGCTGAGAGAGGGTCTGGAGGGGCCAGAAAATCCCAGTGCCAGGGGCTTCCTGAAAACAGGTGAGAGAAACAAGCTGGAAATGGCGATTCTGGCCCTTGGGGGCTGGAAAAAAAGACACAGAAATGGGTCCAAATGCGGAATTTAAGCCAAATACATTCTATTTTAAAACCGCATAAATATTGAACTTCCTGTGACAGCGAGGGAGAGAGGTTTCAGAGCCTGGTGGGAGGTGAAGGATGTTGCTGTCGGATGTGGGGGTGGGTTTTGGGTGTCCCATCTCAAAACAGCTCCGGACCAGGCTGCGGGCAGCAGGTGGGCACGGACACGAGGTGGAGCTGCTACAGCAGCATCTGCTGCGATTCCCTGAGCGCCTCGGAAAGGAAAAGGACACCCTGACGCTTAAAGACGGGGAAACCGAGGCACAGCCCCAGCTCACCAGCCGCTCCCGCTCATTCCAGAGCCAGCCAGTCCCCACCACTGTCCCCGCTCCAGCCCAGCCCCGAATCGCTTTCACGGAGCGAAATTGCATCAGCGCTGCCGCGGATGGAGCCAGATTCTCCCCAGACCCCGCCGCGCTCCGCCGCCCGTGTTTTCCCCGCGCGGGCTCCAGGCGGGGCGCAGGACACAAGGTGGCACTGTGTGACAGAGCACGGGACACGCCGCCGCGCCAGGAATTCGGGGAGCATCCCCTGCCCGGGAATCAGGGGGTGGGCGAGCTCCCCTTGCGGGCTGAGGTCACGGAGGGGATGGGGCTGCAGACTCTGTCAGGGTGAGCGGCACTGCTGAAAGGAGTAACTGTGGCTAAAAAATTCACCTGGCAGAGGCAGAGAGCAGAGCCAGAGCTTGTCCGTGGCTTGTGACAGCTTTTTTGGGAAAACCCACCTCCAACAGGGTGTCTAGAAAGGTTTCCTGGGGATCACACCCCGGGGAGGGGAGTGCCGTGGGTGCCACCACACACAGGTCAGAGATGGAGCTGTCCCACCAAAAACGTGAGGGCAGAGACCTCGACTGGAGCATCCAGGGGTTCCTGAGGACAACACATCCTTCATTAACAAGATTCTGGGCTGGAAGGACCCGGAGAGGTTGGTTTGGCTATTTCTACACCAAAACAGGATGGTCTCTCCCTAAACTGCTGCAGTCCAGCCTCCTCCTCTGTCCTTCCATGGACAGAGACCTTGAGGGGTCCCAGCGTGTCCCCAGCCTCTCTGCAAGGGGAGAGCCCTCTGCGCTGCTCTGTCCCCACCTCTGGGGACGTGCCCGATGTGCTGGGCCATGGGCCAGGCTCAGGGTGCTGTGCTGGGTCAGGGGAAGAGGCCATGGGTGGGAGGGACCCAGAGACCCCTTACACTGTCCCCAAGGCTTTCCAGGTTACAGCTGATCCTCCTTGAGATCTTCCAGGTCCTGCTCTTCATTCTATCCTTCATCTGGATGTTCTCTGAGAGCCTTGAGCCTTGCAGGACATCCCTGCAGAAGTGACTCCCTCCTGCTCCAAGAAGGCCCTTATTCATCCAGCTCTTTCCAGTTTCTCTTCTCTCTCTCTCTCTCTTTTCCTTTTTTTTTTTTTTCTCCCGTGGACATTAAAAATCAGAAGGCATATTTAGAGAGCAGCTTTGGGCGGGTGTTGCTGGCTAAAAGATCTCTTCCTTCCCCAGAAACAACTCATTTGTCTGCTTGGCCACCTCCTCCCACCCCAGGAACGGCCGCGCTTGGGTGCACGGAGCTCTTCCTGGCGGGATGAAAGTCGACAGATAAAATATTAGCATCAGGTCGCAGCATTCCTCCCTCCTGGCCAAACTCGCATTACGCCGATGAGGAGCTGAGCTGCGATGCCTGGCCGGTGATGCAAGGCTCGATTTTTCCAGCACGGTTTTCCCTCGGGCTCCAGGCTCTCCCGCTGGTGCAGCTCCGGGTGGTTTGGGTGTGGAGCTACGCCAGCCTCCACCCGCTCAGGATCCGGCCCTGGAAGCTGTGGAGTTGCAGTCACAGTTGGAGCAGGGCTGTCTTGGTGGTAAGATTCGAGCGTGGCTCTCGTGCCTCGTGGATTTTTTTGGGTGGAGCGTTTTCCTCAGCCACCCCCAATGCCCCCCGGATTTTGGGGGCACATCAGCGAGGGGACAAACCTGGGCAGGGGGTGAGGAGGGGCCCTGGCAGGGTGACAGTGCACCACATGGCCCAGGGAGGTGCAGAGAGGGCTGCTGAGGCAGCATCCCCCACTCCACGTCCCCTCACCCTGCACCAAGAACTCCCTTAACCGAGGGCTGACCCTCCTGGGTGAGACCCCCACCCCAATAAGAGGCCTGTGCTGGGCTTGGATCCCTTCTATGACCCCAAAACACTCCCCACCCCCCAGTGCAGCAGCACCAGCAGTGCCCGTGCAGGACTAAACAGAGCTGGCAGGATGAGTCCCTCAGGTCTTCACCTGGGTGACAGCCTTGGCCCCGGGGCACGATCCTCTTCACCTCCTCCCCAGCCCCAGGAGGTGGGGCTGAGCATCACCAGCACCCCGGGGGCGTCGGAGCCCCCCAGGGAGGGGGTCTTAGGGGAAGGGCCCCGGGGGCTGGGGTGGTTGGTACCCCGAGCCCCGGCGGCCGCTGCGGGAAAGGGGCATCTCACACGCAGGAGCAGAAACAGGGCGGAGAGATGCTCGGGGAGGGTGGTGGGAGGGAAGGGGGGTCAGGTCTGAGTGCAGCCTCCCAGCTCCCCACCGGCCCCGGGGTCGGTCTCTCCTGACCTCTCGGTGAGCGAGGGATTGCGAGCCAGGGAGGGATGGGATCTGCGGGAGCCTCTGCCAAGAGCTGGCTCCAGATCCGCAGGCAGCTCTGGGCTGCATTTCCCCTCCGGCGCGAAGAGGAGCTGGGGTGTCCGGGGTTCACTCCTCGCTGACACCGACCCCCCGAGACCCTCACCGGCACGTCGGGCCCCGCGGGGAGGTGAGCCGGTGCCGGGGGGCGCGGGGG
>VZRQ01005614.1:71346-85085 GCA_013397975.1 Machaerirhynchus nigripectus | reverse complement strand
ATTTGGGGGGGGTGGCTTTGGAGGGGGTGGAGGTTGCAGCCTCCCCTGCTGTCCCCCGGCAGCCAGCGGTGTCCGGCGCGGCTCCAGCTTGCTCCCCCCGAGGCCGGAGCCAAGCCTGAGCCCCCCCTTTTCCCCTCCCCAGTCCCATCTCTGTCCCCCTCTCCCGCCTCCGCTGAACCCCGGCTCCTCGCCCGGAGGAAGGGTGCACGTTGTGGGCATATCCCATCCACCGAAATCTATGATCAGCTCGGTGTGTGTCTCCTCCTACCGTGGACGCAAGTCTGGGAACAAACCACCCTCCAAAACATGCCTGAAGGAAGAGATGGGCAAAGGGGAAGAGTCGGACAAGATCACCATCAACGTAGGTGGCACCCGGCATGAGACCTACAAAAGCACCCTACGGACTTTGCCGGGCACCCGCCTGGCCTGGCTGGCCGACCCCGATGCCCAGAGCAACTTTGACTTTGATGGCAAAAGCAACGAGTTCTTCTTCGACCGTCACCCCGGGATCTTCTCCTACGTGCTCAACTACTACCGCACCGGGAAGCTGCACTGCCCCGCGGACATCTGCGGGCCCCTCTTCGAGGAGGAGCTGACCTACTGGGGCATCGACGAGACGGACGTGGAGCCCTGCTGCTGGATGACCTACCGCCAGCACCGCGACGCCGAAGAGGCCCTGGACATCTTTGAGAGTCCTGAGCCTGGTGGAGGGGCTGGCGGAGAGGAGCCTGAAGAGGAAGGGGGTAGGGAGATGGCCCTTCAGCGCCTGGGCATGGATGACAGGCCCCCAGGGGCGGCGGGGGCTGCTGGAGGGGGTGGCTGCTGCCGGAACTGGCAGCCCAAGATGTGGGCGCTCTTTGAGGATCCCTACTCGTCCAAGGCGGCAAGGGTAAGCTCCGGAAACGCGCTGGTGGGGAGCTGGGATGGGGCCGTGCTGGGGTTGTGTCTTCACTTCCCCATCCCCATGGGCAAGACCGACTTTCCCGGGGAGTTACACGGGAGCCGTGTCCCATCCTACAGGACACCTCTTCATTGTCTCCTAATCCCTTCCCAACACATCCCATCTGGGAGAGCTGGGCTGAAACTGGGGGCAAGCCCAATCCCTGCCCCCTTTGCGCCCTCGAGTACTCCCTGGGCACCTCCTGGGCACACGGAGATGAGGGATTGTCCTTGGCAGGGCTGACTCCTGGCAGAGTTTCAGGATGCTCTAGGATAGGATGTTTGGGTTCCTCTTGCTGGGCTGCACCGTGCCAAAACCCACATTTAACAGCGCAGGTGTGGAGTGGAGGTCAGGGCTGGGGGTCGGGTCCTGAAGCAAACGGGATCCTCACGGTTGTCCCCAGGCAGCTCACGCTCCTCCTCGTCTGCAGGAGCCGCAGCCCCGAGGGACACCCGCGCCTGTGCCACCCCCTGCCCGCTGTCCCCATGGTCGCCACCCCACAGCATGGGGGAGCCCATTGGCTTGGGGTGGCCACGGGCCCAGCACCCCCGAGCCATGGTCCCACAGCCCCCTCGGCCACGCGCGGCCCCGGGCCCGGCACCGTGTGCGCGCTCGTGAGCGCCTCCAGCAGCAGAGACCCCGCCACCCTCGCTGGGCGCGCAGCCCGTCCCTACCCAGTACCCAGGGGCACCGACACGCCCGGGACGTGTCCCCCAAATCCAGGTGCGCTCCCGGCCCGGCGCTCGGGCGCTGCTTGGCGCGTGCCTCTCCTCTCCCAGCTCCTCGTGGATCACCCCCAAAGCGCTGCCCAGCGACCCCTCAATACCCGCCCATACCCACCCCGCCCCAGCCCTCGGCATGCCCAGCTGGTAAATCTGCCGCGCACACACGGACAGGCAGCTGGGATGGAGAGGAATTCTGGATGCATTTAGAGGTGTAAAAAAACCCCATCAATGGTAAGAAATTCTGCAGGCATTTCACACCCACGAGCAGCGCGCGGGGCAGGGGTCAGTTTGGCACGGAGGTGTTTTTGCAGGAAATGTTAGAGCAACACACACACGCAGAGAGTGCTCGGGCAGCAGGAGCTGAACCCATTTTAAAAGGGTACCCGCTCCTTTGCCCATCTCTGAGGGCTCTTCACCTTGGAGAGATGCTCTGAGTGCTGCAAAGCTCCAAATAAAAAATTAAACAAAATTAAAAATAAACCCCAGCACAATAATTCAACTCATTTTTTTCCGCCCCGGAATTATTTGGTTCTGCTTTTCCTGTGTGCTAAGCTGCTCCTGGAAAGGCTTTAGCAGGAGGAATGTATTGGAGGGAGCAGAGATGGCTGTGACTGAGGCCCAGCTGGGGCTGGAGTGGGACCAGTTTGTACTGGGAGCTCCCTGCTTCCTTCTCCCCGCTCTGGATGAACGTTCAGCTCAGCAGCGCCATGGGAACGATCAACTTCCAGAGGCAACAGGCGAGAACACCAGTGTAGCTTTGCCACAGCTTAGGAGAACTGCTCTGGCAGAAGGGGAAACTGAGGCACAGAGCAATGCAACCATCCCAAGCGAGCGCACCCAGTTCCTGGCTGGAGCCACCATCCAGTGCCAGGGCGCTGCAGGATTAGTGAGCATCTCTGCGGGTACAACATTCCTGGTGCTGTCCTGGCTTTTGGGGTGCGGGAGGTTTGCTGTGGTTGGGATTTCTTTAATCCTGCCCCATTTTAGGGTGTCCCCCTTTCTTTCCAGAGCCAAAGGGGTGCTGCTGGCTGCAGGGAATGTGCTGGAGCAGCCCAGCAGCATGCTGCCAAACCTTGGGGAGCAGCAGTCCCAGGCTGTCCGTGGAAATTCTCTCCCTCTCTGTGTGGCAGCCGTGACTAAGAGTCTCAAGAGCTGAATTTCTCCGGTCCTCGCTCCTCCTCTCCATGGAGCAGCCCCTCGGGCCCTGACTCAGTTGGCTCCTGGTTATTTCCGTCTTTCCCTCCCTCCAGCGCTTCTCCTCCTGAGCTGGCAGCTGTGTGAGCGCGTGGTTGGAAATCTCTCCCGTGTTTCTCGCCCCTTTTCCGTGCACCATCGATGCCCATGGGATCCCTGGCTTCTCACTCTAGTCCACTCAGGGAACAGTTGGTGCAACTGCTGTCCCAGCTGGAGTTTCACACTTTTCCTCCCTGTGGGAAACCGCCCTGCCTGTGGTTTTACTTCCGAACTCTTCCTACGTGCAGCTCCTCGTTATTTTTTCCCTTTGCAGCCCAACTGGGAGAGTCCTGACCTCACTTTCATGGGGACTTTCAGGCTGGTGACCCCCTGTAGGGTCATGGATTTTTTGGGAACACCCATCTTGAGCTGTTGAGTCCAGGTCAAGGTTGTGCAGAACCTCAGCAGGTTCTGGAGGACTTGTTTGGTGGGAGTTCTGGTGTGTATTGGTAGTACTGGGTTTATACATCGATCTTATTTTATTTTAAAGACATTTTTGGAAAAGAACTTGAGTTTGGAGCAGAGACTGAAGCTGAGGTGAGACATCTTGGGCCAGACACAGAACTGGAGCAGCACGCTGGGGGGGACACGACGGTTGGCATCGGCTGTGAACCCGACTCTTCTATTTTTAAAGGCTGATCTTGCTCCTTGGGCTAAATCAGGTCTCACCTCACACTCAGCAGCAGGGCTGCTTCATTACCCGAGTGTTTGCACGGTCTCACTCCCTTCCTGGGTGATTTTTTTCTTCCTACTTTGCTTTAAGTCTAAATTTTTACTCTTCAGGTTTTCCCAAGATTCCCCATGCCGGGAAGCTCAGGAACGTGACTCAGCCCTCAGCTGAGAAGCGGGTTATTTTGGCTGTGCCACCACGGTGTAGAGACACTTGTCTGGTTAAGCTGGCCTTGCTGTAAGATTCCACTTTTTGCTGGGTTTGCTTCCCAAACTGCACACGGCTGATCAGCCTTCGGAGCTGCACCCCCGTGCGTGGCTCAGAGGGGTCTGACTGAGGGGTGAGGAGCGCCTCATTCCGTCCCCAGGCAGGTGTCTCTCACTGGGGTGGGAAAATCATCTTCCAGAGGTTTCTCCCTCATTTAATGCCTGATTTAAACTTCGCACCAAAACTCCTGGAGGGCTGATGCTCTCTGATGCCCCACACGGGTCTGCCCTTGGGGACACCCCTCAAGGCTGCTCCTGGCAGGCTCGGGGCTGCCGGCACGGCACCGCCGGTGTCCGGGGCTGGGTGTTTCTCCAGCGTGACTCAGGCTGTCTCTGCTGCTGATTCACTCCAGCCGAGGATCCGGGCTGTCGCCTGGAGCAGGCTCACGGTGCGGCTCTGCCGGGCGCAGCCGCTTGGGTGGGTTTGACAGCAAAAGGTCACACCCTGCTCGGTGCAGGTGCAGCAAAGGGGCTGCAGCAGGATCCGCTCCCGGGAGGATGAAACCACCGTGCTTTGGTGCTGGAGGAAGGTAGAGCAAGAGATTTTCTGCTCGTAGGTTTTTCTTGGAGGGGGGGGGGGCGGCTCTTGGGAACAGACGCTCCAGGTAAAGGGCTCACCACAAGTGAGGGAGGGAGCTGAGTGGGATTGATGGGACCACCACAAGGTGGTCCTTTGTGACCCAGCCCGTGACCTCCAACGTGTGCTGCCGGCCCCTCCTCACTCATATCCGAGGCGAGGAGAAAGGAGGAGGAGGAGGAGGTGACGTGGAGGGGACAGAGGTCTCACTGCTTGGGCAGAGCGGAGAAACGGGAACATCCGGGTGTCGCCAGGGCCAGGCACCAGCAGGCGGCTGAGCTCTGCCTGCTCTTCTCCTCATCCTGCCCTCTCAGTCCCGGACCTCCAATGGGCACACCACCCACTCCTGACCCTCAGGGCGGGGGCAAAAGGACGTCTCAGACACATCCAGACCCCACTGAACAGTGTGAACCTGGCATCTGCAGGGGTTCGTGGTGAATGTGGGGGAAAGCTCTTTGAATTTGTACTGTCAAAAGTCCCTTTTCCTGTCTGTTCCCAGTGGAAGACTGCTCCAGTCCCTGGCTGTCCCAGTTCCCCTTCACCCCCACCACTGCCCTTCCTGGCATAGCTGGAGCCCAGCTTCTCCTTCTCCTTCTCCTTCTCCTTCTCCTTCTCCTTCTCCTTCTCCTTCTCCTTCTCCTTCTCCTTCTCCTTCTCCTTCTCCTTCTCCTTCTCCTTCTCCTTCTCCTTCTCCTTCTCCTTCTCCTCCTTCTCCTCCTCCTCCTTCTCCTTCTCCTGTGCAGATGGCAGCACTTGGAGAAAGGTCCTGGACTGATGGCCCCAGGCACTGAGGTTCGCTGTCAGCTCATGGGAGAGGTCTAGGGATCCCTCCCCATTCTCCACCCTTGGCCTTGAGGCAGTGGGTGGCAACATCTGGCGTGTTTTGACGCCCTCCAAACAGAAGAGGCTGCCCCACGTCAGCTCACGGCCCGTGTAATTTTGGCTTTCGCAGGTGGTTGCTTTCGCCTCGCTTTTCTTCATCCTGGTCTCCATCACAACCTTCTGCCTGGAGACGCACGAGGCCTTCAACATCGACGTCAACGTGACGGAGACCCTGGTGGTCGGCAACACCACGACGGTCCTGCTGACGCACAAAGTGGAGACGGAGCCCATCCTCACCTACATCGAAGGGGTCTGCGTGCTGTGGTTTACCCTCGAGTTCCTGGTTCGCATCATCTGCTGCCCAGATAAGCTTCTCTTCATTAAAAACCTGCTCAACATCATTGACTTCGTGGCCATCTTGCCCTTCTACCTGGAGGTGGGTCTCAGCGGCCTGTCCTCCAAGGCTGCCCGGGACGTGCTGGGCTTCCTGCGGGTGGTGCGCTTCGTCCGGATCCTCCGGATCTTCAAGCTGACGCGGCACTTTGTGGGTCTCCGGGTGCTGGGCCACACGCTCCGGGCCAGCACCAACGAATTCCTGCTCCTCATCATCTTCCTCGCCTTGGGGGTCTTGATTTTCGCCACTATGATCTACTACGCCGAGCGGATCGGAGCCAAGACGTCCGACCCCACCGGGAGCGACCACACTCACTTTAAGAACATCCCCATCGGGTTCTGGTGGGCCGTGGTCACGATGACGACCCTGGGCTATGGTGACATGTACCCCAAGACCTGGTCGGGGATGGTGGTGGGGGCCCTGTGCGCCCTGGCCGGGGTGCTGACCATCGCCATGCCCGTGCCCGTCATCGTCAATAACTTTGGGATGTACTATTCATTGGCCATGGCCAAGCAGAAGCTGCCAAAGAAGAAGAAAAAGCATATACCCCGTCCGGCCCCGCTGGACTCCCCCACCTTCGGCAAATCGGAGGAAAACTCCCCCCGGAACAGCACCCAGAGCGACACGTGCCCCTTGGCAGTAGAGGAGGGGGTGACTGAGCGGAAACGGTCAGGTGAGACCCCAAAGGTGGGGCCGAGGGAGGGGGAGACCTCTGGGAGCGCTCAAGGCAACGTTTTTGGTCCCCTGTGTCCGTGGGGATGGTGCAGGATGTGGCCCCCAGCTCCGGGTGGGGGAGACCTTGGTGCAGGAAGGGCCAGGGCCCTCGGGTGGGTTGGGGCTGGGGGCCATGTGGGGGGACCAGGGCGCTGCAGCTCAAATCCCCCATCCAGGCAGGGGGAAAGGCCATATCCTGCTTTCCCAAAGGCCACATCCTTCCCTCCTAATGGCACAGATCAAGTCACCATGGTGGGTTTCAAGGGGCCCCCACCTCTCCCTCACAGTGACAGAGGTAAGGCCACTACTCCCATGTTAGCCTGGCCATGCCCTTGGGACATATTTTGCTTCCTCCCACCATAAATCAGGGGAACCTTCACCAGAACTGATAAATCCATGGGCATTCCCTGGGGCTTGACCCCTCCTCCTCATTCATCTTCTGGTAGACAGAATCCCTGTGCTGCCGCTCCAAATCCTGAGCAAAACCAGTCCCTGGACATTTCGTTTTTCGTCTCATGCGCTGAGCTGGAGTTTGGGGGTTGGCCAAGTCTTTCCTTTGGATCAGGAGAAGGCCCAGCCCCAGCTGTGGGCAGCTGTGGGCATCATCCCTCAGGCTAACTTTGGAGGTCTTTGAGAGCCCTGCCCCAGTGCCAGTGCTGGCCACGGTGGCTGCTCTGCCCCTTTTGTCTTGGTTTGCTGCCAGTGGCACCTCCGGGGTGTCTGGAACAGGAGGCACCCTGGTGGGGTTGTGTCCTGCACCAGCACTGAGGTCAGCCCTGGGCAGCTGCACATCTGGCCACATGTGCTCAACAGTGATGATCCTTCCCCTGGGGGGGAAACAGGGAGCTCCAGGTGCCCCACAAAGCTCTTTTCCTTCATAAATCTCCTTTTCCCACATGCCTGCAAACCCCACCTGCCCCAGGAGCCCTGGCAGTGGGGAGCTGTTAGAGCCAGGAGCTCGGGCCAGGCCCTCACGTGGCAGAGCATCCTCCCAGCCAACGAACCAGGGAGCCAGGGGACATAAATTAGCACTTCCCACTACCCCGAGCAGCCTGCTCCTCAGCAGTGTGAATTTCAGAGAGCAAATTCCCTCCAATTAAGTGGGTGGATCTCAAAAACCTGGGGTGTTCCATCCCCAGCTTTGGCTTCACACAGGTTTTATAACCCTGAGCAGGGCTGGAGCTGCTTGGAACTATCTCTGCCCGTGCCCTGCTCCCCTGGCTGCTCCAAATGAGGGTGTCCAGGCTGGGAGCAGCACCTGAGCTGGTGGGTGTTGCCCCGGGCCACCTGCAACCCGCTCTTCTACTTCCTTGCACGTCCTGACCAGCCCCTTCTGCCCGCCCTGGGCACTTTCTCCTGTGGTTCCGTCAGCTGCTGATGGGTCTGTGCCACCTCCTTGCAGACTCCAAGCAGAACGGAGAGGCCAACGTGGTGCTGTCGGACGAGGAGCAGCCGCTGTCCCCGGCGGACGAGGAGAAGCGGCCGATGCGGCGCTCCAGCACCCGGGACAAGAACAAGAAGTCCTCCACGTGCTTCCTGCTGGCAACGGGAGACTTCTCCTGTGCAGCGGATGGAGGCATCCAGAAAGGTACGGCTGGAGGCGCGAGCAGGACCTGGGAGGGTGAGTGGAGGTTGAGCGTGGGTTTGTCGGGCCGATCCGAGACCGTGGCTCATCTCCATCCGCGCCTGGCTCTTCTCTGCTCCCCAAATCCACGTCTTCCTGCCTCTCCATCTGCTTCACCTCCGTCCACCACATCTCTCCGTGCTGGCTCCACATTTTGTTTTCTCCTCCCCAGTGGCCCCCGTTTGGGGCCTGTGACCCCGTGCTGGCTGCACTGCCCTCCCTGGGGACAGAGCGCTCCAACCTCTGCCCCTCCAGCTCTTCTCCCTGGGGTTCAAGCCCTCATCCCAGGATGGTGGGAGTGGGACATCTCTCCTGGGGACATGGTGAGGTTGTGACTGAAGGTGACCACAAGGTTTTCAGTAGGGAAAAAAAATCCAGAGGCTTTTCCTCCCCTCTCCCCTCCGGTGGCTTTCAGTGGGTTCGAGCGTGGGGAGCCGCGATGTGTCAGGCGCTGCCTTGCCAGCAGCTCCAGGCTGCCAGGAAGGCTCCTCTGGGTTTGGAACGGGAGCTGTGCTAAGTGCTGAGGTTTTCCATGGGAAACTGAGGGGGAGATGAGTCAGGAAAACACAAAACTCCTCTTCCTGTGACAAAACAAAATCTTCTTCAACCTGGTCCCAGACTTCTCTGCTCCTCTGCCCATCTCCCGGCACTCCAGCTCCAGAGAGGGTGAAGCCAGTGCCACAAAATCCAGCTGCAGCCTCGATTGCTGGGATAATTCTTAGGGCACAGCTCAGTTTTCCAGCTGTGCGGGGTTTTGTGTGCCCAGGGTGGCGTGGGATGCTGTGGCTGCAGAGCTGACCTACTTCCACCTCCCTGGTGCCCGTTGCTCACAGGGAATGGTGCCCGGGAGCTGGGACCAGGCAGGAGAAGGGAAGGTGTGCTGCACCCCTGAGCTGCTCCCCAAGACCTGCTGGTGCTTCGGGGAGCCTCGAGGGTTTGTTACTTTTGGAACCGCTTGGGATGGCACGGACTGGATGGGACGCAGGGAGGTGTTTGGGGCCATCACATTTATCAGCTGTAGGAGTGAATCGGTTGTTTCCTGCTGGGAAATCAAGGATTCCCTTTGGCATTGCTGCTCAACCTCGGAAAGAGGACAAAAAGGAAAAGTTTGCTCATCCTTGGGGTACCATCAAATATCTGCTTGAAATGCCTGATGTTTTTTTCCCTGGAAGTGCCTTTTCCTGTGGAGTTGGTCTCTTTTCTTAATGCCTTTTAGTGTGGAGAGGGGAGAGAGCTTTAGTCCCAGTCCAGACTGGGAGGGGCAGTGCTGAACTGGAAGGGATGGAGGAGAGGGATGAAAGCCAGTGCTGATCTTCCTCCTCAGAAAATGCTGAAGTCAGGCTCCAGCTGAAGCACTTGAGTCTGGTCCCACTGAAGCCAGGAGAAGGGGAGCAGCTCTAAGAGCTGAGGATCCAGAGCTGCTTTCACTTGCTCCCAAATCCCACCCCTGGATCACAGGAGACCAGGAGGTTTCTGTCCTCGTGTGGTGGCAGCAGCAGTTCTTTGAAAGGGCCCTTTGGTGACTGTTCTTGGGGTGTTCTGGTGTCTTTCCTGCCAGTTTCAGAGTGCCTTTTACCCTTTGAAATGGAAGGTATGCATGGGTCACTTACCCCCACGTTGCTGGAATGATGCTGCACCTGGAGAAAGCCGGACCTGGTGTCCAGAGGGGCTCCAGTGATGCTTGAGACCTTTTGGGAAGAGTCAACCTCAGTACCTGTGTCCTGCTTGGGCCGTGGGACAGATGGGTGGGACACTGTCCTGGGAGGGCTGGGCTGGCCTGGTGACATGCTCCAATATGGTCAGGGATGACCAGAGATGACCAGAGATGACCAGAGGTGACCAGGGGGCAAAGCAGCCTCCAGCCAAAAGGCGTTGGGAGCCGCAGAGGCGCCTCTTCCCTCGGTCTTGATTTATCTCCTGCTGAGGCTGTTTGTTCTGGTACTGGGATGCTGGCAGCTCTGCAAATTGAGATGAGCTTGGTTCTGAGCCCGACTCGCTGGTGGCCATCTGTCAGATCCTGGGACAGGTACTGGTGTCTGTGCGAGCTGTGGAAGTCAGGAGGTGGAGCCGGTTCGGGAATGAGCTGCAGATCTAGGCATCCATTGTGGTTTAACCCGGACTCCAGTGGCTGGTCTGGTTGGGGCAGCTCGAAGAGAAGAGCTCCTCCTGCCCTTGGACCTGAGCCTGGAGGAGATTGAGCTGGATTGCTGTGTATTCCCGTGTGGAATGTGTTCCTCGTTCCTGTGGCTGCTCCCAGGGGTGTTGCTTTGCTCCCTGGCTGCCGGGGACGGCTTCAGACCCCTTATCTCCCTTCAGCACTCGGGTCCGCTCAGCAGCTCCCAAAAATGTGTCCTGCTGGGTGCAGACACCTTGGCAGGGGCTGCCTTGGCACTCGAGCCCTGTCCTCTGCTTGGATGGAGGGATGTGGAGGCAGGATGAGTCCAGCCAGTGAGACTGGTCAGGATGGAACCACGGAATCGTTTGGGTTGGAAAAGAGCTCCACAAGTCCAACCTTCCCCCAGCACTCGGCCACTGACCCACGTCCCCAAGTGCCACATCTCTGTGTCTCTTAAAAAGCTCCACCTCCTTTCTCAGCACATTTACATGGCACAGCAGCAATTTCTGGCTCCGTAGAGCACCGTGCAGCTGATTTTCAGTCTGATTCTTGCTGTCAGCGCAGGGCCACGGCTCGCACAAGGCCTGAGCCTGCGGGATGGAGCTGGGAATGCCCACGGGAGCATCCCCCGGAGTTGCCTGGCTGGGGGGGAGCGAGGATCAGCCCACATTTGCACGGGGGCACGGTGCCACACGAGCTCCGTGCCAGGCCTCTGTCCCCAACAACGGGACGTTCCTGGGCTTTGGTGCCTCCCTGCTTTACCCCACCTCGTGTGCCGCCGGCTCCCAGCCCGTGCCTGTGCCTGTGCGAGCGCTCGGAGCCGAGCTCCTGCAGGCAGCAGGCAGCGCCACGGCCCGGGAGGAGCCCCCGGGGGTCACACCGTGCTCTTTTACGGGCAGCAAGCCCGTTCCTAAGGCGATCCCGGTGACTCCGGGTAGCCGCAGGGCGAGTTGCACCCGCTCTGTTTAACCACTGCGGCAATCAGCAGAGCACAACCCCCCTGTGCGCGGTGGCTTCACTCTGTGGCGGCACCTGGCCCTGGGTGGGGTGGGAAACCACGACAGCCTCGAGGGACAGTCCCGAGCTCCTTCCCAGGTGCTCCGGCAAGCGTGGCTTGGGATCGGCTGACGGAGAGAACGAAGCGCTGGGCTTGGGGCAGGTTGGCCCCGGCACCCCACCGCGGAGGGTCCCTGGGGAAATCAAACACCTTTGGGCAGCTCCGTCCCAAAACGTGATGCTTGAGGCTTCATCAGAGCGAGCAGTGTGATTTGCCCCTGTTTCTGTGCCTGTTTACACCCTTCTCTGTTCCGAGTTCGGAGCGAGAGGCGAAGAGCAGTCCCACGAACCTCGGCAGGTCCCAGCGCAGCCCGACCCCGTAACCCCTCCTGCCAAACCGGGGCTGTTCGGGTGCTGCATCCAGGGCTGCCCCGAGCTCTCCGGGAGCGCTCGGGTCTCAGCACGGTTGCTTCCCACGCACGGCTCAGGGTGGCAAGGAAACGCGGGAGCTCTTCAAAGAGCCTCGGCACACCCGGGGAGAAGAGCAAGGGGAGCGAAGGATGAGCCCGACGCAGATTTTTGGGAATGCTGTGGGGAGCGGAGGGGGTCCTTGCAGCAGCTGCTGTGGGTGGGGAACTCCCAGCTCCCCCCAGCTCAGGGCTGTGCTCGCTCCCCTCCTCGCTCGCTGGGTGGATCCATGCCAAGGAGTAAATAAGGAAATTGCTCTTCTCCTCGGGCCTGCTTCTGTTCCCGCTCCCACCGCGGGGCGGGGAAAGCTCTGCTGGAGTTGGCAACAGGTTTAGGCAGGTGTCCCTCTGTCCCCTGGAGCCGCCTCTGCTTCACAGCCGGAGGAGCTGCGTCTCCTCGGGGGGCTGAGAGGGGGGAAGGGGCTGAAGAATCCCTGCTGGCTGCTGGGGCTGGGAAAAAAACCAACAAAAAAAGGGGATAACCCCCAGATTTGTAGAGGCGGTGCTCTGGAGCGTTTCCCAGGTGATGTTCCTGTCTCGGCATCCCCCGGGGGGGTGTGTGAGGGTGATGCTGTCGCTGGTGTGGGCCTCGATCCCTGATCCAAGCCCGAACCAGCGCGGCCGGGCCAGCACCAGCAGGGCAGGACCCAAAGATGAGCCACGAACTGCCGGGGCGGGACACGGGGAGGGATCCCAAGCCGGGCCCTGCCGAAGGGGCCATCCATCACTTTGTTTTTCTGCTGTCAGGAGCTGCCTCCCTCCGCTCCCCCCACACACTTCCACGGTCTTGCTTTCCCTGGAACGCGCTGGAGCCTCGGGAAGGCTCAGGCTTGGCTGGGTTTGCTCACCCGGGTGCTCTCAGGGTGCTCAGCAGGGCGCTCAGGCGCAGGGACACGGGGCTCTTCACGGCTGGGAGCATCATTAATTTTCCCTGTTTTGGCAGCAGATCCAGGGAACAGACTCATCCTTAACGGCGCTGCTTTGTGGACCTAAAAATCTAATTTTCAGTGCAAAGACTTTGTGTCTTTCCAGCAAGAAAAGTGGCTTTTGACCTGTGAGGACATTTCTTCTGGCTGCTGCTTTTTCAATAAAAGCTGGAGGGATTCCTGGCTCTCTGGGGGAGTGTGAAGGGTCCCTGTGCTTAAAGAAGTAGAAATATTTGCCCTTTAATGCAATTTATTGTGGAAAATAATGAGCATGTCTACCTGCTCCTTTCCTCACAGAAAGGTGTCAGCAGCAGCTTGCTGCTACAGGGGTGTAAAAACCAGAGCTGGGGGAATCACTCCTTCCAAATCCCATATTTGTTTGAGTTCTGCTGCTTTTCCCCGTCTGCTTCAGCCCACAAAATCCCCAGGCTCATTCCTCATTCACAGCAATTTGGGAAACAAAACCCAGCACGCTGCAGGAGCGATTTGTCCCCCTCATTGATGGCTCTCGAGTCCTGGATTTGGCCGGCGCCGCTCGGTGAAGGGAGTGGGGAAGGCCTGGGGGACCCTCGGGAGCCCGGTTGTCCTCAAAAAGCCCTTCCTGCGTTTACTTAGGGGGTGGCTCGGGGTGCAGGGCCGGGCTCAACCCGGTGCCCTCAGCTGTCCGAGGCTGCTGGGCTCTAACCTGTCTGTTTTCTTCACCGAGGCTGTGGAAAATCGCGGAGCCTGAGCAGCATAGATGGTGCGGCAGGACCCGCGCTGGGCTCGGCTCCGCTGGCGTCCCGCTGCAGCTCCCCCTGCTCCCCCGTCCCCTCCGTCCTCTAAATGGACCTGGCCGTGCCCTGCGTGTCCCTCCGGCCCTGTCCCCAGCACGCCGCGGCTCCGGTGCCCGGAGCAGCCCGAGCTGGGACATCTCCATCCCCCGAGAGCTGGCTCTGATCCTCTCCAGCTCCCCCCGCCCTGGCCGTGGCGCCTGTAGCGTCTGCACCGACCTTGTCTCGTGTCCCTGTGTACGGACAGCCCCTGGAGTAGGTGTTGGGGTGCTCTTCCCCTCCTTGAAACCTGGCTCATCCTAAAGAAACCCTGCAGTTCCCTCTGGTGTCGAGCCCTCCCTCCCGTGGGCCGTCTGCGCTGGGCTACAGGGTGGTGGAAATGCAAGGAGGACAAGCTGACTCATAAAATTATATCTCATTGTGCTGGAAATGGCTGCATTCATATATTTTTAGGTTTTATTTTGTTTGCCTTTTTTTTTTTTTTTTTTTTTTTTTA
>VZRQ01005614.1:40244-70196 GCA_013397975.1 Machaerirhynchus nigripectus | reverse complement strand
TCCCTCCCTTCCCTCCCTCCCTTCCCTCCCTCCCTCCCCTGTCCCAGCTGAGCGAGAGCCAAAGGGAAGCAGAAAGGAGGTGAAGACCTTGGTGCCTGGGGAGGGATAACAGGAGCTGAGCACTGCACAGACCTGGTGCTGGAGCCAGAATTTTTGCGGATTTGGGCAGAAATTGGGATGAGCTGCGTCCTTCCTCTGCTCAGGATGTCCCATACAGGGCTGTGGTGGTGATCCATCCCTCACTGGCAGCCCCTGAGTTTGTGTGTTGGGTGCAGCTGCATTCCTTGGATTCCTGTAGCTCAGTGCATTCCCACAGCAAATGGTCGGGGTAGCAGGGCAGGTTCATGGATCACCCAAAATTCCATGAACTGGGCAAAGGGGTGGGTGCAGCAGCGCCACGCTGGTGCTTCTCTGGCTCGTCCTTCCCTCTGGAAGCAGGAGGAGCTGGAATATCCCCAGCCCCTGCCAGAGGGAAGGTCACCCTCCACGACTTCAGTGGTCTTTGGATCATAAATGATTTATCCAAGGTCACGCGCTGACTTTGGGGACGAGCCAGGTATGAAACCCTGTCCCTCACAGGGGAATCAGATCAAGAGGCTCAAACTTTGGGGTTTGAGTCTCTTGGAGGCAGAGGATTAAACCCACAGCAGCCACAGATCCCAGGAGATCCCATCCTTGCTTTTCCCCCCTCAGGCTCCCGACGCAGCTCGTCCCAAATCCAGAGTGGTTGCTTGGGGTGGAAAACCTTTGGTGGACCCCCCAAAATCTCATCCCCACCAGAGCAAGGAGGGTTGGGCAGGAGCTGACACGGAGCCGGCAGGATGCAATTTTTAGCTGGGGCGTTATGCAACCCGGGAGAAGGGATGACTAATGTGCAAAAAGCTCCTCTAAAACAACCGAGCCCCGAAAGGGAGACGGAGGGATTTCAGTGGGAGGCACCGAACTGCTGAAAAACCCATCGCATCTTCTCCCTCTTCCTCCCCGCCTTCTCCTGAGCAGGGATTTGGGGGATGCAGCAGGGAGAAAACAGCTTGTTGTTATTTTTAGGTGGGGTCTGGGTTGCTTTTCAGGGCGAGTTGGCACGGGTTAATCCCCAGGTAAGATTAGAAGAGGAGCTGTAGTGGAGCAGAGCAGACCTCTAAATATCTCTGGAGCCCAGGTTTTATCTCAAACAGTGGTCAGAATTGGCTGCCTGGAGAAAAGGATAAGAATAGAGCACGAATATACGATACTTCCCCTGAATATCCTCCCAGGGCTTATCTGTGCTGAGGGATCTGGTAGGAGCGCACGTTCCAGCCCGGGCCAAAGGCACCGAGAGAAAGCCAAGCTGTTGGATTTATTCCCGAGAAACTGTATCAATCCACAGGAGCCCAACTGGCCCCGGCCAAGCCCTAAAATGGCATTTAAAAAAAAAATAACATTGAGGGGTGTGCGGTGAGAGTGGGGGCACCCCAGCAGGGAAAGGAGAGGTTCCCGGGGGTGGGGTGGGTGTGCTGGGCCTCGTTCCCAGCAGGATGGTGAGCAGGAACGCCGGGATGAGCGCTGTGTGTGCTACAGGGACGTGTCCCTCCCCCGGGGACAGCGGGATGTCCGGCAGCCTGGGTCCTCCCGGAGCTTCAGCGCCCCTCAGTGTCCCTCTCCCCACCCTGGACGCAGACCCGTGCGATGCCCGGCGGTGGGAACGGGACCGGAGATGAGGCAGCCGTGGAGCGGTTGGGCTGGAAGGGCCGTGGGCAGGGACATGTTCTGCCAGACCAGGCTGCTCCGAGCTCTGTCCAGCCTGGCCTGGGCCGCTCTGGAGCAGCTGGGTGACATCGGGCTGCCCTGGCGGAGTCCTCGCGTTCCTCTGCCTGCGTGTCTGTCCCCTCTGGGACACGGATCAGCGCTCTGGGACCAGGATCCAACCCCCGGGAGCACCCACCCCCGTGCACAGAGCCAAAGCAGAGCAGCCTTTGGATCAGGGGGGGGGATTAGGGAGCAGTTCCCTGCTCCAGCACCAGCCGCTTCCTTCTCTTTTCCTCCCGGAAGATTCAGAGTCCAGCCCTGCGTGGAGGCTGCACCATGATCCCGGGTTGCTTGCAAAGTATTAATTTTTATTGTTGCAACAACTGCTCTGTTTCTCGGGAGATGCCTGAGAGAGCTGAGAAAATAGAAAGGCCTGTCAGGCAGCCGGGCGGGAGGTGAAGATGTCAAGAGAGTAATTGCTCTACCCAGAAGGAGCCTGTTCCTGGCTTCCCCAGCTCTGCCAGGAAAAATCCTCACTGCTTATTTGATGACAATAAAGAAAAATAGAAAATAAATAGCAACCCCATGGCTTGCCCGTGCTGACGAGGAACAGGGAGAGCAGAGGCAGATGCAAAATAGGATGCAGTTGAGCTTATAAATAGGAGCCTCCCAGCTCCCAGTCTGTTACTTCCTTACCTCCGCCCGGGCAACCGATCCCTACGTTTTACCCACGGAAAAGGTAAATGGAGGCTCAGAAAGAATTCTGTGAACTTCTGGGGAGAGGGTCACACTTCCTCCTGTGTGGGACAGGCGGGGGCAGGGAATGAGTCCTGGGGGCTGTGAAAAAGCAATCACAGAGTCAGGGAGTGGTTTGAGTGGGAAAGGACCTCAAATTCCATCCCAGTGCCACCCCTGCCATGGGCAGGGACACCTTCCACTGTCCCAGGTTGTTCCAAGCCCTGTCCAACCTGGCCTTGGACACTGCCAGGGATGGGGCAGCCACAGCTTCTCTGGGCACCCTGTGCCAGGGCCTCACCCCCCTCACAGGGAACAATTCCTTCCCAATATCCCATCCATCCCCGCCCTCTGCCAGTGGGAAGCCATTCCCCCTTCTCCAAAGTCCCTCTCCAGCTCTCCTGGAGCCCCTTTAGGCACTGGAAGGGGCTCTGAGGTCTCCCCAGAGCCATCTCTTCTCCAGGTGAGCACCCCCAGCTCTGCCAGCCTGGCTCCAGAGCAGAGGGGCTCCACGTCCTCCTGCTGCTGGAGCCCAGGGCTGGAGGCAGCTCTGCAGGTGGGGTCTCACCTGAGCGGGGCAGAATCCCCCCTTTCCTGGTGCCCAGGCTGGGGGATCAGCTGGGGGGGCTCTGGGTCCAGCACACATGCCTGGGGAGCATCGAGCTGCTCATCCCCCAACGCCCCCAAATCCTCCTCCTCGGGGCTGCTCCGCCAGAGCAAAGCAGGGTGAGCGCAGGACCTGGCCAAACATTGGGCTGGCGCTGGCAGCCGCTGCAGGCAGCGCTTCAGGGGGTGTCAGGGGGTCTCACAGAGGAAGGGAGGGACTGTGCGAACTCCCCGTGCCGGCAAATTCGGGGGCGATGGCTCTGGGAGCACCCCAGCAAACCGCGGGGGTATTCGGAGCTGGGTTGTGCCAGGCTGTGCCACCCCTCCTGCCTCGCCCGGGGCAGCGCCCTGCGGGTGTCGGCGGCAGATCCACACCCAAAAATAGGCTTGAGGAAGGGGCTGCACCTCACCGAGGGGCCGCGAGGGCGAGAGAGGAACGGAGCTGGTACCCATAAGCCAAGAGAGGAGGGCTCTGTTCTCGTGGTGGCTTTGTCTGGGGGACAAAAACCCAAAAATCTGGGCTGTTGTTATTTATTTTTAGTCGCGCTGATTTTTTCCCGAGGCTGGGAAGCCGCTTTCCAAGGCGGGTCCCTGGAGGCCGCGGGCGGCAGGTCTCGAGCTAACACACAAAATGGCTTTGAACGGGGAGGAGGAGGAGGAGATGGGAGTTGAAAGCCAAGCCGTGCCCCTGGTAAATCAATCGACCTGACGGGGAATGTTTCTAGCAGGACATGAGCCCTGCCGAGAGCTTTCAGCTGCTCGCAGGAGTGGCTGAACCAAGGGCTGGGGTATTTTTCAGCAGCCGCTGCCTGCGTGGGCACTGCTGGTCCCCAAACTGCTGCGGGGGGGATGATGCTGGGTCTCCGAACCATTTTGTCTTGGGAGGTGGGGAGCTCTCCTGCCAGCTCGGGGATGAGAGCTCCTTTAATCCCCCGGGGTTTTATGGGGTGTGAGGCTTGAAAAGCCTCCACACCTGGGCATCGCTCACCCGAGCTGTGCAGTGACGCTCGATGGAGGATGAGGCCTGTATTTGGTGGAAAAGGAGGAGGTTTTGGAGCTGTGTTGGGTCTGCAGGGGAGGCAGCTGGGTCAGAGCCGCGAGCAGGAGCTGGGGGTGAGGTTTAAAGCAAAACTCGGTGGTTTATCGGGTGGATCAGGCGCTGCCTCCCTGCCTGACAGCCCCTCGCCTGGAAACTGGGCCCTGGCGCATGGGGAGAGGCGGTGGGGTGACTCAGAGCTCCAATCAATGATAATTAATTCAATGATAACAAATGAGAGGGAGAGAGGGAGAGGGAAAAACACTGCGGGATTAATGCACCAGGCTTGGCTTTGGGACATCTGGCTTGGGGTTGGCTTGGGAAGTTTTGGGCAAGAGCAGCTTTGTGGGAGGAGAGGCTTGAGAGGGATGTGCTGAGGGTGATGTTTTTCCCCTGCTTTTCATTTTTACCCTGAAAATCGCCCTGACTCCACCCGTGGTTTCTCTTGGAGAATCATTCCAAGTCTCCATCTCTGGCACCATTCTGAGGCTTTTTCAAACCTTGTTTCCCTGATTTACTGATGCAACGGAAAAGGCCATTTCACTTTGCGGTTACTCTGGTTTCTGCATCCTGCTAAGCTGGGGTCCCCTGGAAGCTCAGTGCCCCTCTCCCTCTCCCCTTTCTCCCCAAACAGCTCATGGAACCAGCGTCTAATGCCGTGTTTAATATTTGTGTCTTTAATTGCAGATTCCTGCCAGGACACCCTCGCTTCCAGTTACCCCCAGGGTGAGGTGGTCACCTTCTCCTGAGCGCCAGCTGGATGCAGGCAGCACCCTGGCGAGGGATGCTGTCCCCGAAGGATGCTCTCCCCGAGGGATGCTCTCCCCCAAGGGATGCCTTCTCCGAGGGGGAGGGATGTGTATCCCGAAGGCTGCTTTCCCCAGGATGGAGGGACGCTCTCCCTCAGGCCAAGGGATGCTCTCCCTAAGGCTAAAGGATGCATTCCCCCAGGGATGCCTTCCCCAAAGCCCAGGGCTGCTTTCCCTCAGGCTGGGACACGCGTTCCTCTAGGGATGCTCTCCCTGGGGCCAAGGGATGCTCTTCCCAAGGGAGATGCTCTCCCCAGGGCTGAGGGATGCACTCCCCAGGGCCAGGGGTGCTCTCCCCAAGGCTGGGACGTTCATTCCCCCGGGACGCTCCCCCCAGGGCCAGGGGTGCTCTCCCCAAGGCTGGGACGTTCATTCCCCCGGGACGCTCCCCCCAGGGCCAAGGGATGCTCTCCCCAAGGAGCTTTCTTTCCCCAAAGCTCCAGCTCCATCCCCGGGGGGGGTTGGCAGCTGGGTCCCCCCAAGAGGTGCCCCAGAGCAGCGGGGCCGTGAGGGAGGTTGGGGACAGCCCCATTCCCCTTCCTGGTGCCAGCCCTGCCACGGCCACGCTGCCCCAGCACTCCCTGGGCTGCCCCCTCCCCCTGCCCACGCTTTCGGCTGCACCTCACCCCCACCTCTGGAGATCCAGCTGCTCACCGGGACATCTCCGCCCGCGGCTGCACCGTGCTCTGACCCCTCCATCGTCACACGGCCACTGGGAACCTCCTCCGGGTGCCAAAGGCTCGGCTCCAGGTGCCACCATCGCCCCCTCCCACGGGTGCTGATCCCACGGGCACGGGGGGGATGAGCGGGGTGGTTGGGGCGCAGGGACGGGGATGGGAAGCAATAGAAGACCGAGGTGTGGGGATCCCGGCTGGCCTGGAGGGGTCAGGGGCCTTCCAATGCTGTTCCATATCTCTGTGACCAAGGCAATACTACTCCTGTCTCCGTCTGTCCTGTTCGCATGCCTGTCCAACGTGTAGAGTTCCAATAAAGATGTCCTTGAGCTGAGTCAGCTCCCGTACCCCTCCTGCCTCCCTCTTTCCTTGCCTCCGGCTCCCTGCGTGCCCACAGGGTCCTGTCCCAGCCCCGGCTGTCCCTGGCAGTAGGAATGGGACATTCTGGCCATGGCATTGCCTGGATGTTGCCTGGATCACCTTGAGGGAGGCGATCCTTCCTCCCTACTTTGCTCTCATGAGATCCCACCTGGAATGCTGCATCTGGTGCCCCCAGCATTAAAAGGACATGGAACCATTGGAGCAAGTCCAGAGGAGGCCACGGAGTTGATAAAGGAACTGGAGCACCTCCCCTATGGAGACAGGATGGGAGAGTCGGGGCTGTTCAGCCTGGAGAAGAGAAGGTTGTGTGGAGACCTCAGGGCTCCTTCGAGGATCTGAAGGGGCTACAGGGGAGATAGAGGAGGACTGTTCATCAGGAACTGGAGTGACAGGACAAGGGGGAATGGCTTCAAGCCAGAACTGGGAAATCTAAGTTCGATATTGGGAGGGAATCCTTCCCTGTGCCCAGAGAAGCTGTGGCTGCTCCTGGATCCCTGGAAGTGTCCAAGGCCAGGCTGGATGGGGCTTGGAATAAGCTGGGACAGTGGGAGGTGTCCCCACCCATGGCAGGGGTGGCACTGGATGAGTTTAAGGTCCCTTCCAACCCAAAGCAGTCTGGGATTCCGTGGCTCCATGCTGTGGCTGAGCTCCTCGCCCTCTCACACGTCTCGGAGCGGAGCCCCCCCGGGAAGCCCACGGCAGAACCACCCACGAGACCCCTTTGGTGGGAAAGGCCCCGCAGAGCTGGCACAGGCTCTGCCCTCACCGGCTGTCAGAGAGGGCACGGCAGCACTGCGGGATCACCGTGGGGCCAACCCCGGCTCTCAGAGGGGTCACCAGGATGGGGTGATCGGGCCGGTCCTGCTGACTCCACTGTCAATATTTCACATCCTTTTGGGGCTGTGCCCTCCCAGGCCCAGCGGGAGCCCGTGGAGAACCGCGGAGACCTGGCACAGCTCCGGCTGCTCCGAACCACCGCTGCCATGAGCTGGGGGGGCTGCAGCTGACACCTTGTCTGGAGATCTTGGGGCTCTACCTTTGACACCCTGAGCTCTTTTATTTGGGAGTGGTGGCACGGGAAGAGGGTAAAACCAGGGAGGGAACTGAAAAGCGGCCGTGAGACTGGAAGGAAAACATGCCCAAATGTGAGCAGTTGGTGGCCGGGGGCCAAAGAGCAATTACAGAGAGAGCCTTCCTCCAAGAGGCTTCGCTTCCCGCTGCGGCTGCAGAGTCCTCGGGAGAGCCCCGCGGTGCTGCCGGCTGGGCCGGGCCCATGGGCACGGATCGATCGTGGATCGATGCTGGGTGCCAGGGCTGGCTGACCAGGCAGGGTCAGGGGGTGCTGAGCCCTGCATCCCCCCGGGGTCCTGTCGGGGACCGCGAGCGCTCTCACCTCAGCAGAGCTCAGGAGCTGCCCCTGGGTGACCTGAGCCCTGTGGGAGGGGGAGTGGGGACAGGGTGGTCACGCTGTGGGTGGTTGGGACAGAAGTGGCTGGAGATGATCCTCAGCAGCAGGATGGGGTCCCTGCTCCAGTGTGGACAAAGCCTCTGTCCATCACCATTGCAACTGCAACCTGTTCCTCTCTGATCCCTGGGCAAAAATCAGTCAGGAGGAACAAACCGGTGACTCAGGGATGGAACGCACGTGCACGGATCCCCAGGGGCCCCTCTCCTTCCTCCTTCTGCTTTGGGAGAGAGCAAAGTCCCTCCACGCCTGAGCCCGGGGCTGCAGGGTGAGAACTGTGGCCCCAGCCTAAATTTGGGGGGCAGGGGACGATGAATGGCTCCATCTCTCTCGATGGATGTGATCCACGAGCCGGGCAAGGTCCTTCGGCTCAGGGCCCTGTGGGGGTGTGGGAATGCAGGAAGGGATGGAGCCCTTCCCAACCCCCAGCCCATGCAGGGATCCTGAGCTCCTGCTGGGCACAGCCCTGGGCAACCCGGCGGCTTCCCAACAGATCCCGGAGACCCAGGAATGCTGTGGTGGGTGGGGAATGGAACTGGGGGAGGCCGAATCCCAGGTGGGCCCAAACCCTCTTGGGGAGCACCAGGATCAGGTGTGGAAGAGCAACAGTTCCTGGAGGGAGCAGGAATCCCAAAGGGCAGCGGAAAGGTCGATTTGTCAGCGTCTTCCAGTCCCCGCGAGGAATCCAACCCGTTCCTGGCCCCAGGCATCCGCCCCCTCACGGGGCAGCGGGATGCTCCTGGCATTCCCACATCCCCACAGAGCGGATGATCCTCACCGGTGGGCGATCCCAGCCAAGCCCGGCTCCGGCAGCCCCAGCCCGGGGCTGGCAGGGATTCTGTCAGTGCCACTGCTTGTTTGGAGCCGCAAGACTTGGACTGCGGTGCTTTTGGCACGACTCTGCTGCTGGCCCGTGTTCCTTGGCTCTCCCTCCCTCTAGGTGTAAATCCAGCCAAGTGGGAGAAGGGAGACAAGGGATGAGGACAGAGCCTGGCATGCCCTCACACCAAGTCCCCTTCTCCTCCCAAACAAAAATCAGCCTTTTCCCCATCGTCCCGGAGCATTTTTGTTCCTTTTCCTCTGTTTTTGAAGCCAAGGAGACACATGGAACACGCGGGGACACGCAGCTGAGAGGGAGCCTGGGCAGAGAGGCCCGACAGAGAGGGGAACAGTGACAGCATCCCTGGCTCGGGAGTGGGATCAGCCATCAGGTGCACTTAAAGGAATTTTAATCAACAAAAGATGGGGCTGTCAATACAAACAAGCGCGAGGCTCCGGGGCACCGCGCCAAGGGATGAGAGCAGGGTTTTTAATCTGGGAAAGTACCTGCTGGGAGGGGATGGCCACGGATGCGGCTGGGAACGGAGCTGCAGGGACGGCTGAGGGGCCAGGTCTGAGCTGCCAGAGGGGCTTTGCCCCCGAGCCAGGCCACCCTGTGGGTGCTGCTGCAGCGGGAGCTGGCTCTGTCCCAGCCGGGCTCTGCCTGGCCAGCGCTGCTCCCTGCACAGGTGCTGAGCCAGCTGAGGGGCTGGGGGCTGAGTCCCCCCGATCCCACCCCGATCCCACCCCGATCCCACCCCGATCCCACGGAGATTCGCAGCTGCTGAGCACGGCACTGTTCCCCGACTGCCACATCCCTGCACGTCCCCTCCCCAGGGATGCTCCAGGCTCCCAGGTTCAGCGCTGGAGCGGAGGATTTCGGCGTGGAGGGGAAGGGCTGGGGGTGGTCAGCATGCCCAGTTCCCACTCTTCTAACGAGATGCAGTCTAATAAATAACTCAAGCCCCAAACAGAGTTTCTTTATCACCAGGGACTGAACAAGCCTTGCAGCCTTTTTGGCCAGGCCATGCACAGATTTATTGTACTGCTCTGGCTACTCAGAGCCAATGGCCTTAATCCCATCCCTGCTGGAAGGAGATCTTAGAACCCACAAAAACTGATCTAAAACGTTCTTTTCTCCCTCATCCCTGCTCTGCAGCACTGTAAGATGTGCTGGAAAGCCAGATAAGCCGGGGAGGGACTCGGGAGGGGTGCCTGGGGTGCTGGGAATGGCTGAGCCCTGAAATGGTTTTACTGGGAAACAGGCTTTTCCCACACTGAGCAGGGCAGGGGCGAATTTTCCGCCGCAAAACCCCATTTATCACCCACCCTAAATCGTCTGACTGTGAGCTGGGGATGGCATTTTCCCATTTGCTTCTCTAGATCCTGGTAGAAATAAAGGTTTAAAGCAGCATCCCGGGAATGCCGCCTGGTCCCCCGCAGCGGGAAGAAAAACAAATGAATAAATGCAGAGTTTCCCTAGAAAAATCAATCCCAACTCTCCGTCCGGCTGCTGGAGCCTCCACAAAGCCACCTGGGTGTGGGTTCATGCCCTTGCCGTGGGCTTTTGAGAGCCTTTTAATTAGGAGCAAGCACTAATCAAGGTAGGAGAGTTTCCTGGATGGGGCGTTGCAGGGCAGTGCCTGACCCCGGCTCCTGGCACAGCTGCGGAGACCTGGGAAACCTGGATTCGCTCCCAGCTTGCAGCGAGGTGTCGAGCAAGCAGGCTCGTGCCTCAGTTTCCCCATCTGGGTGTTCCCTGCCGGGGAATGCTGAGCTGCCGGGAGAATGTCTTTTAAAAAAAGAGAAAGAAATTAAGGAGGTGTCTGTGTGTTCCGCAAAGAAGCAGCTCTGGGAGTCAGCTGAGGACAGTCCCAGCTGACGGGGAGGGGGGAGCTGGGTTTTATTCGCCGGTTGCGGCTCCGGGAGGGCCGGGCTGGCACCGGGCTGCGGGCGCGGCGAGGGGCTGGCAGCGCCCGCAGCCCCGGTGCCCCTTCCTGCTGCACCTCGACGCCTTTTTCTCGGCGAGGCGATCGGAGGGAGAAGGAAAAACACCGTGCCAGCTGGGCAGCAAGGTCACCCCTCCCTCAGCTGTCCCCCAGCCCCGCGGTGGGCACAGCCGGCTCCCTCCCGGCCCATGGCAGTGCCACGCGTTGAGCCGGGCGCGGCAGAGAACGCAGCGCCCCTCCCAGCCAGCTGGGGACCAGGGAAAACCTTGTTTTCCTGCTTTTGCACTGGGAAAAAGGGCGTCTCGGAGAGGTGCAACGCAGCCCCAAGGACCCGCCTGCTGCCTCCAGCTGCTCCTTCTCTGTCCCCGGAGTGGGGATTTGCTCTCCCCCACCGAGCTGGTGCTGCTCGAGGGCTGAGACCCCACCGGCACCTCCCCCATCCCTTTTCTTTTTTAGCTGATTCATGGAATTTCTGCTCTGGCAGCACCATGTTGCTTTAAGCTGTTTACTCGAGTTCAGGAGGCGACAGCTCACAGGGTATTTTTAGCTCTCCGGGTAGCGGAGCGGGATTAAAATGCAGTCAGTGTTACAGACGCTGGGGCTGAATCAGTATTCCTGCACAAGCGTCTCCGTGCCAGCGTTTTCCATTGAGTGTCTGAAAAACCCAAGTTTCCATGGAGACCCAGCTCCAGGGCAACCCGTTTTCCTTGCAAAAATAATGATAATTAAAAAAAAAAAACCAACCAAAAAAAAAAAAAGGCAGCAGGTAGAGAGCGGGCTCAGGGGCTGGCCATGGGATGGCTCCAGGGGGAGGCTGGTGGCTGTAAATCCCAATTTGATGGTGGGGCGGAAGCGGAGGCGTGGGCGTGGGTGTGAAACGCTGGTAAAGGTGGCTGGGCGTGGGCTGTGCTGCTCCAGCCACCCCGTGCCCCTATGGAGGGGTTTGGGGGCTGGGGGTGCTTCGCTGTGGAGAAAAGGGGCAATGTGACGCCGAGGTTGGGTTTGGAAGGGTGGGAACAGGAAATGTCGCCCCATCTCCAGGAGCTAAATGAGTGAAATCAGGAGATTCTCTTACCCTCGTTGGATCTGTGTCCTCTTCTGCCTCGAGGCATCTCTGAAAGGCCTCTCCAGGGGCTGGTTTTTCTCCAGTCCCACGTGCAGGAGCAGAAACACCCTTGGAGGACACGAGGGTGAAGGTGGTGGCCCCGGGTCACACCACAGGACTGTCTTGTCTTGGTTTGCTCGTTGGCCAATGTAGACACCTCAACCACCAGACTCTGCCATGGAGAGGAGAACGAAACGTCGGGTGCTCCGTTACTTTCTAGCTTGGCAAATTTCCCCCGCTTTTTCCCCCCTCCTGCTGCATCTTCCTTGGAAATTTGGAGCAAAAAAAGAGAAAACTCTTAATTCTTGCAGGGCTTTTCTCTAATTTCTCCTGCCTGTGCCCAGCGCTGTGGTCAGGGCTCACCCCAGCTGGTGCAGTGACAGTGCTGGCGGGCAAAGCGGGGCAGCGGCAGAAACCAGTGCTCCCAGTGCGGCACTGGGGAAGGGTCGGCAAGCGGGACCCAGGAATGAGACGCTTGTTTGGTTCTCCCAGTAACCATGGGATGATTGGCCTGGGGACCCAGCTGGTGGCACCCTTGGAGGCCCTCCTTGGTGGGGATGTGGACATGGGTGAGACGCTGGACCCAGGTGCTGATCTCTGCTCATGAGGCTGCAGCAGTGGGGTCCTGCCTGGGGTGTGATTTTCCCAAACAAGCCACATCCCTGAGCCCGCTGAGATCCCAGCTGGAGCCGCGGCGTTTCCCACCGGCTCTTTTCCCCCCGCTACGGCGGGATTTTTCCACGTGGTGATGCAGCCTGTGGGAACCTTGAAATCCCAACCTGGAGCCGCTTGTAGCCACCCCTGGGGAGGCTGAAAAGCACGGTGAGATCAAGGACAAGGCAGGGCCAGCTCTTGGTAAGCCCAGCACTGCCTCTCTGCGTGGCAATGCTGCATCCAGGGACAGCCCATGGACGTGTAACTGGTGCAGCTGGGGGGATGTGTAAAGGGACCCTCTCTGGGAGCAGAAGGCTCCCCAGACCCAGACCTTCTGGTGAGATCTCTGTCCTAGAGCCGGCTGTGAGGGCAGCTGGGATTCATGGAGAGGTGGAAGGCCGCGGACAGACACGAGCCACCAAACCCCTGGTGCAATCAGGCGCTTCAAGGCCACGTTCTCCACAGCGCACTTCATTATTCCGAGTTTTCAAACCGGTCATGAGCAGCCACGGTTGAACAAATTGCTGCATTTTCAAAGCACAGTTTGTGCTTCACCATCCGTTACCTGGGGAAAAATCCTGAAATCCCCTCTGCGGAGAAGCTTCCTCGCTTTCCCAGAGGTGTTTTCATTAGGAGAGCAATGGGTGTTCAACACCCCGTGTCCTCCGAGCCAAATCCAACTCCCAAACTGGTACCAAACCAAATGACTTCTGCTGCAGCTCCTCTCAGCCTGATTGATTAATATTTCTGCCCAAGCACAGAAAACGTCCTGTGAAGAAGCTCCTTTTGATCTAAAAACTGTTGTCATCGGCTTTTTTTAATTGAGAACCACTTCCACCGGCATTAATAGCTGCTCCCCCAGCCCTGCCCCGCGCTCAGCATGCCTGAAACAGTTCCTATCCAACGGATTATTTTCCAGGATTGGAAACAGCTGACACGATGGGATTTCATCTCCATTCACGGGGAATTTAGGCAGACTTGTTCCTATTCGGGCCGTGCTCAGAAAATGGGCTGTTTTCCTTGTTCTCGGTAATAAAAGAGGAAAAAAGTAATTTTTCTGCCCAGCTCCTTGCTTTTTGTAGCCTTGGAAACCGTGTCGTTCCCCGTGGAGTCAAGGGGGTGCTACCAGAGGCACTTTGGTGCCGGAGGGTCGTGGTTCAGCTCTCGGATCGTGGACTTGGCCAAGGTTTGGCATGGGTTAGGAGAGGGCCAGCCCTCCCTGTGCTGCCGGGGGGGACATTCCTCTGGGATGCAAGACGTGATCCGATCACCAGGGAATGGTGTCACCAGGTCCCAGGGAGTCCCCTTGTCCCTGGGTTGGGGACCACGTGCCGAGGGCATTCTCTTAACGCTGCCAGAAGCTCGGTGGTGACCAGGGGCTGATTTTGTGTGTCCGAGGCTGCACGGAACACTTGCAAATGAGCTCCCTCTTATCCCTGCCCGGGCTGCTCCATTGTCAGCCTTTGGTTTTTTCCCAGCGTGAGCGAGTCCCCAGCTTTGCTTCCTGCTCCCAGAAAATGGTATTTGGGGAACAGCCTGCAGGAAAAACAACCAACCAATCCCCCAAACCAAATTAGAGCGCTCCAGATACCCACTGACTTTATTTCAGTAACCTGGCTGAATTCTCCGTGGCAGCCTGTGGCTCTTCCTGGAAAAAGGAGGATTTTTGCAGCTTCATTGAAAGGTTGGTCTCAGTGTCCTTGGAGGTGTTTTCCAGCCAGAATGATTCTGTGATTCCCACTGGTGACAGGAAGCTGGGATGGCCAGGCAGGGGTGGGCAGAGATTTGTGATAAACCCGATGTGTTTAAGCCCTGGTGGGAAACGTTATGCAGCAGAGCATGGAGTCCCCCCTGAGTGTGGAGGGTGCAGGAGCCTTGGCCAGGGGAAGAGGGGAGAAGTCCAAGCAGCAGCTTTTGGTACGGATCATGGAATGGTTGGGGTTGGAGAGGACCTTAAAGCTCATCCCATCCCACCCCCTGCCACGGGCAGGGACGCCTTCCACTAGCCCAGGTTGCTCCAAGCCCCGTCCAACCTGGCCTTGGGCACTCCCAGGGATGGATGGCTGCTTCCAGCTGGAAGAGACACCATCTCCTCCCAGACTGCCAGCAAAGGGAAGGTCAGTGGTATCCGAGCAGCTCTGCCAGGCTGCAGCAGCTCCTCGCAGGGTCAGCCAGCACGTTCCCCTTTGAGCACTTCCCCTTTCCCTGCAAACCCCGGCCCCTCCCCAGGAGACCGCAGGCCCCTCCAGCCCCTGCTTTGCATTTGTAGCTGCCACTTGCAGCTCTTTTGTTGTTTTCTGCTGTTCATTTAAAAAAGGCAGCTGACACCATCTCACTGCTCATGGAAGGAAACTATTTAGGGACACGACCAGTGGCTTTTGGAAAACTTACCATAATGGGAGAGCTGTGGTTCCTTCCAGCCATCACCCTCCCTGCTCCCTGCCAGCCAGCTCTGCTCAGCGGGACAGTTTTAATGGGATGTTAACAACTCCAGAAAATACCACAGAGCAGTTTCGGAGGAGAATAATTGGGAGTCAGCTGCAGCTGGGGGCTCTCCGTGCTTCCCGAGTGTTGTCCCTCTCAGAGAAGGACGTCACATTCCCGTCACTGGTTTAAGTGTCCTTGGAGCCAGTCGGGTATGCTGAAAGCCAGAGCGAGCTGAGGAGCTTGGCAGGGCTGGGATTTGTGGGGAGAAATGGCCTTTTGAGAGGCTGGGCCTCTTAGCTCATCTGGAGCAGCGCTTTGCAAGAGATTGAGGAGGAGCAGGGAAGGGACAAATTCTCCTCTCTGGTCTTGGCTGTGGCTGTGATGGGGGGGTTGTGTTGGCTCTGTGCAGCAGAATGAGAGCTCCTGCATCCCAGAAAATGATAGGGATAAATTGGGGATAGATGGTGAGGAACCCCCTCGATGCCCCCCATCCTCTGCTAAAACCCCTCAGGAGACACCATGGGTTAGAAGTTCCTGGCTGTGGGGCTGCTGCTCCGCTCTCGGGCAGCCCCTCCTGCCCCTTGCTTGGCATTCTTGGGCTTTTGCTTCTAAATTTAGCCCTTTTGGGGCAGGATGGGTATTGAGGGGGGTAGATGATAGACAAGGAGGAGGAGAAGCACTTCTTTCTCCCTGGGTCCATTGTCTAATCAAAGGGAGCCCGACTTTAAAGCTCCTTGTTCAGCGTGGAGCCGACAGGGAACATCCATCCATAAAAATGTTCAAGGGCTTTTGTTCCTCAGCACCTCTTTGAAATTGCTGGCAATGACCAGGCCTGGAGCAACCTGGTTGAGTGGAAAGTGGCCGTGCCCAGGGCAGGGGGTTGGAACAAGATGGGCTTTAGGTCCCTTCCCACCCAAACCATTCCAGGATTCCATGAGTCTCAACACAGCCTTGGCTGCTCCTTCCCCTCCTCATCAGCCCCCAGGCACCACCACGGGGACCCAGCTCCCAGGAAAAAGATGAATGCAAGAGATCCTTGGGCTGCTGGGATCTCCCCACCCCAAAATGCAGCGTGCAGTAGGAATTGTCCTCTTTTCACGTTCAGCCCCTCTCCCCATTTCCCTCTGAGACTGCACAGATGTTACTGGAGCCAGAGAGGCATTTGGGGATAAAACAGGGATGTTCTCCCCTCTCTCGTGGGTAAGAAAGCAGCTGCTGGTGGGAACGGCTGTTGTCCTAAAACAGCTGTAACCAAAAAGCCAAGCCAGCGGGAGGGGGCGATGCGCGCTGGGGTGCAGCTCTCAAATCTGCACCTCGTGTTTGGGTCACGGTTTGTTTGGGTCGGGACCCGCCTTTGTCCCCTCTGACGGACAGCGTCGGGGGCCGTGTGGGGCCAGGAGGCTCTGCAGAAGACTCTGCTGCCGGCTGCGGGGAAGAGATGCGGGCAGGGAGGCCGGGAGGGGCGGCGGGTGCCCCCGGGCGCGGGCAGCGAGCGCAGCCCGGGCCCAGGATGCTGCTGTCGGCAGATCGATGCTAATCCCGTTGTCTGTGCTGCAGAGCCGGAACCGCCCCGAGGGCCACGGGCAGGAGCGAGGGGTGAATCGGGATGGCTCCCGAGGCGCCTCAGTCCCTCGTTGCTGCCAGCTGATCCTAAAAGAGGTGCGACAAGGGATCCTCAGCTTCCACAGCGGGCAGGGAGCTGCTGTTAAGGGAAGGGCTGCTGTCTCTTGTGGTCGTGGTTTGTGCCCGTCCTCAAAACCTCACCAGGAGGGAGGAGAAAAGAGAATTTTCTTAGTGAGTCCTTTCCTTTGTGAGCTCCATCCTTTTTGAGCCCCAACCTTTGCTCCTGGCTCCTCTCCCCACGTTTCATTGCTGCTTTTTCCCTCCATGTTTTCTTCTGGAGGCCAAAACCATCTCCGGAGCTGCCCTCTGCCCTGCCACCACTGCTGCCACCCTGTCCACCTCCACACCCCGCTGCTGCTGCATTTCCATGCGATCAGACTCTGCCCAAGACGCGGGAAGAAACATTTCCCGGGTTCCTCCCTCCGGATTTCCCCCGTGGGGGATGCAGGTGGGTGGGTTTTGCCTGGCCTGATTGAAATGCGGCTCAGCACAGCCTGGCTGGCGGTCAGCGCTGCCCATCACCGCCCCGAGCCGCGGCACAGCGGCTGCTCCGTGCTCCTCCGGCACCGGGCAGCTCCCGGGACCCGGCCCGGGCACATCGGGCTGGCAACGAGCGAACTCTGCAGGGCTGGCGGCGCTAATTAGTCTAATGGGGGAGAAAATCGCTGCGAGGGGGTGGGAATCACCCATCCACTTCTGTGCCCGAGGCAGGCTCGCGGTCGCGGGTGGGAGAGGAGCAAACCGCCAGCCCCGGGTCCTGCCACCGATGCACTTTTTAGCCTCGGGCGCATCTTTAACTCCCAGACTCAGCTCTGATAGCCCAAATAAAGGCTGCTGGAGCGCTCTGCCGCTTCCAAAAGGCTGCTTTGGCTTTTTCCTCGGATTCTGCTCATTTTTGTGGCTAGAAGAGCCCATTGTGTTCGGTAACTTTGACTTCCTGCATTAGACAGGCCATAAAATGCTGCGTGGTGCTGAGCCTTATTATTAGCATTTATTACTGCGGAGGGAACAGGCTCGGCGAGCGCAGCTCCATGGGTGGGGAGCTTTTTAAAGCAATCACCTACGGCCGTGCAACCTGTTATGAAAGCTCTGCACAACCAGGATGGATTTGTTATGTGGGTAATTAGAGGAAAATCAACGTCTCTTGACCGAGAAGAGCCCGGTGTGTTTGTTCTGGAAATTAGGGGGGTCGGCACTGCTGTTGGAGGTGTTTCCCTCCAACTCAGGGTTGTTTTCCTCGTGCAGGTGGGGATGGTGGTGGTTGGCAGCCCAAGGAGCTGTGTTGGCTCCATGAAACCTGCCTGGAGCAGGGCTGGCTGCCTGGCTCTCCTTGTGGGCACGGGGAGCCGTGCTGGGATAATTCCTGGGTAGGAAAACGCAGTGCTGAACACTTGATGGTACCTTTCCCTGCTCATCCCCCGCTTTCACACCGTGCCCTGGGGATGGGCTGGGCTCAGATCTGCCTCCTCCACCCCTGCTGACCAAGAGAACGCTGATCTTAGCACTGAAAGATCCAGTCTGGGCAGGATCTCACTCTGTGAGGGGCTCGAAGTGCATAAATGCATATAATCCATAAAATGGCACCTGTGTGGCCAAAGCTGGAGTGGGATTTGGTTTTGGGAGGAAGGCAAGAACCAGGAGAAGCCCTGAGGCGGGGGAAGAGCTCGAGATGGATGCTGGAACAGACTGCCCGGGGATTTGTGGAGTCTCCCTCTCTGGAGACATCCCAAACCCACCTGGATGTGTTCCTGGTCCAGGTGACCCTGCCCTGGCAATTTCCAAGCCTTCCCAGCCTTCCGTGATTCCGTAAGAGCTGGCAGCGCGGTGGGCACGGGGGCTGGGGAGCACAGCTTGCAGGGCAGTGTAGGAAGGGATTAAAAGGCACCATGGTTGCTGGGAGGTTCCCGAGGAGCAGGACAGGAGCAGGACGGATTTAGCACAGGAGCCACAGTCCCTGTGTTCTGCTCCCTGTGCCCACCTCCGAGGCCTCTGCCCACCCCGGCCCCTCCCCAGCGCTGTCAGCTCTGCCCCTGCAGTCCCTGCGCCACTGGGTGACTGTGCCACCGCCTCCAACCACACCAGTCCCTGTCACCCGTCACCACGACCCCCAGAGGGACGATCTCAAGGGCGTCTGTAGACCAAAACGATGCGCAAAGGGCTTTGGGGGAGGCTGGAATTTTTGCTACACCTGGAGATAATTTTCCTCCCTCCTGAAGCGTGGAGGCTGGGGAGGAGAAAGGATGAAGGGACCCGAGGAGCTTTGGGGCTGGATCCAGCCCTGCAGCAGGTCCTGCAGGACCTTACCCGCTGCTGGAGGAAGGCAGTGCAGGGAGAGGGAGAGGCGGGGGGACAGCCTGAACTCCTGGGGACGTTCAGACCAGCTTCTCTCCCCTCTGATTTGGTTTAAATTAAGCCATCTGGTCACATTAGATGGGGAATTGTCTCAGCTGCTGCTGCTCTCCCTGTGGGAACAGTGGCCAGAGGGGAGGGGGAATGCTGGAGGGCTGCACCCCTGGCCCTGGCCCCCAGGAAAATGTGGATGCCATGGAGATGGGCGTCACCTCCCCTTCGGTGTCCCAAGCGAACTGGAGCCACTCACCTGGGAAGATCACAGCCCTGCTCCACTGGCCTTGGAGGAGGGTTCGGAGCTGGTCTCAAATCCATCTAATCAAGCCGAGCGTGGTGTCCCTCCCTTGTCTGGTGTCCTTGGGAGTCCTTTTCCGGGCGGCAGCGCCAGATCGAGTGATCAGAGCTCTCACCAATGCTGCGGCTCGGAGAAAGGGAGGGGGGAATTTTACCAGGACAGAGGGGCTGCAGCAGCCGTGGGGAGCGGCAGCCCGAGGCTGGAGCAGGACCTGGATTGACCCAGGGTGGGATTTTGCTTCATTCCTGCCTATTCCCCCTGTTTAGCTTGGAAAGACCTTCCTGGTTCTCCAGGGATGTCCTCAGCCTGCCCTGGGTGGGCACTCACAGTCGTGGGGGGGACCCTCTTCTCTTCGGGCGGCTCAGAGACTCACCCAGACCCTGCTGGGGGTCCCAGCCAGGTCCCCTCAGCGTGGGCTGCCAGCCCCTGGTTGAGCATCAGTGCATGGCCTCTGCCCCTGCCATGCTGGAGGGTCACCTGTGCCAGTGTCAGGGAATCCTGGAATGGTTTGGGTTGAAAAGGACCTCAAAGCCCATCCAGTGCCACCCCTGCCATGGGCAGGGACACCTGCCACTGTTCCAGGTTGCTCCAAGCCCCATCCAAACTGGCCTTGGGCACTTCCAGGGATCCAGGAGCAGCCACAGCTTCTCTGGACACCCTGTGCCAGGGCCTCCCCACCCTCACAGGGAAGGATTCCTTTCCAGGATCCATGTATTCCTGTCCTCTGACACTTTGAACCCATTCCCCTTTGTCCTGTCATTCCATTTCCTGATGAGGGGTCCCTCTCCAGCTTCCTTGTAGCCCCTTCAGATCCTGGAAGGGGCTGGGAGGTCTCCACACAACCTTCTTCTCTCCAGGCTGAACCTTCCCAGCTCTCTCAGCCACACACCCAGCTGCCACCTCTCCATCAGCGCAGCACCTGATGCCGGGCCAGCACCCCAAACCCAGCCCCGTCCCCGTACAGCTGCTGGCCCGGGGAGGACACGGGTGCTCGGTGCTCGCTGCCAGCTCCTTGCTGGGACCTCACTCCCCATCACTGCCATGAGCTGTGAGGTCTCTGTTCAGGGCTGTGCCAGGGACATGCTGGGCAGGCGGACACAGCTCACTGTAAAGCACCCTGTGCCTCCAGCACCCTTTCGGGACCCTTGGTGGGAACAGCAGCGCTGAGAGGGAAGGGCTGGGAGGCCACGGTTTGCCAGGGTGAGGGGTGGGAGCCCATCAGCGCTGAGAGGGAAGGGCTGGGAGGCCACGGTTTGCCAGGGTGAGGGGTGGGAGCCCATCAGTGCCGGGGGAAAGGACTGGGGTGAATGAGGTGGGTGGGAAGAAAAGGCAACAGGGGGTAGAGGGGGCATTCGGGGCTCCAAAGTGCCTCTGGGTGCTGGTAAAACTTCCCTGCGAGCCCAGGGGAGGGATGGAGGCTGGTCCTCAAGGGAGAACCTGCNGGCGGACACAGCTCACTGTAAAGCACCCTGTGCCTCCAGCACCCTTTCGGGACCCTTGGTGGGAACAGCAGCGCTGAGAGGGAAGGGCTGGGAGGCCACGGTTTGCCAGGGTGAGGGGTGGGAGCCCATCAGTGCCGGGGGAAAGGACTGGGGTGAATGAGGTGGGTGGGAAGAAAAGGCAACAGGGGGTAGAGGGGGCATTCGGGGCTCCAAAGTGCCTCTGGGTGCTGGTAAAACTTCCCTGCGAGCCCAGGGGAGGGATGGAGGCTGGTCCTCAAGGGAGAACCTGCCCACTCCGGTGTCCCAGCGGTGCCTGTGTCCCCAGCTCTCCCCGGGCCCCTGGAGAGTTCCTCTGTCCAGCTGTGCAGTGGTCACTGTGGCTATGAGCGTGCCGGCCCCACTGACGTGCAAAGGACAACCACTGTACTGGGTTAAAAGTGAGGAGAATCAGAGAATCTCCTGAGTGGGAAGTGAGGACCCACCAGGATCATCCAGTCCAACCCCTGGCCCTGCACAGACACCCCCAAATCCCACCCTGGGCATCCCTGGGAGTGGTGTCCAAACGCTGCTGGAGCTCTGGCAGCCTCGGGGCCGTGCCCATTCCCTGGGGAGCCTGGGCAGTGCCCAGCACCCTCTGGGGGAAGAACCTTTCCCTGATCTCCAGCCTGAGCCTGCCCTGACACAGCTCCAGCCGTTCCCTGAGTCCTGTCCCTGTCCCAGGGAGCAGAGATCGGAGCTGTTCCTCTGCTGCCCCTTGGGAGCATGTTGAAGACCCCAGTGAGGTTCCCCCTCAGTCTCTCCTTCTCCAGGCTGAACAGACCAAGTGCCCTCAGCCCCTCCTCGTTAGGCCCCTCCAGACCCTTCCTCATCCTCGTGGCCTCCATCGGACGCTCTCCAATGGCTTCACATCTTTTTTATGTTGTGGCCCCAAAAGTGCCCCAGGGCTGGAGGTGAGGCTGCCCCAGTGCAGAGCAGAGCAGGGCAATGCCCTCCCTGGCCTGGCCAGCGATGCTGTAAATAGTGACCGAGGCCACTTCCCTGTTTCCCTCCCTTGGCCTCTCGGTCACTCCATCTCTCACACCTCTGTCACACCCGCGCTGCTCTGAGCACGGCAGGAGCTGTCACTTGGCTCTGCTCTGGGCCACGTGCCCAGCTCTGGCTCGCAGCAGCTCTGGGTGTCCTGGACCTCCCCCAAGAGCATCTGGAAGCAATCCACCTTCCCAGAGCTCTTGGCAGCCGGGCTGGCTGGTCCGAGGGTTCACTGGGGCTGTCCCAGTGACCATCCCGGCAATGGGAGGAAGGGGTTAGATCCAGGGCGCAGATTTGTGGCACTCAACATTCACCTGATGAAGTGTTTCCTGAAGCTGTAGGGTCTCCTCTCCATGTCCTGGATGTCTCCTGGGGCCAGGTGCCCCCTCTGAGGGGCATTTCGGGGCACCTCACCCCATTTGTATCTCTGTCTGTCAGCCTGTAGCTCATGGATGCTGCCGAGCTCCTGACAGACCAGGTTCCTGGACCCATCCCAGATTCATCCCGTGCTGAAATACAGGTACAGGAGTTGATGGAGAATCTCCAGGACTGAATGTGCAACAGGACTTTCAGGGGACCCGGCTGAGAAGTTTTACCGTGAGCCACAGTTTCCTGTCCTCAGTTCTTCTGTCCCATCTCCCAGCCAGGATTTGGGGAGATATTTTCCAGCAGCAGCCAAATCCTCACAGCAGCTCCAGCCTGCATTTGAGAAACTCCCTCAGTGCCAAATGCTGAGCACACAGACAGAGCCCAGGGGGGAAGGGGCTGCACCAGCACATCCAGTTTGGTTTGCTGGGAATGCTCTGAGTGTGTCGGTGGTGGTTACCATGATTAGAACCTGATTGTTGGCAGCCCCTACTTCGGGGTCATTTTGCACTAAAAAAGAGCAGCCAGGGTCTGTTAAGGCATTTTGGAGAGATTTGGAGAAAAAGAAAAGCTCTGAGTATCCTCAGGCCTTGGGATTTGCTCCTGTACCCGTGCTACTCCACCTGCCTGTGGGACAGTTTGGAGGAGCTTTAATGGAAATCCAGGCTGGACTCTGGTGCATCGATCTCACCAGTGAAACCCTGGGGCTGCTCATCCAGCACGGGGCAGATGCAGATTACAATCCTGCCCAGGGCAGAGGGGTTGGGGCAGGGCCTCATCAGGGACCTATTCCCTCCCCAGGATCCCCATTTTCTGGTTTACGATGGGCTCTTGTCTTCATCTTCTGCGGGATCCTGAAGTCAACACTTCACAAGGCTTGGAGATGCCTGAGCAGCCGGGGAAGCGCCAAAAACAAAGGCTGAAGGTGGGTTGCAGGTAAGGAAATTTGGGAGGGAAGGTAGAGATGGAAAGCCATGGAGAAGAAGCCAGGAGTGAAGGAGCGTTCCCCCTTTCCTGCTGGAAGCCGGCAGGCAATCCTGCTTCTTCCCACTCAACCCATCCTACGGAGCCAGACAGAACCCCCATGGACACCTGAGACGTGCCCAAACCAAACACGGGGTCAGCATGAGGGGGAGCCCGCTGTGGCGGGATGGAACTCAGGGCTGGGAATGGATCACCTGTGAAAAGAGCGGATGGGAAGGGCAAGGGGCAGAGCTGGAAGGGCACATCATGCCTGCGGGGAAGGTGGGTGAGCCAACGGCTGGAGATGAATGACGGCTTCTCAAGGACATCAGCGAGGGCAGGAGACCGGCGTGGAGATGAAAGGGTTAAAGCAATGGACTGGTTTCTCCTCAGCACCAGCCCGGGGTTTGGCGCTGGTTCGCGTTTCTCCCGGCGGTGTTTCAGCGCGCTAACCCACGTGCACACACACACACTGCCCTGCCCCCGCGGGCTGCCTCGGAAAATAACCTCTTCCATCTGCGGGGCCTTGTTAGCCCCAGGGACGGGTGATTTTCCACAGGTGTCAGATGAGAAAATTGAGATGTAAAGCAGAGAAACAGCTTGGCCCAAGGTGGAAAATAAATTGGGTTTGGGGCTGTGGCTGGACCCGCTGTTTTCTCGCGGCGAGCTGGGATGTGCCTTTGCCTTTGAGCGGGGGCTGGTCCCAAGCATCAGGACCGGGAGTAGATCTCATCCTGACCGCGGAGGTTTAATCTAATTTAAGATTACAGAGGTCCTGAAAGCCCTGCTCGGTGCCTGGGCGAGGCTGCAGAGGGGAATATTCCACCCCGGGTGCTCTTGGCTGGTGATTAGCAGCACCCTGAAGCCGGAGGGGGCCGGACCCTGCGGTGCTCTGCCCTGGGCCAGCCCTGTTGCTATTCTTGCTCAGCCGTGTCTGCTCTTTTTTGGGCTGTTTTTTGTCCTCAGCCAGTCAGGCACCCCATCTCCCAGACAGGAGAGATGAAAATGAGCTCTCGTCCTCTCTGGAGGAGAAGATCAGGGAGAGACACGGAGAAAAAGTGAGGGAAATTAAGCAGAAATAGCTTCAGGGGTCATTTAAAAATATCCCCACGACTGCCTTAAATATATATTTAGCAAGAATTCATAGTCCATGGCTGAAGGAGCTCCAGGCACCAAATGTACAGAGTGGTTTTTGATAAAGAGACCCACAGGATTTATCACAGCTCAGAGGGGAAGAAGGAGGAATGGAGATGGGATGGAGATGAGGAGATCCCGGGGCAAGAGGAGGTTACAGGGTTGCTCAGCCACCCTCCCATGCCTGTGAACTGCCCCATAAAGCCACAAGCGGAGCCCTTTGGGGCTCTAAAACAAGGTCCTTTTCCCTCAGGATCTCCCAGCAGCCAAATCCAGGTGTCCTGCTGATGGGGTAGGACTGGCAGCCAACCTGTGGATCCCACCAGCCTGCCTGGGGCAGGTTTGTGGTGACACCACCCTGTTCTTCGTGGTTCTCCTATGGGAGTAACCATTCCTGGTGCCTCTGCCTGGAGAAGGACAGCCTGGCTCGGGTCCTCGTCCCCGTGGAGGCTGGGAGTGGATGAGGCGGTGCTGGACTGAGCCCAGCCCTTCTGGAAGTGAACTGCTGATGGACCAGCAGAGGGATGGAAAAGCATGGAATTAAATCCATGATGCAACGCCCACGGGGAGACACGAGGGGCAGGTATGGGATGAGGAGTATGGAGCCACCATGGGGATGAAGCTTGGTGGGTACGAAGCACCGGGGTGGCCTGGAGTGACACCGCGCTCTTCGCAACAGCCGGTCTGTCGGGATTGAGATCCCAAAGTGTTTCCCAGCTCCCAGTCCTCTGGGAACGAGACGATTCCCTCGTTCCTCGGAGCATCCTGGGCTAAAACCCCCCCCTGAGGAGCAGCCCTCACCGCCCAGGTCTGCCCAGGAGCCATGCCACCAGCCAGCACCGTGAATTATTCACGGCTCCTCCATAGGGCGGAGGATCCCCTTACACCTGGAGAAGGGTCTCCTTGAGCAGCACAGCCTTGCCCAGGGCTGTCGGCTCTGAAACACAAGATCTTGAGGGAAATCAACTCACACGTTCCTTCCCCAGGGCCAGCACTGCTCCAACGGCAAAGTCAGGCGAGGTTTTGACTTTGGGGCCCCGACTGAAGGTTGGTGGGTGTCTCCTTACAGACCTACAGGCCTTATTGATTGCCTCCTGCCCGAGTTCCCTCCCCGTCCAGGCTGGAACTGTTCCCCTCGAGATGACAAATGGAGCTGCCAGCCTTGGATTTATTTTAATTGCCATTTTTCCCTTCTCCTGGTGACATAAAGACATGATGAATCCATGCTGGAGCACCCTTGATGGAATGTGCTGGGGGCTTGGTGGGGGCATCGCCCATCCCTACGTGTGGAAAAACTGCTCCCTGAAACCCCCCAGTGTGGGGAAACTGAGGCACTGGAGCTGGTTAGGAGGAGGTGGAAAATTGTTTGCAGGTGAGTGGGATGACAAACCAGTTTTGGGCTGCCTGTGCATCACAGGGGATGGGAAGGGCAGATAACGAGGAAAAATCCTGGAGTGAGCACGTGTGTCCTCAGAGCTGAGGGGTTCCAAGCACCTTCTCGGGGCTCTCACCTGTGCCCTGGGGTGACGTATCCCAGCACACCACCTTTTGCACTTGGGAAGGTGTTGGAGAGGAAGGAAGACATCAGGAAAATTTGGTCTGTTCTCCTCCAGGGCTGCAGGCAAGGCCCTGAAGGGACAGGGGCAGGGACAGGGACAGGGGAGGACGTGCTGTTTGGCATGACATGCTCCTCGGCTGGAGCCTGTCACAGGCAAGAGCTGCCAGACGTGACACACACCAGCCTGAAGTCGAAGGGAGATGGGGATGATCCTTAGAGGTGTGGAAGAGAGGTGTGAGGTGCCTGTGGCTGGCTGGCACATGGAGCTGTCCCCTGGGGCCATCTCCTTCGTCTCCCTGTGCGAGTGCCGGGCGCTCCACAGGCTCCTGCCCAGCGCCTCCCTTCCCGGCTGCTTGTGCAAATGGTTGGAAAATGTCTTCTGCTGCAGGCTGTGTCCTTGTTCCTCCCCGCTGGGACACGGGGAAGGGCGCAGGTCTCAGAGCTGGTCTCACTGTCTGGCTCCTCAGAGCGTCCTCAGCGCTGCCTCTCCCTCCCGGAACAAGTGCCACTTGTCCTGCAAACACGTCACATGCAGCAGTGACGTTCTAGCTCAGAGCAGGGCCGGGGGGGTCTCCTGCATTTTCCCTCCCTCTCCCTATCCAAGGAGAATCCTTTGCCAAAGGCAGCCAAGAGCCCTTGCTGCGATGAAGTCTCTGGTGTTTGGGTTGTGTTGGGGACTGGCGGTTATGTGATGTCCCCCCTCCCGAGCTGCCACCTGTTTGGTGTCTGCCCAGCAAGCCCCAGCTCATCCGTCATTGCTGGCCGTGTCACCGTGTGGTGACATGGAAATGGCTCCAGCGTTTAAAGGCGCCTGCCTGCCGGGATCGCTGTGGGAGCACAGATGGGCTGAGTCCTTCTGGGCCCTGCTGCTCCTCCCGAGCACGGGGAGGAACTGAGGCACGGAGTGGCGACGGACCAGATCCCTGCCTCTCGGTGGAAGGGTCTCTGGGGGAGCAGGATGTAAATTTGGGCTCCTCCGAGCACAGGTAACGCTTGGAAGGCAAAGGCAGCAGCTTGCAGGGGGCAGATGGACCGGAGACAGAGCGGAGCCAAAGCGCCTGGAGCCCGGGGATGTGTGCAGCTTCCCAGGGCTCCGCTTGGCTTCCTCGGGCTGCTTCCCTGCAGGAGGAGACACAGGGCCCTGCCATGAGGGATCAGGGCCGGGCACCCAGGATCGGGCAGCACCATCCTGTACAGACATCACTGTCCTGAGTGGGGCCATCCTCAGTGAGTCCCTGGGAGGGAAATGGGACCAAGAGCACGGGGGGTCCCTGGGCACCCAAAGCTCCGGAATTACAGATTCCTGTCCGTGCACCAGGTCTTCTCAGGACAGAGGGCTTTAGGGAAGGATATGGCCCTGCAATGCAATCCCTGATCCTGCCTTAATTCTCTCTGTACTTCGGGGGTTTATTCTTCCCTCTCCATTAATCTCTGAATATTAGGTGGAAAGCGAACAATTACCGTGCTAATGGCTCCATAAATTCCTTCATTACTTATTAAACTCGAGCCCTCCCCACGCAGCGGAGGAAAAGAGACGAAATGGAGAAGAAAAGGGAGCGGAGGGGGATGAGGAGCGAGGGCAAAGGGTCTCGGGCTGGGCTGCGGCGGCGGGGCCGGATCAGACCCGGTAATTCACGGGCTGTCGTTGCCCTCTGCCGGCAGCGGGACGGGCAGGGGCTGCCTGCCCAGCTCTTCCCTGCTCTGCGGACACAGCCCCGGCATCGCCGGGGGCACGAAGCTGGGGAGCCGAGGGCTGTCTGGAGCTGCTGGTGATGAGGATGCTCCGCAGAAGTCGCTGCTTGGGGACCCAAAGCTGTCCCCAACGCCCTCGGTGACGATGCTCACGCCAACATGAGCTTGGCTTTAGGAGCGGTTTAATCCAGCAGCGGCACAGGCAAGGGTGAGGAATCCTGAAGCTGTCTCCATCCCTCGCGGCCGGCCAGCGAGCGCCGGGCACGGCTTTCCCGGCTGCGGGGAGGATTCTGCTCTCTCCCGGCTTTCCTCGAGGTGCCGCCTCGCTGCTCGCTGCCAAACCTCGCCGGCATCCCGCAGGGTGGATGTTCTCCAGTTCCTCTTCTGCTGGCCAAGGCGAGGTCTGGGCCACTGCGGGGATCGCAGCCACCATTCCAGGGGAAGAATCGGCTCGGCTCCGGGTCGGAGAGCGCAGCAGCTCTGCTCCCGGGAGGGCTCTTGCGGCCTTGCCTAAGTGGAGCTAATGCATTTCCATGTCTCCAACAGCCAGCTGGGATACGAGCACATCTCCTGGAAGAAAGGCAGCTCGTCTGAATGCAGAACTGCAAACAGGCAGATGCCTCCCCAGCAGAGGTGCTTGCAAGCCTGCCTGGATCAGTGGGATTGGAATGGGAGCTCTGGGATCCATCCAAGGAGCCCACTGCATCTCCTCTTCCATCAGACCCACCTGCTCCTCTGTGATCTGCTCCAGCTGGGTTTGGAAAGGAAAACACACAGTTAAACCCCAAGAGAGTGTTTTGGGGTTTTTTTGCAGGAAACAGCTGATTTCTGTGGTTCTGCAACACCCAAGTGTCCTGTGGGATGAGCCCAGCTCCGCAGAGGGACCTGGATGCCCAAGTCCCATGGACACCAGCTGTAATTAGATGTTTAGATCTAGGCCAGGGGCTCAAGGGCCATCTGGCACCTGAATTATTCATACACTTTTATCTAAGCACAGGCAGAGCAGAGCACAGCGCTCCTTCTCCAGCCTGGGCCCAGGGGAAGATTCCTGCTTGTGCCAGATCATTTTTCATGGCCTGACAAATCCTGATCCTCTCCAGACCTTCCTCCCGGTGCTGCACTGCCTTTCCCAGCACCAAACCCGCTCCAAAACACACCAGTGCTGCCGAACAGAGATCCACACAGATCCATACAGATCCACACAGATCCACAGAGATCCACAGAGATCCATACAGATCCACACCGACAGCAGCTGATGCGGAGGTGGAAAAATCCAGGAGAAGAGTCTCCCCTTGGAAGGAGCAGGCCAGGAGGAGGGAAATCAGATTAAATGTCTATCAGGAGGGCCCGTTCCTGTGGTGATGTGGCCCAGTGCTCCCCCCCAAGGTGTCTTTTACCCTGTGACTCATCTGCTGAGGAATTTTAATCCCTGTCTTTCTCTCCCAACCCCAGGCACCACTGGGAAGAGGAGAGGACCTTGGAGACTCTATCACTTGTTGTTAAAGTGATGCATTTCTTCTCCAGCCATGGAGCTGTGCCAGGTTTTACCAGATGTAACTAAAAAATTTCAGATGAAGCTGAAATATGGCACATTATGGTTTTCTGTGCACTTTTCTCTCACCTCATTGAGTGATTCCTCAGCTCCTCTGCGCAGCCTGGGCTAGTGGAAGGTGTCCCTGCCCATGGCAGGGGGTGGAAGATGAGCTTTAAGGTCCCTCCAACTCAAAGCAGTCTGGGGTTCCATAATCCCACAGACACAATTGGAGACACAGGAAAGGAGCTGGAGGGGAGGGATCTCTGCATGGGATGTGGGGGCATCTGATCCAGACTGCAGTGATGCTTTTTTATGGTACACTGGGATATTCTGCTCCCTAAAACATGCTGGCTGCTGGATCTCATTCCTCAGCCAACTCCAGCCTGGCCTCCAAAACCCTTTCTAGCAGCTGTGGAAGTGAGGTATTGCTGTAAAACGGCACCATCTTGACAGAAGAACAACTTTTCCAGAGGGAAATCCTAATGCCTGAGCTTTATCCTTCAGCTGTGTCTCCGCAGAAAGCAGCTGGATCCGGCCGGGAGCAGCGGCTGGGATGAGCCCGTGTGACAGATCCAGGACCAGCCACGGCTCCTCCCGCACACATCTTTGTGTCACTTCACTGATCACATCCACCCAACTCTGTCTCCCACAGCTTCCCGGTGATCCACAGACACCGAGCTCCCGGATCACCACGGGTCTGGCTCTGAAACGCCCGCTGGGTTCAGGTTGTTACACGGAAGAATCTCAGTTTCAGAAGCTCGGTGGATGTTCCAAACACAATTCCTGTCACTCCAAGGTCTGCACATAAAAACCATGGTGCATTCAGTTCTGCTGCCCCCAGCATTAGAAGGATATGGAACTGTTGGAGTGAGTCCAGAGGAGGCCATGAAGTTGTTGAGGGAACTGGAGCACCTCCACTATGGAGCCAGGCTGGGGGAGCTGGGAATGCTCAGCCTGGAGAACAGAAGGCTCTGGAGAGGCCTCAGAGCCCCTTCCAGTGCCTAAAGGGGCTCCAGGAGAGCTGGAGAGGGACTTGGGACAAGGGCCTGGAGGGACAGGACACAGGGAATGGCTTCCCACTGCCAGAGGGCAGGGATGGATGGGATATTGGGAAGGAATTGTTCCCTGTGAGGGTGGTGAGGCCCGGGCACAGGGTGCCCAGAGAAGCTCTGGCTGCCCCTGGATCCCTGGCAGTGTCCAAGGCCAGGCTGGACGGGGCTTGGAGCCGCCTGGGATAGTGGAAGGTGTCCCTGCCCATGGCAGGGGTGGAATGGGATGGGCTTTAAGGTCCCTTCCAAACCAGTCTGGGATTCTGTGATTCAACATTCAGCAGCAGCCGGTGACGAGTGGGGTTCCCCAGGCCTCAGGACTGGGGCTGATCCTGTTTAATCTCTTTTTCCATGAGCTGGATAAGGGGATCAAGGGCACCCTTTTCAGTTCACAGACAACACCAAGCTGAGTGGGTCTGTGGATCTCCTGGAGGGCAGGAAGGTTCTGCAGAGGGATCTGGACAGGCTGGATCCATGGGCTGAGGCCAACAGTGTGTGGGTCAACAAGGCCAAGTGCTGGGTCCTGCCTTTGG
>VZRQ01005614.1:13560-36165 GCA_013397975.1 Machaerirhynchus nigripectus | reverse complement strand
TGGCCGGTGTGGCGGCGGCCGGGGGGTTCCGCGGAGGAGGAGGAGGAGGCGCCGGAGCTGCCGGTGAGGAGGAGATCAGCCCTGAGGATGACCAGAGAGCCAACCGCACGCTGTTCCTGGGCAACCTGGACATCACCGTGAGCGAGTCGGACTTGCGGCGAGCGTTTGACCGTTTTGGGGTCATCACTGAGGTGGACATCAAGAGGCCGGGGCGTGGGCAGACCAGCACCTATGGGTTTCTTAAATTTGAGAATCTGGACATGGCGCACCGGGCCAAGTTGGCCATGTCAGGGAAGGTGCTGCTACGCAACCCCATCAAGATCGGGTACGGGAAAGCCACCCCGACCACCCGGCTCTGGGTGGGTGGCCTGGGGCCCTGGGTGCCCCTGGCCGCCCTGGCCAGGGAGTTTGATCGGTTTGGCACCATCCGCACGATCGATTACCGCAAAGGGGATTCCTGGGCCTATATCCAGTACGAGAGCCTGGACGCGGCGCAGGCGGCCTGCACCCACATGCGGGGCTTCCCCCTGGGGGGGCCGGATCGCCGGCTCCGCGTAGACTTTGCCGACACGGAGCATCGGTACCAGCAGCCCTACCTGCAGCCCCTGCCCTTGCCGCCCCCGGCTCATTACGAGCTTGTGGCGGAGGCGGCTGCTTTTGGGGCTCACCGGGGAGCCCCCCCTGACCCTCTCCGGGGGGCCCGGGACAGGACGCCACCGTTGCTCTATAGAGACCGTGACAGAGACCTTTATCCCGAGACAGAGTGGGTGCCCCCACCGCCCCCTGTGCGGGACAGGAGTAATCGGGCAGCTGCCTATGACCCACTGGAAAGCCTGGAGCGCCGCCGGGATGGGTGGTCCCTGGAGCGGGACCGCGGGGAGAGGGAGTTGGGCAGTAGCAGTAGGGATCAGCCTAGGAAACGGAGGCTGGCGGAGGATGGAGGCCGGCACTTGGACCGTTCCCCCGACAGTGAGCGCTCCTCTTCCTCTCGAAAGCGCCACTGCTTGGCCACGACCTCTCCCCCGGACCGCAGCCCCGAGCTCCTCGGAGGCCGGGAGCGTTACAGTAGCGACCCCGAGCGCTCATCCCGCTTGCTCCTGTTGGAGCGACCTTCCCCCATCCGGGAATCCCGCCGGGGCAGCCTGGAGCGGGGGCAGAACGAAAAGCGCGACCGCAAGAATTCCGCGGAGCGGGAGCGGAAGCATCGCGCCGCCGCTGCCGCCCAGGAGTGCAAAAGTCCGGCCAAAAAGGACGAGCGGGCGGCGGAGGGCGGTGGCGGAGGCTCCCGGCTCAAACCTCCTCCGCAGAAACAGCAGCAGGACGGAGCGGCGCAGGCCGGGGCGGCGCCCAAGCTGTGCCTGGCTTGGCAGGGGATGCTCCTGCTGAAGAACAGCAACTTCCCGTCCAACATGCACCTGCTCCAGGGGGACCTCGGCGTCGCCAGCAGCCTCCTCGTGGAGGGAGCGACTGGGGGGAAAGTGGCTCAGCTCAAGATCACCCAACGTCTCCGTCTGGACCAGCCCAAGCTGGACGAGGTCAACCGGCGCATCAAGGTGGCGGGTCCCAAGGGATACGCCATCCTTCTGGCCGTGCCCGGCGCCTCGGACAACCGCTCCGCAGCCGGGGCTGCCGAGGCCGCCACCACCTCCACGCAGAGGCCGCTCAGGAATCTGGTGTCCTACCTAAAGCAAAAGCAGGCTGCCGGGGTGATCAGCCTCCCTGTGGGGGGGAACAAAGACAAGGAGAACAGCGGGGTGCTGCACGCCTTTCCGCCCTGCGATTTCTCCCAGCAGTTCCTGGACTCCACGGCCAAGGCGCTGGCCAAATCAGAGGACGACTATCTGGTCATGATCATTGTCCGTGGGGCGTCCTAAGGCCCTCGTGTTCTGTTCCCAACCCTGCCTACTCCTCCATGCAGCCCTTCCAGCGTGTGCCAGGTGCTATGGGATACAGCCTTAGCCAGCCCTGTCGTTATTTTAAATAGACCTTTGTTTGTAGGTGACTTTCCCGGCCCGATTTTCTGTTACTACATTTTTCTATAAAGGTAGAAGCCAGAGAGGTTGGTTAGGAGTAGCGTGAATAGGATATTTTGAGAATTCCCTATCACTGGGGACAGCAGGGAGGCTCAGCCTGCTTTGATTTACAGAAAATAGAAAAATAAGAAAAACTGGGGTGGGGGGGGAAAGGGGGGGGAAAGAAGAATTCCCGTCTTCTTAATTTTGATTCATGTCCTTTTTTCATTTCATGTATTTTAAAGCAAGTCCCAAGAGCTCGTCCTCGAGAGAGCTCCAAACCGAACAGACCCGATTTAAAGCACTCAGTGGAAATGGAAAACCACCCTTTAATAACAGACTGGTGTCAGCTCCTCTTTTGAGTCCTTGAAATTCCCTGTTGGCCTCAGGCCAGCGGCCCTTTGGCCCGCGGGATCCCTTCCCTCGGGAGCCTCAGTGGTTTCCCCGTTGAGTCGCGTGGCTCGAGGTCGACGTTTTTCAGGTGAGCAGCAGCTGCTCTCGGGTACACAGCAGAACACTGAATTCCTTTCTGGAAAGGGATTCCTTTTTCATCCAGCCCCCCAGGTGCATGCACTGAAACTGGGCTTTTTAACAGGCGTATTTCCCTGATTTCCTGGTGTATCCCATATGTGCACTTTGGGTTTGTAGCAGTGACGAGGTTTGGTGAAGAGCTGAGGACTTTGTTACAAACCAGGAATGTCTTGTGCTCACTCTGGTGTGCAGGAAACAAGGAGGTGCTTTAAGGAGAACCTGAGTTATCTTGTGGGGTTTTGGTTTTACTGCAGTTTTTGTTGTTGTTGTTGTTTTCCAAGAGTTGCAGATTCAGTGGGGTCTGGTTCCACAGTGCAAACTCTGAGCAAGTAAGTGCTTCTCTCCAGAGATGCTTTTCATTCTGTGATAATTTAATTACATAAAAGTTCTCATTAACATTTTACCTCTTTGTTAATAGCAAGGAACTGCTGTCTGCTAGGGACTTTTCAGGTACAGTGTGCAGCGGGCATTACATGAGGTTTATCATGGGCACCTGGAGTAAAGTGGTTTTAGCATCTTGGAGAAATGTTAAAAATACTCCGAGACGCCGAGGTTTGAGCTCTTGTTCTTGTGATTCAAGGATGAAACAGTTTGCAGGTTTTTTGGTTTTTTTTTTTTTTTCAAAGAACATAGTTAATTTTTTCTTATTTTTCCCCAATCATTGGGCACTTTTCTCCAGCCGCCTCGGCCACCTTGGTAATCCAGGCATTTAGGAGGGAAGAAGGGATCTCAATCCCTGATGGGATCTAATTCTATGATGTTCTGTTTAACAACCAAAAGGATGTTGCAGCAGCTTCTAAACTGAAGTGTAAATCTGACTGTATCTTTTTACAGGCCCCAAAATCGTAATCTTGCACTTAAACCCAGAACGTAATCTTGCACTTAGCCATGTTTTCAGGGATTTGGGCAACAGAGAAGCGACGCTGCCTCGCTCGGTCCGTGCTCCAGTAGATTCCTTGGATGATTGATGCAGGCACGAGTTGATTTCTGTTACGACTTGCACGGCAAAAATCAAATTCAAAGTGTGGAATAGGATGCGAATAGGAGATGAAGGAGGAAATGTCTTGAATGTATTTTATGGGTGTAACTGAACTTGCTTGAGTTTCTGTCACAAAAATAGGAATTTTTGTTTCTGAACCACTTGTGAGAGAGGGCTGTGGTTTTAAGAGGGCTTTGGTTCCTTTGTCTGCCCGGAATGAGTGGATACAGTATCCCAAACATCGTGGTGAACTGAGAATTCCAATATGACAGCGTATCTTAAACACAGATTTTGTGTTTATAGCTACTTTTCTTTCTAAATGAAAAGGTGAAAGCCTCATTTAATGCTCTTAAATTTGAGGGTAAAATCCAGGATTTCTGGGTTGTCCTTCGATGTGAATGTAAGAGATGGCAGAATTCAGCTGTTCAGCTTACTATTAACAACGAGAATTTTTGGGAATGACACCGGAAATGCAAATCACTGTGTTTAAGAAGATACAGCGTATTTACCACTTACTGCAATGAATGTTTTAATTGGAGCAGGTGCCTGTTGTGTGTCAGCAGGTGATCAATGCTGCAAGTGCTGCTTGCATTCACAGGGAGTTTTCTCGTTGCATCTGACAGAAATCACTTGCAGGAGTTTTCTAGGAAAAGAGACTTGAGTGGCTGGGAGTTCAAATCTGCCCAAAACCGGGAAAAAAAAGCACTAATGTTTGTGTTGGACACTTCAGGTCGCTGAGAGCGGCATTCGTTCCGCTGATCCGCAGCAGGCACCTGCTTAAAAACCCATAAAACTTGGGGTCAACATAGCTTGTCAAAGCCAGCTTGGTTTGGGAAGCCTTTTGGGAAGAGCACTTCCATTTTTCCTTGGAAAGTCCCGGTGGTTCCACCTGGTTCAGTTGTGCCGTGCTGGAGGGCGAGAAGGAGCAGGCAAGGCTGTGTTTGACTCCAGGTTTTCTGGTTCCTTATTTAATGGAGCACCTGCTTCTTTGAATCTGGTTTATTTGTGGTTGCTGCTGTGTTTTGTAAGCAGGGATTTGAACACCCTCGGAGGGTTCTTGTGGCAAAACTTTGGCAGCTTTCTTTTTTTTTTGTTGCCGGCACTGAGTTCCCGTGCTGCCATCCCGGCCAGAGCAGCCGGGCAGGCTGTGCTTCCTGCTTGGTCTGAGGTGTTCCCCATCGGAGTAACTGCCCACTGAAGTCGGCTTGGCCAGGGCTGAAGGTTTAGGAGCCTGTGGGTGATGCCACTGTGTGCAGAGCAAAGCAGATGTAGCAGTTGTTGGCTCTCTCCTCGTGTCTGGCATTACGTTGCTCTGGCGAGAGCTCGGTATTCCCTCCCAACCTTGTGTGCAGCTGATGTTCTTCAATTTCATTAGCGTGTTGAATTGGCCTGGAAAAAGGATGTCCTTTTCCTGAATCATTTCATCCGTGTGCTCTGTGCTTTGGGGAAAGAACCTCAAATGACTCGTAGTTTTGTTTGAGATTTTAGTTTGTCGTTTTATTTCTTTCAATTGGAAACTTTGCGCGACTTCCTTGGCCTCCGGCCAGTGGCTCCGTTTGCTCCCGCCGAGCTGCGGCCACGGGAACGCCGAGGTTATCCTCAGCCCAGAGGTTTTGGGGACACAAATACGTCCTTGTCAGCCTCGCAGAGAGGAAAGGGCATCGTTGCCAGGCAGACAAACCTCGCCCTCTCTCTTTTGTTTCCTACAAGGATGTTAAAGATGGAATATTTTGGTGACAACTTTCTTGGCCCCTGTGGAAAGCAGAGAACGAGTTTTAATTTCTTGCACGGGTTTGGGAACCCTCTGGTTGATGATAACTGAGGTGAAAGGCCTGAGGTATTAATGGGGAGGAGGAGTGAATCAAAATTGTGAAGACAGGTTCAAAAACTCTGAGGACTCAGGGAAAAAAGGCTTAGAAAATGGTAGTTCCTGGCTCTAAGCAAAACAGTGTCGAGGGCAGTGCTCCTGGGGAGTGCTGTGTGCCCAGAGGGGAGGAAATGGTTGCCATGTGGCTCTAGAGCTTTTGGGGTTCTTTCCCCTTTGTCCCCCCCTTTGTAACACCGAAGGACGGATAGTCCAACGATCGATAGACTGAACGATGAGGTGATTTTTGTATCAGGCTCAAAGCAGAGCGGGTGGTGCAGAGAATGGTTCATTGAATATTCATCTTCCTGCAGTTCCAATTGTGTGAAAACGATGGCTGAGAGATATGGCTTGAATAGGAACAATTTTAAATTATATTGGGTGTGTCTTTGATTTGGCCTTTTCTTTAACATTGGCATTGTCTGCTGTTAGAACTGCGCAGCAAAACGAGAGCAGAAGAGCTGTGTAACACTACATTTCATGGTTTTGTTGATAAGTTGCCTTCAGGAAATACCCTGTGAGGAAAGTCAACCGAATTAGCAAGAATTGGGTTGGTTTTTCTCCTGGTTAATGATCTCGATGTGCCCCATCAAGTGTTACTGCAAGTTGAGTAATCATCAGTACTGTAAGCCTAGTTTAATCCTGGTCCAAAAAGAAGCCCTGCACTACTTGTTTTGCATCTATCCCTAGAAGGCGACTTCATTCCGAGGTTTCATGCCTGTGGGTGGTATTGGTGCTTTTTGAAGTCCAAGTAGAATATTCAGAAAGGCCTCGTAGCTCTTTATGTTCATCTGTATAATGTAGGGAGAGGAAAAACCCAAATCTGGTGTACACATTTGTATTGAAATAACGTTTTTTTTCCTCCTGCAAGCAAATCTGGTGGACTGCAGAAGACAACCGCATGGGATACCAAGCTCTAATGGACCTTTGGGAAGAGAAGCTGTGGCTTATGTGGAATTTACATGGGCCTCCTGATGGAAGAAAGCTTATCTGTTTAGTATTTGTGCATTTTACTAAAATGGCAGCTTTAAAAAAAAAAAAAAAAAAAAAGTTGTGTATCTGCTATTGTGATGCCAATGCCCGTGTTTTAAGTGGAAAAAAAAAAAATGACCTCTTTGCTTTGTGCTGTGTACACAAGATTGCTGGAAAAGTAAAGGAATACCCTTTTTATGGCTCACACAGCTTAAAAGTAGCTGTCACTCAAACATGCGCTCACAGTTGAGCTGATTTTGTTTCATTCTAAATAAATTGTTTCTTTTGAGGAAAATGGTTTTTCTGCCTGGAAGTGAATTGACGACAAACGTTTGGCCCCCCTGTGTGGGCAGCGGAGGGGTTCCTGCTGCTGCTGCCCAATTGAGCTGATAGTTGTGGGTCTTGAGCAAGAAGCAGGGAGAGCACCGACACTTTCGCGTTGACCGACCTGTGGTACCAGTCAGAAGGATTCTAGCTGATGTGCCCTGCTGTGGCCCCCGTGTTGGCAGTGAAAAAGGGGTCGCTTGCTGCGTTTCTCCTCAGCGGGACGGGGCAGCGGTGCTGCTGCTGGCACGCAAGAAGCAGGGAAAGCACCACCCTGCGCCTCGGAACGGTGGCCAAGTCTGGGGCTTCGCTGGTTGGAAGAGCCGGAGTTCCTGAATTTTAAGTTTCTGATTTGTTTTGTTCACCCAACATGTTTGCCTTTAGTTTTGATTCTTGGTTTTTTTTTTTAATTTTGAAGAAAAAAAGTTCTGAAATTGCTTTGAATCTTGCACGTAAAACCTTTGCACCAAAATTGCCAAAAGAAAAAGAGAAATGAGTCCTTAAAAGTGTTTAAATGCTGTTAATAAAGCCTTTCCTGCCGTACGCGAGGCGCTCCTCCATCTCCAGGGGCTTTTCAGCAGTTGTGGGTTTAGTGCTGAATGGATGAAGAGTTCCTGAGAGCTGGAGGCGGTAATTTAAACCTTTGCGTGGTGTCTCAGTGCCTTATTTTGACCGGTTTTGAAGCCAGTGGTTCCACACGCCTCGGATGTGCATGTGCCCTGCTCGCGTCCCGGCCCCGCCGCGCGCTCCGTGCAGCCGCTCCCGGTGTAGTACAGATGGGGAGAGGAAAAGCCGGAGGCGGCCCGAAAACGTTGTGTGCTGTAGTTCTCCTGTCCCGGGGGCTCCCGAGCTTTGGAAGGCCGTTCCCGTGCAGGAGCACAACTCCGTGTCTGCTGCCGGAGACTTCGGGGCGCGCCTGAGGACCGCGGCCGTCGAGAGGAAGCTGCCGCTGCTGCATCGTCGGCTTCAGGAGCTCTCGCGTTGTGCCCGTGGTAGAATTCTCCTGACGTGCCACGAAGACGCCTTGAACGGCAGCTTGCCCTGTTTGCCTTGACATACTTTAACCTCCGTGGATAACCCCCTGCAGCCGGGCAGGATCTTTGCTAGGCTGCAGATGCCTCTCAGCCGACGGATGCTGTGGTTGCGCTCTGCGAGGTGTCTGTTCCCGGGGCAAAGCGCTGTGTAAATCCCTGAAACAGGTAAGGGGCTGGAAGAGGTTGAACTGAATTGTAATGTCGAAGAAGATTGTTGTTCGCCTTTTGTTGTGTTGGTTCTGCAGTTTATTAATGCTTACTAACAGTGTTTCCTTGGGTCACCCTGCTGCTCCACCCGCTCGGGAACGCGAGCGAAGGAGCCGGCTCTTGGATGTGCTTCCCTGGGTGTTGGGGGCTCCCGTTAACAAACAGCACATAAAGCTACGTGCTCTCAGCTTGGCAAGCTGGAGCTGTTATTTTGACTTCATGAACTGCTTGAATTAACACTGCTTTAACCCAGAATAGTGTTTGTAATTTGTATGTGTTGATAAGGAAAGCCAAGCCAATGATTTGGCAAATTATCTGTGTTTATGGGATGCTGGTGTAATAATTTAAATAGAGCTGTTTGTTGTAAATGGGAGCAATTGTAGCAATTGCTGGTAATGAGGGAAGGGAATTGGAGAGGGGAGACTCAGGAGATGCCTTTTCTTTCAGAAGTTGGTGTTTGTAGTTAAAATTCCTATTTTTTGCAATGTATTTCTTGTGCTGTTGAGATACAACCTCTGGATCTCCTTTGAAGTGTTGTACCATAGGTCTGGGGCTGGTAGCAATAATGGGAGATGTATTTCAGCCCCTTTGCCTGGGCTGGGGGGTTGATGCTGACAGGAGATGGGTGATCACCCCCCAAAAAAGGGGTGTTTTTGGCAGGCTGGTCACCTGCTCAGCTGTCCAGGTGTTTTTGTCAGGGCTTGGGCTCTGTCCCACTTTCTGGGTGTGCTTTGAAGTGTCAGTGGCTGTTCCAGAAGAGTTCTGCCTCTCTGAGGCAGATTTCACTGTCTGTTTCACTGGGAGATGGTTCCCTGTCTCCTTTACATCACGTGTTTATCCCAGAGACTCGGAGGGACTGTGGGATGTGGTGTGGGATGTGGTGTGGGATGGTTCTCCTACGGTCGCTTTGCGCCAGCGAGTTGTTTTTCGGGTGCTGGGTCTGCCCCTCTGCCTTCTGAAGGGCTTAGAGGGATCCTCCAGTGGCCAGGTAGAGCCAGGCTGTTGTTAAAACCAGTCTCTTGGAAGGGTTAAGTGCTCTATACGCATCATATTAATTTGGCTAATGAGACTTCTGGGGAAAGTGGATTTATAACGAGAACCATTTAATTAACTGCACTGCAGCAGAGAGCGATGCGAGCGGATTAGATGGGAGCCGGTTATTTCAATTCACACATTTTTTTAGAACTGTGCTTTTACCAGCTGCAGCTGAATTAATAAGTTTAAAACATCAGATGGCCCAGATTCTGCTCTTGGCCAATACCAAGCTTGTGCTGGCCTCATGCTGCTGGTTTACTATGAAATGGCAAATGCTCTTGGAGGATACGCTCCCGCCTCGTGTCCCGAGGTCTGGGGCAGAGACCGAAAAGGGTTTGGTCAAACAGGCAGAAAGGCCGGGGAGAGCAGTGAAAGGCTCTTGAGCTGCTGGCTTTGTGATTCCCGTTGTGTCTCCTGCGGTTGTTGGCTCGCAGCCCTGTGCCTGAGTGTAATTAGAGCTGCCTTGAGAACTGGGTGAGGTGAGCTCCTAAGGCAGAGTAAGCTCTGAGGGACCGGGTCAGCGGCACGTGCTGGGATGGGTTTGACAGGAGCCTCCTGCTGTTCTTCCTGTTTGTCCATGTGCTGATGGAGGTGCCTGTGGCAGGAGCAGAGAACGTGGACAGTGGCACAAAGGTCTCCTGGTTTTTTCACCCTTTGGCTCCCGCTCCAGGGGTGTGGGAATTAAACGTGGCTGGAAGCCGGGGCTGTGGGTGCTGTCAAACATGCTGCTGGTGCTGTGCTTTAATGAGCTGCCACCCCCCAGCCCAGCTCCCGTGCCCAGGCTCTTGGGTTTGAGCTCATGTGTTGTCCCAGGATGGGGGTGGGATGTGGTCGGCTCCACAGATGAGTGGATGAGCTGCAGATTAATTGTGGGTCATGGCTGTTCCGTCTCCTTATCTGCCTGCCTTGACCTTCATGCCTCGTTCTGCAATTGCATCTGAAGATCGAGCTGGGGATTTTTAGCTCTCTTCAGTATTTCCTGTCCCCAGATCCGGTGATGGGTCAGGCCAGCGTTTCGCAATGCACACGACTTGACCCAGCCCCGAGCTGGCAGCTTTCCCTGGCGTTCCTGCCCTCTGTGCAGGCGAGCACTGGGAGCCTCCAGCCGGCCTCTCCTCTCAGATGCACACGTGCTGCGTTTCCCGGCTGCACCGCTGCACGTTCTGCGTGTGTCTGAGGACACAAATGTGTGTCTGACAGTTCACCAGGGGTGCAGAAGGGTTTGAGTGAAGGGAAGCCGGCGAGGTCTCCTGGGGTGGTTTTTAAGCTCTGTTTGCCCATGGAGAGGAGATGTCCTTTGGGCCCTGGAGGTGTTTGCAGCCCCCTTGGCCAAGGGATTGCTTTGGTCATTGCCAGCCTGGGCTGCTCCAGCTCTGACCTGGGCAGAGGTTCAGGGCAGGATGAGGTCAAACCCACCCGAGCTGCTGTCATTGAGGCTTGTGGGGAGCACGTGGTGAGAAAAGGGGATGTTGATGTTTCTCGTGCTGCTCCTCTTGGGTGGATGAAGACGGGGCTGTGTACGAGAATGCAGGAGGGACTCTTCGTCAGGAACTGGAGTGACGGGACAAAGGGGAATGGACTCAACTGAAAAAGGGGGAATTTAGGTTTGATATTGGGAAGGAATCCTTCCTTGTGAGGGTGGGGAGGCCCTGGCATAGGATGCCCAGAGAAGCTGTGGCTGCCTGACCCCTGGAAATGTCCAAGGCCAGGTTGGATGGAGCTTGGAGCAACCTGGGACAGTGGAAGGTGTCCCTGCCCGTGGCAGGGAGTGGAACAAGGTGGCCTTTAAGGTTCCTTCCAACCCAAACCATTCCAGGGTTCTGTGATTCTAAGACCTTTAGTTCCACCTCTGCCAGGCCAGCGTTCCCCTCTGGCTCTGAGGAGTAGCATGTTCTGAGCTCTCAGACATCTGAGAGTGCCTTTGCTGTTCCTCGTGGCACTCAGAGCTGCATCCCAACCGCAGCTTGAGGCTGGGGGAGCCCAGTCCCAGATACCCCATCCCTGTGACCACCCTTTTGTCAGCCACAGTGGCTGCGACTCCTTTCCAGCTTGACCAAAGGCTTGAGGGGCTGGAGATCAGTTTATTGGTGTTCTCTTCGTCCCTGGGGTGCTGTAAAGACACCCTTTGCCTCTTTCTTCCAGAGTACAACCCCGGCTCTATCTTGCCCATGTGAGGAATATCTGTAGGGGAAAGTGTTGCCAAGCTTGGTGGTGGCTTCAGAGGCAAAGTCTGCTTTGGAAAAAAGACTTTGACCCATGAATTACTTCTGGAACTGTCCGTGGCCATGAGCAAGAGCTCCCATCCCCTTTGTGGTTTCTGCAGGCCGGAAAGTTTTCCCATGAGAATCTCAGCTAAAGCGAAAACTTCTGGGTTTTCCAACATCTGCTTTAATTTTTGTTCATTAAGAGCCGCTGATAAATTCCCATGGACTTCAATGAAAACCGTTATGGTATCTTTAAAGATTTTTATTATTATTTTCCGAACAACTCCCGCCTCCTATGAAGGGTTTCAGCTCCTTGGAAGTGAAACTTTTTAATTCAGGCTCTGGTGAATCGCAGCCTTGTAACGCTCTGCGTCGTAAACGCGGCTGCGGGACGTGTTCCAGGCAGGGGGGAACCAGCACCGAAAAAAGAGTGTTCCTGTTATCAGTGTGTGTTCCTGTTATCAGTGTGTGTGCGGGCGAGCAAACAGCCCCGACTGCAGTGTCTGCCAGGCAGGGCCAGGGCAGAACAGCCGCGTTTCCTGCTGCTGGAAGGCCCTGCTGCCACATCCTTACCCAGCTATTTTAAATTGCTTTTGGCTTTCTTCATGTGGCTTAAGGTAAACACAGGAACCTCAGCTGCAAGCGCCGTGTCTGGGGTGTGTTCTGTGCTGCCACAGCTGTGAAAAAGCCTCTTGTTCCCCTTTAAAATGGGAATGAAGTTGATTTTCCCCCCTGTGGTTAACGAGCGTGCGGGGAGCTGCTGCAGGAGCAGCTTTGCAGCGGGTTTGGGTTCAAACATCCCGGGTGCCTGGAAAGGGTGGAAGGGAGATCCCAGGGACTGGGTTAAACCCAGAGTTCTTGCCCCACAGCCCAGGGGTGTGTGATTCCCAGACAGCTCTCCAGGCAAACCCAGAGCTCAGGCACGTTGGAGGAACAACCGAAATAATCCCAGCCCAACCCTTGGCGGGGATTTCAATGCAAGATAAAGATTGTTCCTTATTACATGATAAATGTCAGGATCAGCTTCCTCCGTATCCAGTGCCTGGGTTTATCTGCTGGGAAAGTCACAGCCTTGGTTTTCAGTAGATTATGTTTTTTATCAAGGGCAGAGCCTGACCAGGGAGAGGTTTATTTTGTGTACTTGGAAATGGCCAAATCCATGTTTCAGGAGCTCTATCCTGCCTTTCAACGACCCAGAACACAGAGCAGGGAAGGGAAGCCTGCAGCTGGTAGCCAGGGGTGTGCAGTGACTGCATAAATGAATAACATAAAATAATTCCAGTGGGAATGGAGGGTGCAGTGTGCTTCCTGGTGTGACCTCCGACTGCATCAGCTTCCATAGCTTTGATAGGCCCGAGCTGAGCCTTAGCAGCTTTTTATCCTGGCATGTGGAACATCACTTGCAGAGGGTTTAAGACCCAGCAGGTGCCCACCCCATAAATCAACCCTGCCAGGACGCCTGGCAGGCACTGGGAGTGGGTCCTGGAGGCTACCCAGGCTCCTCCTTCAGGATTCCATCTGGGAATAAATCACTAACTAACACTGGAAGAGCCTTTCCTTCCCGGGAAGGATGGCACCCCTGCAGCCCAGCTGTTCGGATGACACCAACCCAGGAGTAGTCCTTACCTGCCACGTCTTGTTGGAGGAGCCAGTTCCATGTTTTCTTCTCGCTTTCTTAATCCTGTGGTGCTCAAATTAATCAGGATTCAGGGTATCTGTCCTCTGTCTGTCGATGCTCAGAAAACTAATTATCTAAATGAAGTTGTTAAGGTTTTTTTTTTCCAGAGGGACTCAGGTGTTGTACCAGGTCCTTGTTGGGATACAGTGAAAATTGGAGGCTGTGTTCTTGGGTTCCTGTGGTCACTCAGATTCCTTCCAGCCAGCTCTGGTTCCCTCCAGGTTGCTGGATCTTTTGGAGAGATCTCAATGTTTGGTTTCTCTGCACCATGGATTTTAGAAGGTTTTTAAACCAATGAATCCTGGCTGAAGTGCTTCCACATGCAGTTTCCCACCAAGGTCCAGCCGGCCATGGCAGGATATCCCACGTGCAGAGGATGAGCTTGGGCAGGAGAATGTTCCCCCGAGTGACTCAGGGCACAGTGCTGAGATTGGCATTGGGTTTTCCAAAGGGTTTGATTTATTGGGAGTGGAACTATCTCCTTGGAAAGGTGCAGGAGGTTGTTGGTGATTTCTTTCTGGTGCAAAGTGTGGAGATGCTGCTTGTGAGGTACACGAGGTTGGAAGGCAGGAGGGAGCCAGTTCTCCCAGGACCAGGAGGGATGGCTGGGAGGGCATTTAAAAGTCCTGAAACAAAGCATTTTTCATGCTGAGGATCATTTTTAGCCGTTGCTGCTCATTTTCTCCACCGCAGATGAGTGAGGGAAGGATTTCCTTTGAGTAGGGGAAAAAATTTCAGGAATAACTTCTGCATGGAAAGGGTGGTCAGGCTTTGGAAAGGGCTGCCCAGGGAGAGTCCCCATCCCTGGAGGTGTCCAGAGAACGCCTGGACGTGGCACTCAGTGCTCTGGGCTGGGGACAAGGTGGGGATCAGGCACAGCTCGGACTCTGATCCAGGAGGGCTTTTCCAACCTGAATGATTCTGGGATTCCCGGAAGGGAGTAGGGAAAAGGGATTTTCTAGTCCACCTCAGACTGCAGCTTTTAACCTCATGTGTGTCCCAGCAGCTGCTGCTCTTGCCTTTCTCCACACCCCCTGTGCTGTTCTGCACTGTGCAAAAACAGCTCTAGGAAGTGATTTGCCAGAGGACTTCGATGGGATGGGAAAACCTTGCTGGGGGCAGGGGCTCCCATCCTGCTCACTGCTGCTTTCTCTCACGCCCCTGTTGTATCCTGCGAGTAAATAACGCCTTTGGTCCTCGGAGCTGCCGGGGGAGCTAAACCACCTGTTCTGTGCTTGCCTTCCCAGCCCGAGGCGTGGGCAGAGGAGTGTTTGACCCCCAGCCGTTACCCTGGGCCTGCTCGGTGGGAAGACAAAGCTTTGAAGACTCTCCTGGCCCCTCCCAGCCCGCTGGCAGGATGGTGCAGGGCTCCCGGGAGGAGTTTCTCGCTGTGGGCACCGGTTTCCTCAGCAGTTTTGGATAGCCAAGAGGTAACTGTGGCTGGAGAAAGGTGCTCTGCCTGTGCAGGGTTATTCTGGGGGGCAAATAAAGGCTGGTGGTGCCCATCCGTGGGGTGGGATGCGGGAAGTGGGAGCTCCTGAGCTGCTTGCTCCTCTGCAGGAGGGCAGAGAGGGGGGACAAGTACTCCCATTTTGCTAAAGGAGGGTAAGGAATTGGTGACCTAGGTGAGGGTAAGGAATTGGTGACTTATTGGTCTGATGGAGAGGCAGGGCAGGACTCTCCTCAAGCTCCTGGAGGTTTGGAGGGGAGCTTTGCTGGAGCAGGTGGGACGGGAGGTGCGGACACCGTGTCCCACCAAGCTGTTTCTTGGTGGCACAAGAGGTGAAAATGTCACAGGGCTTGTGTTGGAAGGAGGAAGGTGTTGAGCAGAGGCTTCACTGACAGGGAGAGGGAGAGAGCAGAGCACGGGGAAGGTGCTGGGGTTGTGCAGAGCAGGAGCAGCAGGCTGAGGAGCTGGTGGGGTGCCCCTCTCCATCCCCACACTGCTGCGGTCACGCTGCTAAAAGCCAAAGCACAGCTGCTCTCAGGGAGGGGCAGAGCAAGGGGGGTTTAAAGCTTTAGGATTGGAAAAGCTGAAGCCAAGGCTCCCACACAGTTCCTGTTGGAGCAGCAAAGCAAAGCTGCTGGTAATGTTTGGTTTGGTGAGAGGGAGAACGAGGAACTTTAATGTTTCAAGAGGTGAAAACTCAAATTTTTCAGTGGAAGCTTCGTCCCTGCTGAGGCCTCAGTGCAGCATTGGCTGAGTGCAGTGCCTGTTCATCCCTCTTCAATTCCCAGTGCCTTAAACACTTCAGAAATAATAATCTCATCCAGAAATCCTGGTGGCTTGGGAAATGCCCCCCAGGGGTCCTGTCCTGGGTGCAGATATGAACTGGTCCAATCCCAGTCACAGAGTGTTGGATGCTGAGGGTGTAAAGGGATGATGGATGAAGTGTAAAAGGACCATTCCCGAAGCAGTTGGTGCCTGCAGATTCCTGGGAGAAGCTGTGGAACAGCACATGAGAAATGAACTCTTTTGTAGCACTGATATTCCCCATTCCCTGTAATTTTCCCCTCATTTCAGCACAGTTTCTTTGGCACTGGGTAATTGTGTAACTGCTGAATTTGGTGCATCATCTGTGGAGGAACTTCCTTACCTGGGACAGTGTTTGAGCTCCTTAAAACTGTTACAGTATTCTGTAGCTTTTTATTAAATATAGACCACCTAATTTTGGGCTTGAAATAACCCGTTTCACAGTTTAAAGGAGTGTTTTTATAGGGGAAACAACTCTCTTGATGGCCTAATATTAAAAAAAAGGGATGAGGAAAAAAAGGGGTGAGAAAAAAAATAGGAGAATTAAATCTCTGTACAATTTAATATTAAAAAAAAGGGGAGAGGTAAAAAGAAGGATAATGCCAATGGCTGGAATGAATATCCCAGGCTGATAATTTCAAATGTCTGGTGATAACGCAAAAAATTGCAACTTCACTGCTGGAAGGAAAGTCAGAGCTGCTGTGTTGTGTCTTACCCATCCCAATTAAATCTGTGGGATGCTGCTTGAATGCAGGCTCGGCACTGGAGCTGCCTTTGTGTGCGCAGAGGTTTCCCTGTGGAATCCCAGGGAGTCTGTGGACGCTTGGGAAGCTGGGGAGAAGGGCGGAGGGGTGGCTCCGGTCTCTGCCTTCGCTGGGTCGTGCTTGTGGCTTTAATTAACACCGGTTTTGCCTGCAGGTGCTCTGTGCTGCGGCAGAAGCGTGCCTGGGAGGTGCAAGGGCCCCACTGCAGCGCCCTGCCCGCGGAGGGGGCTCCTGGAACGCGCGGATCCTGGTGGGAGCGGCGGCCCGAGCCCCCCGGCCGGCCCGAGCCCCCCGGCCCGGGGCCAGGCGTCCCAACAGAACGGGCTGGGATCTCTGGCACTCGGAGCTCCTTGGCTGCTCATCCCACGAGGTGAGTCAGCTCGGCTCGGCTCCGGGAAGGCTCGGGCAGCCCAGGGACGGAGCTGTGGGGCTGAGGATGAAATCTGAGAGGCAGGAAAATGCCGGCTCAGCTCGGGAGCAAAGGCACGGCGAAGGCCAGGCCCACCCACGCCGTGGGGCTGCGGGTTTCCCGCCAGGTAACGCTTCACACCGTGCATTTCTCAGGTGGCTTTAATCAGGAGAAATACCCAGATATACAAACTGAACCTGGCATCCCAAAATTCCAGTTTTCAGTGTTGCTGTTGTTGATACTCCCCAGTACAGGCAATGGCTTTCCCAGCATGGATGCCATCCAAGCCTGGCTTTCCAAACTTCAGCCAGACCTGGGGCTCTGGCTCAAACTGGCTTTTTTTAGCTTCCATTTTTGGGCTGCAGGCTCGAAGAAGAAGGAAATAGGTGAGATGAGAGCACAGGCTCCAGCAAAGAGGAAGGAGCAGACGTAGGTCTGGGTGTAGTCGTAGAGCCACCCTGCAGGAGAGAAGGTTGTTATTAAAGCTGTAGGATTTTTCTCAGTGAAAAAAGCTCATTTGGCAGGGTGGGCGGGAGGCAAAGGATGGGTGTTCTCCTCTAAGAATTCCTCAGATATTTCCTTTAAATCATTTTAACTCTTCCTGGGCAGCATTTCCTGTGAGGAAATGACACGTAGGTCATTCTTCCCAGAGCCAACTTTGATCCTTGTAGCGGACATGGAGTTTAATTTGATTGAATTTCATCCCTGAATTATTTTTTTCCCCTGTTTAAAGAAGTGGGCCAAAAGCAGCTGATGGAAGATCCCGTTGGATGGATGGGATGACCTGCACGTGTTGGTATTTGCAACATCTGGGCTGCAAACCTCCCTGTTCTCCAGCCTTGTCCTCCTGTGAGCAGACCCAGTTTAATGCACCTTGTGTGACAGGAGAGACCCCAGGCCAGGAGCTGGAGGTGAACGTGACAAAAGCAGCTCTGGGAGGACTTAAAAGGAAAAGCTGAATTCCATCGAGCCTCAGGAATCCGTGGAGGACGCAGGTCGCCTTTTAAAGTGACCTCCAAGTGTTGGGTTTGGTCCTGGCAAATCATCTGGGGTCTGGGCAGTCCTTTGAAAGGTGGGGAATTTCTCTCTTTGAATCTGAGATCTGCAAAGTGGTGGGAGGTGCTGCTGCACATAAAATCCCTAATCCAGCCCCGAACGTGGCGTGGGATGGGTGGGTGAGGGGCAGCAGCTGAGCCAGATCTGCTGCTGGCGTGAAAGCACGCTTCCTCTGGAGACACCCATGGAATCCAGACATCCACGGGCTTCCATGATTTACACAAACAGCAGAACTGGCCCAAATCTGGGATTTTTAAACCCAGAAAGGGACCTGGCACAGTCCCTGAGACGCTGGGCTCGCGGAAGGAAGGGGTGCAGGTAAAACCTTGGGATCTGTGCCGCAGCAGAGGCACCCACATCGCCCTGCTGTGGAAGGTTTTGTAAAGCAGAGGAAAAGCTGCTTTTCCCCAGTTTCAGTTTCTGTTGGCTCGTGCCTGTCCCGGGGGGAGCCCCTCTGTTCTTCCCTCAGGGATGGCGTGTGAGGGGGGAGCCGGAGGCTGCGCCTGGGAGGGAGGATCCCGTGCTGCAGCTCTGGGTGACTCTCCCATGACCCCGAGGTTGTTGTGGAGGGGTTTATTCTCAGGGGTGGGATCTGGTTTTGCTGCCTGGCAGTCTCTGGGATTTGGAGAGGAGAAGGGATGCTGACGTAGTTATTTGTGAGAGGAACAGAGGACAGAGTGCTCCAGCTGAGCTCTGCTTTATTGCAATTATTCTTAAAATACCTTTCAGGATATTGGTTAAATTTTTTTGTTTGTTTGTTTTTCTGGGGTTTTTTTTGGTGCTGCATGGGATTTAGGTGCAGTGGGATTTACCAGCATTGCCTCACTGGCAGCACAGCCATCAGCTTCCATCACACCCCAGCCTTTTGAAGCAACTCCAGTCTCTGGGCCCCCAGTTCTTTTCCATAAAAATATCCACTCCTGCTGCAGAAAGCTGAGTTAGGAGCCTGTGGTGTTCAGACTCCAGCAAAGCAGCAGTTTTGTAAGGAATGCTGGTAAATCCCAGACACCGATGTGATCCAAACGAAACATTCCCAGCACTGCTGGTGCTGCCAGCTGGGCCAGGCTGTTCACATGGTGCTGCTGATCTTTAACCAGGAGCTTTATTCATTCCTGATGCCCTGAGGAGCAAAATTCAGTGGGAAGGTGAAGGTAAAATGTAGAAAACATCTCTAAATACATGTGCCAGCAGAGCCTTTGGGTGACTCCATCCTCTCCCCTTTCACCACCCAGATTTCTTGGGACTGGAGTTTGTGCTCTGGGGGCTGCAATCTCTTCCAGAATTTGCAGTACGTGCTTTGGTTCGGCTCTTTTGCACTTTGAGTCAGTGGTTTGTACTGCTGGTGGAAATAAACTCTCTCTTTATTTCCACTCTGCTGGTGGAAATAAACCCCTTCTCTCCTCAGCTTGCTCGTGGCTGCCAAAATAATGTTTATTCTGCTTTGGGTTGGGTTTTTTCAGCGTGGCAGCATCCAGAGGTGCCGGTGGACGGGGAGCTCTGAAGGAGACTCCAAACTTTCCCTTGGGGTCCTGCCGGCTGCCCCTGGGTTTCAGGGCTCTCAGCTGAACAGATTTGCAGGTAAGCCACCTTTTCCTTGCTTTAGGCTTTGGTCTAATATGCAAATTAGGCAGCTTTAACCTTTGCAGTTCTCATTATCCATCATCATTATTTCCGCTGCATAAAAGCACTTGAGTTCGATAAAACTGGAATTCTAAACTCAAGGTTTTTGGGAGGTGGGAGCACCAAATCCCAGGGTCTCACGGAGCACTTAAGTGCTGCAGTCTGCAAGGAGCAGATGCTTCTGGGCACTTCATCAGGAGTTTCTGGTCTCACTCAATTTTCACACTTAAAACTGCATTGGAAGAGAAAACTGCAGAATTTCTCTTGGATCCCAAACCTGGATCCTGAGCTTGGGATTGTTTCCAACTTGCCCTGCCTGTAACGAGGTGGATCAGGAAGTGTTTTGCTTCTTGGCTTTCTGTGGCCTTTATTTATCCCCCCTGCATTAAGCCTGATTTCCTTGGAAAGCTTCTTGCAGGAAACCTTTACAAATCCACTGCAGGAAGCAAAAGGCTCCCTGTTGGTGAAAATACATCCCAGGGTGGGAATGGAACTGCAGAGTGAGCCTGGATAGGAGACAGCCAAGGGGTTCAGCTCCTGCTGCGTGTTCCTGTGTCAGGGAGTTCGGTGGGATGGAGGGATTGCTTCCTGCTGAGTGCACACCTTGGGCCAGCAGCAGAGATGGGGATCCAGGCTGTGCATCTCCGTGCAGCTCGTGGGCACTGAAATGTTTTGGCTGCTTGAAATTGCACCCAGGGACAGAGCACAACCAGCCCAGGGGTATTGATTAGGGAAATGAATTTTTTCCTGTGCTGGTGGAACAGCAGCGTTGCTGAAGATTTGAGTGGAGCTGGAATTCACAGAACCCTTGGCAGCTTTGAGCCAGGTGCCTCTGCAGGTTGGGGGCAGCTGATTTGGAGGGCAGGAGACAAAAAATTAGGGTTTGGGTTGGAAGGGACCCTAAAGCTCATCCCTCTCCAGCCCTGCCATGGGCAGGGACNGGGAAGCCATTCCCTGTGTCCTGTCCCTCCATCCCTGGTCCCCAGTCCCTCTCCAGCTCTCCTGGAGCCCCTTTAGGCCCTGGAAGGGGCTCTGAGCTCTCCCTGGAGCCTTCCCTTCTCCAGGTGAGCACCCCCAGCTCTCCCAGCGTGGCTCCAGAGCAGAGGGGCTCCAGGCCTGGGAGCAGCTCCGTGGCCTCCTCTGGACTCGCTCCAGCAGCTCCACGTCCTTCCCGTGCTGGAACCCCAGGGCTGGGGCAGCTCTGCAGGTGGGGTCTCAGCTGAGCAGGGCACAGGGGCAGAACCCCCCCTGCCCTGCTCTCCACGCTGGGGGCTCAGCCCAGGAACACTTGGCCCGTTGGGCTGCAGGGAAGGAAAAGCTTTGTCCTGGCCAAGCTGTCGGAGGAGAACAAGTCCCCAGCTCCTGAGCAGAGGCTGGACACTCATTTCTAAGCACTTGAAATCTCCCAGATCCTCACAGCTGCCTTGGTTTCCTGGCAGAGGGAGAAGAGCAAAGGCTTTTCGTGCTCCTTATCTCAGGGCCCAGAGCTCTGGTGGCTGAGCTGTGTAATCTGTGTCAAAACAAGAGATTACTGAGGCTTCTCCTGATGTTTCAGTGCCTCTGCCTGGTGGGAATGTTGCTGAGCCTGTCCTTGCTTTCCCTTCCTCTCCTTGCTTCCCCTCCAGTCGCCCCAGTCCGAGTTCAGTGTTATTTTAACACTGTTGGGAGTAAAACCCCTGGTAACGTGCTCCTTGTCCTGCCGTGGTCAGGGCTGAACTGTGCATGTGGGGCTTCGTTTTTTGTTTGTGAGCAGGGAGGCAGCGTTTGCTGAATATTCCAGGGAACATTTTCCCAGCTGCTGGTTGGATTTTGCAAATTCCCAAGCGAAATGCTGCCTGTCTATAAAAATATATTTCTGAAATAGGATTTTTTTTTTTTCCTCTCCATTTGAACAGAAAAGCCATGGTGGGATGGATCCCTGTAGGAGAGTGAACCAGCCGTGTCTGATCCCTGGATTTCCGGGGTGGGTGGTGTTTTGTACATCAGTTACCTGCTAAAGGGGGCCCTCCCATGGCTGCTGTCCCTGCGCAGAAGGCAGCAAAGCCCAGGTAGCTGTGGAGCTTTTCCACACCCACCAGGTCCACCTGTTTGGAAAGCAAAATGGGTAATTAGTGATGGAGCTCATAGGAATGCATGTGCACAAGAGATTAATCAATTTTTTTTTTTCCCCTTAAAGCAGAAGATTTGATTGGATTTTTCTGGCGTATTTTCTTTTTCTGGGGAGTTTTCTTTTTGTGGGGAGTTTTCTTTTTCTGGGGAATTTGCTCTCCAGCTGCAGCTTTGGAAGGACTTTGCCCTTGTAGGTCTGATCCAGCCTGGAATCTGTTCGCCTCCCTAAGGCCAGCGTGGAAATTACTGGGATGGGAGAGGCTTTTCTGCCTTGCAGCTGCCAGGACTTTGAGGAAGGTGTTTTAAACTCCCCATGCCTTCCAGAAAGAAATGCCAATTTGTAATGGTGCCTCCCTGTCTGGATCAGAGAATCCTGGAATGGTTTGGGTTGGAAGGGACCTCAAAGCCCATCCAGTGCCACCCCTGCCATGGGCAAGGACACCTTCCACTGTCCCAGGCTGCTCCAAGCCCTGTCCAACCTTGGACACTGCCAGGGATCCAGAGGCAGCCACAGCTGTTCTGGGCACCCTGTGCCAGGGCCTTCCCACCCTCACTGGGAACAATTCCTTCCCAATATCCCATCCAGCCCTGCCCTCTGGCAGTGGGAAGCCATTCCCTGTGTCCTGTCCCTCCATCCCTTGTCCCCAGTCCCTCTCCAGCTCTCCTGGAGCCCCTTTAGGCCCTGCAAGGGGCTCTGAGCTCTCCCTGGAGCCTTCTCCTCTCCAGGGGAGCCCCCCCAGCTCTCCCAGCCTGGCTGCAGAGCAGAGGGGCTCCAGCCCTGGGAGCAGCTCCGTGGGCTCCAGCAGGGTCCTGCTGTGGCTCTCTGTGTGTTCCAGGTGGCTCTGGGACCGGAGCAGGTCCCGCAGCCCTGGCTGAGCGCGCCGGGGACTCACCAGCACGGGGAGCACCAGAGCCATGAAGCCTCCGCAGAAGGTGGCAAAGGCCACGGTGTAGGCGAGGAGCAGCGGGAAGGTGGTGGCCAGCGGCCCCAGCAGGTTGGTGACCCCGCAGAGCAGCAGGTAGGTGACATGGAAATGGTACTTCTTGGTCCAGTTGTGGTCGGCCACCCAGCCCGAGAGCAGCTGGCTCAGCATCTCCGTGATGCCTGAGGGAACAGGAGCTCTCAGAGCCTCAGGGGAGACTTGACTTTGTACAATATTTAAATTCTAATATTTCCAGGTATTTTCATATGTTATTACTTCAGATAAATGTATTAGGTATTATAAATCTAGCTCTATTGTAGAGTATTTTATATGATTATTTCTATTATTTGTAGTGTAATATGTATTATATTGGTACTTACAGTATTTTATATTATTCATATTACATTATTTTGATTATAGTTTATTATTATCAACCCTAATATATCTTACCTATATTACTTTAGAAAATTAAATATATCTTGTATACTTAAATTATTAATATATTTACTATATTTATTAATTATATTTTTATATTTTTGTATTTTTATATTTTTGTAATTTTATCTATTATAACACAGTACTACATATTATATGTCATAATATAGCTATATTTGACATTATTTTATAATA
>VZRQ01005613.1:107997-123195 GCA_013397975.1 Machaerirhynchus nigripectus | reverse complement strand
GGCGGGGTGGGGCGGGGAGCGGAGGGGAGAGGGTCAGAGCCTGCCGTGAGGCCAAGGGGTGGTCACGTCCTGCCGTGAGGCGGTGTGGGTTCAAATCTAGCGGTGTGGGGGGCTGCCGCCCATCGCCCACGCTCTGCCTGTGCCTCAGCTCCCGGGTGGTGGAGATCCAGTCGCAGATGTCGGAGCGTGCTGTGGAGCTGCTGGGGCTGCCCGAGGACCGTCCGTGCCTCCTCCTGGACGTGGGGTGAGCGCGGCTCTGCCCGATTCCATGGCACATGGAGCATCTGGGGCTGGAGGGGTGCACAGGGCAAAGGGGCAGCCAGGTCCCACAGTGACAGTGTCTTTTGTGGGCTGAAGAAGAGGGACAGGCTGCTGTAACGTTGGTTGTGTCTGGCCAGCAGCAGCCTCAGACCAGCCCCATGATCCCAGCGCTTTCCCCTTTCCTCCCTCTAGCTGTGGCTCAGGGCTGAGTGGGGATTACATCTCCGAGGAGGGTCACTACTGGATTGGCATGGACATTAGCCAAGCTATGCTGGGTGAGCACAACCTCCCCTGAGACCCCCACGTCGCCTCAGAGGCCCCAAAGGTGGGAGCTGTTGCCTGAGCTGTGCTCTGTTCTGTGCAGATGTGGCTGTGGAGAGGGAGGTGGAAGGAGACCTGCTCCTTGCAGATGTGGGTCATGGCATTCCCTTCAGGCCTGGCACGTTTGATGGCTGTATCAGGTGAGTCTGTGCACGTAACTGAGCTTTCCTGATGCCCCACACAACTGCACAGTACACGTGGTGCACATCTGCTAAATCGCAGGTGAGAGGGACTGGCCTTGTCAGCCACTCTCTTTGCTCTGTGCAACTTGGCTCCATCACTCCAAGACAAACCTCCAGGACTGTGGATGGTAGAAACAGCTTGTGACAGCTGTTTCCCTAGTGATGCTAGTCCCTTTGTGCTGGTGAGCTAGGAATTTTGTTAAAGGAAATAAAATAAAATTGGGAATATTGTCAGGATGGCTGAGACCTGCACCAAGGAGGAGACCAGAGTATGTGGCACTGCTTAGAAAGGTCAGTCCCTGGATCAAGGATTTGATGATTGGTTTTGGGATGAAGGGGACAGGAGGACTTTTCTGTTTAGAGAACAGCTGGGAGGAAGCAGGGACTGTCCATTGCTGTTTTAGATTGCTCATTGGGAAAACCTGCTTGGCCAGGCAAGGGACACAGCTGAGCTCTCGAATTCTCATCAGGAACTGTAGTGATTGGACTAGGAATGGGTTCAAGCTGAAAGGGGGAAAATTGAGGTGAGATACACAGAAGGAATTCTTCCCTGTGAGGGTGGTGAGGCCCTGGCACAGGTTGCCCAGAGCAGTTGTGGCTGCCCCATCCCTGGAATTGTCCAAGGCCAGGTTGGACAGGGCTTAGAGCAACCTGGGACAGTGGGAGGTGTTCCTGCAGGCGGTGGAACAAGCTAAGCTTTCAGGTCCCTTCCAACTCAAACCATTCTGTCATTCTATGATTTGAGCACTTGGACTAAAGGGGATGCCTGGTGATGCTTTTGTCCTTTAACTTACACACCCTGTTGAGTTTTGGCATTGTGAATCTCCAGAGGAGTTTGTGTAACTGCGAAACAGAGGAAATGAAATAATTTCTCTGAGCCCCAGCACGTGCTTAGTACTGGAATTCAGCTCAAGTGGAAGTGGCAAGCTCTGTGAAGGAACCAATGACTCTGTGTCCTGGGGGGATCTTCTTTTCCTTCTCAGTATTTCCGCAGTGCAGTGGCTCTGTAACGCTGACAAGAAGTCACACAGCCCCCCAAAACGCCTCTACAGATTCTTCTCCACTCTTTACACTGCCCTGGTAAGTGCCTCCCTCTACCAGCCAGGCCTCTGCTGCTCTTCTGTCTTTGCTGGTGCTTTTTAGCAAGATGCTTCAAGTTGGGTTGTTTGAAGTAAATGCTGCTCTGAAGCAGAACTGGCAGGAGCACCCACGGCCTACCTGCTTGCCTGGTGCTGCTTCTCATCAAGGCTGGACTTGATGGTCTTGGTGATCTTTGCCAAACTTAACCAGTTCCATGATTCTGTGATCTGTGGTGCTCCCCCTGTGCCTTGCTGGCTCTGTGGGCTGAGCAGCTCTTCTGGGAGCCTTGTCCCAGAGGTTTTGGGGAGGAGGGAGCTCGTGTCTGGGGCTGGGATGGGGTGACCAGAGGGGTTATCAGCACTGAGACAAGTGTGTGACCAGCTTTATTTCCTGCAGGCCCGAGGATCCCGAGCTGTGCTGCAGTTGTACCCCGAGAACTCGGAGCAGGTACAGCCCACCAGTCAGTCAGGAAGGGGTACAGGCAGACAAACCATATGCTGTTTGGGGCTCTGAATGCATCATGTTCTTCCACATCAAGTCTGTCTCTGTCCTGCTTGCCAGTTGTAAAGCTCTTCAAAAGCCAAGCAAAACATCCTGTAAGGATGATACCTGGTGCAATTTCTGTTGTTTCATAGACTGTCTTGGGCTGAGCCTTAAAATGAAAGTGGCAGGACACGATGTGAATCTGGGTTTGAAGACTGGCTGTAGTCATCAGCACTGCACTGTAACTCAGGTCTGCAAAATCCAGCCCAGTATCCCTCTCCTTGAGAGTCTGCTGTACCAGGTTAGACTGGGGAGCAGGGAATTGGCGTCTGGATGGTACTGCAGAACCAGGAGATAGGTGCAGGGCTTAGCAGGAGGAGGACATCTTGGGAATGCACAGTCAGCTGTGGTCCTCCTGGAGGTCTCTTGGGCTTTCCTGGGGGGATGAGCACTAATTAACTTTTGCACCTGCTGCTTTTCCCAGCTGGAGCTCATCACAGCCCAAGCGATGAGAGCTGGATTTACAGGAGGAATGGTGGTTGATTACCCCAACAGTGCCAAAGCCAAGAAGTGAGTGCTGGATCTCTTTGTGTGTTGGGGTGAGGTCTGGGTTTAGAAGTGATTTTTTTTTTCCCCTGAGCTGTTCTCTCTCCCATTATACAGTCCTGGACAGAGGTTACAGCTTAGATCTGACTCTCTTATAAACCATCTCAGTCTTGCCTGGGGACTGCTGAATCCCAGGTTCATGCTCCTTATTCTTGTTCTTTCAGGTTCTTCCTCTGTCTCTTTGTTGGGACATCTGGCACGTTACCAAAGGTGAGGACCTGCATGAGGCAACAGAGCTGCTGTCCTGGCTGCTGGGTGATGTGGAAGAGCTGGGGGCATTGTGGCAGCCAAACAGCTCTGTGAGTGCAGGTGTGACTTTATTTGTACATTTTCTGCCAGTCACCAAGCCCTGCTCTCATAGAATCACAGACTGGTTTGGGTTGGAAGGGACCTTAAAACTCATCTTGTTCCACCCCCTGCCATGGGCAGGGACACCTTCCACTAGACCAGGCTGCTCCAAGCCCCATCCAGCCTGGCCTTGAAAACTTGCAGGAATGGAACAGCCACAGCTGCTCTGGGCAACCTGTGCCAGGGCCTCACCACCCTCACAGGGAAGAATTTCTTCCAGTATCCAATCTAACCCTTCCCTGTGTAAAGCCATTCCTCTGACATCTGCTTTTTTTGCCATGATTTCTGGAAGAGCAGTTTGTTCCTGCTCTGGTCCTTCCCCTTGCAGATCCCTGCGTTCCCCTTAGTTTTGAGGGGCTGACTGATAGCTGTGCCCAGTCCAGAGGAGAACACAACTTCCCAGTTTTGCTTTCCAGGGCCTTGGTACCGAGTGTGCCAATGAAGAGCTGCACCAGGCGAAGTTCACCAATGAGAGGTACCATGGGGTGAGGCTGCAGGTTCTCCCCAACAAGGAGTTGGGGGGGCTTTGAGGGCTGGTTTTTACTGGGGACCACAGTGCTGCTGTGTGAGAAGCAATGGGAGGGGAAGGACAGGGAGGGTTCTTAGCAGTCCAGGAGAGAACTGGTTTATCTTCCCAAGGGCCTGGACACAGGGAACAAAACTAGTTAGTTCCCAGAGCTCTTCCGTGGGGTTGTAGGTGCTTACCATAGAGCTGTACCTGTGCAGTCAATCAGGTGTGCTTTCTGTCCAGCACTAGGCTCTCCAGCTGGGGCCAGCAGTGTGGCAGAGGGAATGTTTACAGGGCTCATGATGGAGGCGTGGAGGCAGGCTGCTGTGCCTGAGTCCTGGCATTCCCTTTTTCCTCCTGTCCAGGTCTCTTCCCATGGCAGTGGTGCAGGGAGGAGCCCCTCTTGCAGCCAGTGGGAGAGACAGAGAACAAAAACCAGAGGAAAGTTGTCGTGGCTGCCAGGAGCTTGTGGCTGCCATGTTTTCCTGCCTCTGACATTGCTGTTCTCTGCTCACTTAGTCTAAGGGGTATCTGGTCTTGGAGGGCAGTAGCAGAGCTGGGAACTTTTTAGGAAGCCTGACTTTGTCTGCCCTGTTTGGAGTAGAGCAGACAAGGGGAAGGTGGTTGAGCATGAGCCCATAATCCCCTGAGATCCCAGAGTGCAGCATGCTGCTGGTGTGACAGGGGGTATGGCATGGGGGTGTGCTGGACTGCTGGAGTTCATAGGTCAGGATTCCTCAGCTCCAAGCCAGAGCTGGAATCAGCCTCCTTCTCCAGCGTGTCTGGAGTTTGGCCACATGTCCCAGTGCTAGCTGAGCCTCTTGTCTAGGGGTGGTGGGAGGGAAACTCAATACTTCTGTGACCCAGTTCTGAGTGACAATCCTCCGGGGCAGAGAAATGAGCCCCCACACCTCAGTTCCTCTCCAGCTGCTGTCCACTTTCCCCACAGGACACGGTTCAGAAATGTCAAGGGCAAGTCTGTGAAGAAAAGCCGAGACTGGATCCTGGAGAAGAAGGAGCGTAGACGACGCCAGGGCAAGTGAGTCCTGCCTCAGAGGCTGGCCTGGCCTGCTGTCACCTGTCCCAACTCCTGCCACAAACCTGCTCTCTTCCCCTCCCAGTGTGACCTGCAAGTGGTGCTGAGCTGTTGCCTGCTTTTCCCACAGGGAGGTGCGAGCAGATACCAAATACACAGGTCGGAAGCGCCGTCCTCACTTCTGAATTGCTCTGGACACTGCTGGCATGCAAGGTGGCACGTGGGTGCCTCCAGCGAGCCTCCTGTGGATGGCACCCCGTGCCTGGGGACTTGCTGGGACTAGTCATGGTGGCTCTTGAAGGTGCAAGCTGGCTCAGGTGCTGCCAAACAGCAAAGCTTCCAGCCCTGTTTCCCTGGTGCGGGTGCAGACAGTGCTCTGGCCACTTGGGTGTCTGCAGTGCCATCACTTACTTTCCTGAGTGCAGTGAGGCAGCTGAGCTCCAGGTAAGCCAGGACGTGATACCCAGTTCCTCACTAAAGAGTCAAGGACTTGGAAGTGTTTGCTGATCTCCTGTGTCCTGCCCTTGGTGCTGGGAGTACTGATGTGGGAATATGGTACCTCGTTCCCTGCCAGCTTCCCCTCTGCCTGCAGAGGATCCATACTGTCAAGGTGTAGATCCATGAGGACAAAGTTTCTCCTGGCCCAAGTGTTCTTCCAGTAGCCATTTGCTCCTGTCAGTGCTTGGTACCAAGCCCTGTTTGCTTTAGTGCTTCCAGGGTGCTGGTCCTGACTGGACCCCCAGTCACCTCTTCCCTTCCCTTGAAACAAGAAGAGGTGCCACCCAGAGCTTTACAGTTACAAATGTTTATTCTACATAAAAATTCCACAAAATGGGAAGCTGTTTTGCACCCAAAGCCTTGGGAGAAGAAAGGGATGCTAGCAGGGAGGGAAAGAGGGAAGGAGGAGAGAGGCAACATACAGTGTCATCCAGCCCAGTGAGACAGAGCAAGCCAGGGTCAAGATCCACATAGAAAACAAGGACACTTAGCTCACAGTACAGCAACAGTAGAACTCCACAGGGGGCTCGGAAAGCCTTCAAGTACATTAATTACAAAAAAACCCAATCCCCAGTTCAAGTGCAAGCTGTGCGTGCCCCACACTGCTCATGGAATACTGCATCGACAGGCTCCCGGCACAGGGAGGGTGGGTGGCACTTGGAACAGAGGTGGTGGAACCCAAAGGACAAGCGGGTGCAGGTTGGGGGCTGGAAAGAAAAGGTGAAACATCTTCCCAAAGCACAACCACACTTGGTGATTTGGTCTGTACATGCAACGACAGGTAGGTTAAAAGGAACTCAATGGGGCTTCCCATAGTGCAGGGGTAATTATTGCACCAAAACACCCTCCCCTCACAGCAAGGACAGCATGAGCCCGCCTGTGGGGCAGCAGTGGTAGCCTGCTCCTCATCTCCCTTGCTTCGGAGCCCAGCACCGCTGCTGCCCACAGGATCCCAGCGAAGTGCCAGCAGCCCTGACTGGCCCTGTTTGACTCCTGCTGCTATGGGGGCTGCTGGCAGTGGTGGTGCCAACAAGGAGCAAGGGCCAAGAATCCCCCTCGGTGCTGTTCCTGGCCTTGTGCCTTGACAGGGGTGCCACAGCCCTGATCTCAGGTGAGCTTGTGCCAGTAAAGCTGCTGCTTGGAAGAAAAAAAGTCACCTTGTGCTAGCAGTGGTCATGGCTGCAGGGCAGGAGCCTGGGAGGAGGGTTTTCCTGCCTGCCCAATGTTATTGCTTCCTGGAGGGGCCCTGGGGCTCTTGCTGGCCTGGCAGTGAGCATGGACGGCAGTGGCAGGGAGCTGCAGAGGGACAGGAGCATGGTCACTCCCTTTTCCTGCAGCCACACATGTCCCCCTGGAGCAGACACCCTGCCCTTGCCTGCCTCCTGCCCCTGCCTGCATGGTCCTAGTGCCCCAAGCCCTTCAGTGCACACAGGCTGCAGTGCTGGAACTCACATCAGTTGGTGTGGGACTGTGAAAGAAGGGGGCTTTGGTCTGGGATGCTCCCATGGCCACACCCTGAGGGGCTCGGACTGGGCAGTGCAGCGAACCAGGCTGGACCTGCTTCCTGAGGGCAGCTGCATGCAACAAGGGGCTGTATGGGGGGGCCTCGGGTGACCATGGCAGAGAAGGAGCTGTGTCAAGGCTGCTGCTGGGCAGGGCTGGCCCTGGGGGAGGCAGCACTCTGGCTGTAGCCACTGCCTTTCCCCTGCACCCAGGGGCACCACACATGGCCAGCACCTGAGGCACAGCACTACGCCAGCTTGTGGAGCAGCCCTGCTCTGGTGCTGGTGAGAGCTGGGAGGTGATGCTGCCTGAGGCTGGAATACTGGCTGCCATCAAGTGTCCCTTTTCTGCTACCAGCACCTGTCCCGGCATGGCAGTGAGCCTGGCCTACCTTGGGACTCCTCTGTGGTGCTTTGGCATGTGCGCAGGCCAGCCAGAGCCCTGGGGTCTCCAGAGGAAGGTGAGGGCAGAGCCTCATCCCCAGCCAGAGGGAAACAAGCAGTGGCAGCACTGGACCCTGAGCTGCCAGTGGGCTTAGACACCACGGCAGCTGCATCCATTTCATGGGCATGGCAAGAGAGCACAGGGCACCCAGGCTGTCCCACGGCACCCCACTGAGAGCACGTGCCTCACTGGATGGCTGGGCAGAAGGGCACTGTGCCAGGAGCAGCAGGGTGCCAGGAGGTGGCAACCATGCAGTCAGGTACTGGCCTGTTCAGGACCGGGGTGGATACAGGAGGAGGAAGGCTGCTACTCCTCGCTTGCAGGGGGCTGGATGCAGCAACGGCTGCTTCTGGGACCACAACAGGAGAAAGCCCAACTGCTTCCAACCCCCAGCCATGGGTATGGAAAATCAAGGCTGGAGCAGCCCTACTTGCGGGCAAGTGCTGCCAGGGGCTGTGGACATCAGCAACAGCCTCAAACCCCAGTGGGCAGAGTCCAGGCCTGTGGGCAACAGGAGCCAGGACCACCATGTGCCAGGGCTGAGAGCACAGCGATGAGGCTGTGGTGCAGGGTGAGCAGCCAGTGAAATTCACTGGCCTTAAGACTACCCGTGCCATCCATCCTGTCCTGTCAGGCCAGCATCCAGGAGCAGCAATGGTCCCCACCATAGCAAATGGTGCCCTATTTCTGTCCCCAGGCAACTGTGATGGCCCCAAGCAGCAGCTCCTTATTCCACACTGCTCCATCAGGCACCCACCACCTGCAGTGGTATGTCCAGCCCTTGGCACCCTACTGGGGTGAGGGCTCACGCAGGGAGGGGACAGCCCTGCCACCGGAGGAATGGCAGGGATGGAGCCCCAGAGCCAGACACAGTCACTGGCCAGGCAGGGCTGGGCAGAGCACACCCCTGGGGAAGGGCCCCGAAGAGAAGCAGCCCAAGGGAAGGTGTTTGCAAGCACAGATGCAGCTGACAGACATGAGAGTTCAAGGTGATGGGCAAGCTGGGGAGGTTGACTGGGCACTGTACTCCCAAGGACCCCTAACACCCATCATCGGTCCCTCCTCCTCCTCAGCTGTCACTAACACAGACTGCCCATCACAGGAGGAGCAGCAGTGCCCAAGGGCACTTCTGCCCCCACCTGGTCCCAGCCAGCCACGCAGCCTGGAGCAGTGATGAGAGCTTGGGTTCCCCCCCCAGGGTCCCCCTTGCGCCCATCACCATCACCCGCCCCCCACCTGCGCCCCGGGGCCGGAGCTCCCTCCACACAGACGCACCGCACCGCACACACAGCGTCACAAACAACCATGCATTAGAAACTGAAATGCTGCTGGGAGGCTCCGGGGCTGCGTGGGTTGCTCCGGCGTGGCTGCAGCCCCATGGCACGCGCGGCTCCATCCATCGCACACAAACAGTCCTGTGGGGTGAGTCTAGCCGAAAATGCCGCCGAAGGTGGAGGCGATGACGATGCCCAGGATCACACAGCAGATTATGATCATAATCTTCTTCTGCTCGGGTGTCGCAGCAGTAGGGAGAGAGGGGAGGGGGAATGGTGAGTGTTGGGGCAGGATGGACCCAGGAGCTTGGAACGGCAGTCTGTCCTGTTCCCCTTTGCCTGAGCAGCACCTTGGGAGGCTCTAGAAGTCCTGGGCAGGGATGGGTACCCCTGCTCCTGCTTCAGCCCTGGGTTGGCAGAGCTGAGCTGGTGGCCCTCTGGTCCCCAAGCTGATACGGGAGCAGGTGTTGGGAGAAGCACAGGCAGCTGGCACTGTGCTCAGGGTCTGAGCTGGACCATGACCTTTCCCTACTCTTTTTTGCGAGGGACGTGGCTCTCACAGCATGCGTGGTTCAGGGATGCACCTTGTCCCTTTTCCTTCCCCCAAGCAGCACCCCTGCCCTACGGCTCACTGTCAGCTTTCACACAGTCTGTGCTGGGAGCTCTGCCTCAGCTGTGCAACCCTCAGGACATGGGCTGCTCCCAGTGGTGTGGGCTAATGTGGCCCCCAGGCACCTGCAAAGCTGTGCCAGGCTGCCTGGAGCAGGCAGGGTGCCAGCCGGGCCCTGCCCCGGGGATGGAGGTGTCAGCAGGGCAGGCGGGGGCAGATGGGCCCCAGCCAGAGCCGTGACTCACCCGTCTGGCTTTGCTCTGGTACTTCACTGCTTTTTTGGTGTCGGACACAGCCCGCTCCACATAGTCCACCGAGTGCTCCACGTTGTACTCGATGCGGTCAATCATTTCTCCCTGCAGGAGGAGGACACAGCCCACGCGCCCGCGCGTGTGCAGACCTGAGCTCCTTCATGCTCCGCTGCTCTCTGGCTCCGGGTGGATGCTGCCCTGCCCAGCAGCCCTGCATAGAGAGAAGCACTATCAGCTGCCTGTGGGCACTGGGTGTTTCCTGGGGTGCTTTGGCATGCGAGCTCTGGACTGCACGCCCCATCCCAGAGGATCTCTGTGCACATCCCAGCAGGGAGATGAGCAAGGGTGAGGCACAAGGGAGTTCCCCGCCCCGTCTTGGCGCTGAACTGTCCAGTGTGACATCAAAGCCACAACTGGATCTGCACCAGCACCACACCACGTGCTGCTGAAACTGAAGGCATGGCAGGGAGCAAGGACAGCACCAGTAGCACCACGTGGGATGCTCACGAAACCATGCACATGCAGGGACAAGGGACCACTGCTCTGATCCACACAAGCGCTGCACCGAAGGCAGGAGGGTCCGGAGCAAGGCCAGCCAAGATTGCACGGCCCTGCAGGGACCCCTGCCCCTGCTGCAGGGGTAGGTTGGAAGTGGGGGCTCCTGTGGGTGTGGGGACATGGGTTGGGATGAGCTCCTCCAGCCTTGTTCACCTCCTTTGGCTCCATCCTGACTGAGAAGGGAAACAGCCAAGTCCTGCAGCAGCTGGACAAGGGTTGGCAGGAGTGGGAGTTTTGAAAGCCCCGTGTCCTCCTGCATGGCATGGAGGGAATTGGGGCCATAGAGCCATGGGCTGATAGCCAGCACCTCTGCAATGCCCATTTCTCAACCTAATGCTGGAGAGCACAGGGAGGACAAACCTTGAGGCCCAGGGGTGCTGAGCACTGAGCCCCACCAGCTGCTCCCTGTCTTGCCTAAAGCTGCTGCTTCTTCTCCCTGCCTGTGCCATGCCTGGGGCAGAGCAGAGCTGCCAGCCCTGCTGCTTGCCCAGCACCCCTCTGTTCCCAGTGCCAGCAGCTCTGAGCTTCTCACCCACAGGACAAGGGCACTGGCACTGTCCACCCCTCGGGGCAGGGAATCACGAATTCCCCACATATGTCCCCCACGGCAGACAGGACAGGCCACCAACACCACTGTGCCCCAGTGACCCTTGCCGTCCTGCCACTGGCCATCCCAGTGCCATGCAAGCAGCAGCCATGCAGGAGCAGCCATGCAAAGCAGAGCATGCAGCACCACGGGGCTCAGCCAGTGGGCCTTTACCTGCCACCGACGTCTCCTCGGGCCATGGCAGCATGGCGGGCAAGAAGGGGGGTGAGCAAAGACACAGGAGCACGTGCCTGGCTGAAGGGACTGGTGCCATGGGCTGGCAGCACAGCCGAGGGGGCAACCCCGAGCTCACCCACCTGGGCCTGGTGCTCCAGGGAAGACGAAATCTCCCCCTGCATGGCAGCTACCCACTGCCCTTCTTCTGAGCCCCTCACTGAACCTGCCACCCCACACACAGCACGCCAGCTCTGGGGTGTCAGGCGAGTGGCTCCAGCCCTGGGGAGCCCAGTTCAGCCCCACTGGGAGCCGTGCTGGTCCTAGATGTGGTTTTTCCTCTCAGCACCCACCCAGGCAGGGGAGCACTGTTCTCCAGCTTCCCCACCCACCAGAGGGAGCCCCATTGCCCTCCAACCCCTTCAGGTGAGCCCCTGGGCTGCACCATTTCCCCACCTGGCTCTCCACCAGCATGGCCATATCCATGAACATGTCGTGCAGCTCTCGAATGCTGTTCTCCAGTTTGATGATCTCGCTGTGCCGTGTCTCAATCTCATTCAGTGCCTGCTTGGTGATGTTTGAATCCATGATGATCTGCAGAGAAAATAAGGCCACTGAGCACCACTCTCAGCCCCACATCTGACACTGGGACTGGGGGCACCAAGAGAGGGATGAGCAGGAGCTACAGAGCCCTTCCAACCATCCCAAGGCAGCTAGTTTGCAGGAGGATGCTGGGATGCAGACTGCTCCAACAGCATCCTCAGGCCAGACCTGAGCCCCTAGGCCCCCCTCCTACATGGGCTGTGTTCACTACTCCCATACTGAGTCCACCAGCCCATCCCCTGGGCTGAGGGGGCTGCCTCAGCTGCAGCCTGTGCCAGTGCTCACCCCAGAGGAGAAGATGGCCGGGTTGCCGCTCTCCAGCATGTCCTCCAGCTCCTCGCTGGTGGTGGTCCTGCCAGCTGCAACAACACAACAGAGGTCAGCCAGGAGCCTCATCATTAGTCCCACAGCCCCACCACAGGGCTCTGCTAGCTTCATCGGATTTTTCCCATGAGTGGAGCAGAGCAAAGCTTTCAGCCCCAGGAGCATACAGGGCAGTTTGAGGGGCTGCCCTCCCACAGCCTGGCTCTGACACCCCTCATTTTAAGGGCATCAAGCTGCCAGCCTGGCTCAGCTCACACAAGAATGCCCATCTGTCCCTCCTGGACACACCAACAGCTCCTGCAGGGCAGGGAGCAGTGCTAAGGGACCAGCAGCCACCAGCATCCATGGTGGCTGTGAAGGAGGGATGGGGAACAAGCCACAAGCAGGCATGTTCTTGTCAAACCATGCCCCAGCCAGTTCAATGCCTTGAAGACACTGGGCTCAGCTGGACTGCCCAAGTTTTGGCCCTGCTACTGTGTGACAGAAGCCAGGCTCTGTCCTTCCCCCTGTGGCAAAACCCTCCATGTCTCTGGGGACCTCCAGCCCCACGGCTCCTCTGGAAGCAATTCACCCACAGCACGTGGTTCTTCTCCTTCCCTCCCCCACACCAAACAGCAGGGAGAGATGCTGATCACTCCACGGGTGACACTGATCCCTGCATTAACTGCAGTGTATTCCTTGAGCTAGCAGCCATGTGGGACATGTGGAATTACAGCCAAACAGATGGAGATGCTGGGCAGGGCACTGGGGCTGCCCAGTGGGATGGGGAGGGTGAGCAGGTCACCTGAGACAGGGCAAGTGACACCCCACGGGTGCAAATGGGGCAGTCAGGCAGGACCAGCTAATGAAGTGACTCCACCAAGCTTGGTGAAACCAAAACCTGCAGGGCAGGGCTGGGGTCTGCAGATACTCCCCTGTGACATGCTGCCTGCAGCCAGTGGTACTGAAAGGGACCTCCAGGATGAGTACAGGGCACCTCGGAGTGGGGGAATGGGGCACAGCAGACCACAGCTCCCAGACCCATGGGCAGAGGTTGGAGTTCTGTGTGAGGCCAGTCTAGACAACCATGACCTGGAAGTGACCCCGAGGCCCTGAGAAGCTGCTGTTTTGAGTCACAAAACCACCCTGAGCCCTGTCTGTGCCCCATTGGAGTTCACAGATGCATGTGAGGCCTGAGCTTTGCCATCTCTGTGCTCACAGACCTCAGGATAAATCACCCTCCCCTCTTTCCCCAGCTCTGAGAAGGATCCACAGCCCGTTTCCAGTCACCGTTACATCTTTTAGGGTGACAGAGCATCACTCCCACCAAGGATGACCCATGACACCCCCTTGCCAGCCTTTCTTGCCTGTTGGCTCCTCGCTCTAGGCTGACACTGCCCTGCTCCCAGGAAGGGAGAACAAGGGACCAAGCAGCACAAATTTACAAACCCTCCTGTTCATGTTCCCAGCTCTGAGCAGTCACTGGCCCACTGATAAGGAGGAGCATGCGAGGTGCTGTCCATGGAGAGCTACCTGCTCTGCCAAATGCCAGCCCTCAAGGCAGTCCTGAAGGGCAAGCACTGGGATCAGCTCCAGGAGATGCCATGTCTCTCATGGGCAGAGGTGGGATGGGATGTGGGATACACGTTCTCACCCCATCCTCCTTGCTGCCTCATGCCCCTAACGCAGAGCACAGGGCTGGTAAAAGCTGTGTCGAGGTGAAGGATGAGAGCAAAGACATCTCATGTATTAACACCCAACCCAGGCAGTGCTGACCTGGCCAAGGGCCACGGCTGCTCAGGAAGAACTTGCTTTAATGCTGAGCCAAAGCTTGGGTCATGGAAGCTGCATCTCACCCACGCCGTGCAGCGCAGCACCTGCCAAAGGCCACTGCCTCCGAACTGGGCTTCCTGGTTTGGCTTTCTGGTCTGTCATTAGCTCCTCCACAGCAGTAAAACCAGCTCAAAGTGTCCTCGGTACCCACCTGAATCTGCTGCTCACATGACCACAGGGCCGTGGCACAGCCACAAATGGGAGGGAAAAGATGGAGCCACTGCAAGGTAGCACCAAGGGAGAAGAGCCTGGGGGAACACTGCTGCCCTGAAATTTGGTGAAACATCAGAAAATCCTGAGAATTGGACCTGTGCTTCCCCAGAGAGCTCCAGAGCACATCTGCCTCTTACTTGGCATTTGTAGCAATAAAGTTTCTTGGGGAGAAGCAGCTCTGCCAACGAGACAAGAATCACAAACTCTGGGACAGGTGGACATGAAGACACTGAGGAGACTTCCCACCTCAAGGCACAGTCCTTGGCCCTGTAATGCCCAGCTGGACAGAGTGAACATCCCCACGGACCAGCTCCCAGGGTATGGGGCAGGAGCAACCCTGTTAGGGTGTGGGGGAAGCTCCCAGGGAAGCCTCTGGTGCCACAGCTCAATCCCACAGCCCAGCTGACACTGGATGCCAGTTTGCCCAATTCTGCATGCGGATGGTCTATAAATAGGGAAGGTACCTCAAGGCTGGAGGAGTCAAACACGCCATGGCCAAATTAAGGGCTCAGCTGGGCTCTTCAGGCTGGCAACATCCCCTGGGCTGGCAGCATCCCTCCTCCCAGCAGCAGGGCTGCACGAGCACCCGCAGAGCCACAGCTGGGGCTCATGCCAGACACGCTGAGGACAAGGCACCTTTCCAAGGCTGGGATCCTCTGCCTGGAGCTGGCTTCTAAACTCTTACTAGACACAAGTCCATACGACTCATGAAGAGATGAATAATGATGTCCTGTCTGCCTGGGTGTTGAGGTAACAGGGTACAACTGACTGGCCCACCTGGCTGTCACCCAGCTCAGACAGGTCTGGCACTGCCCACGCTGGTATCGGGATGAGAAGAACTCAGCTACAAAACCCTGCCCAGCACATCACGAAGTGCCACCCACCTCCTTGACCCTCAGCATCTGCACTCAAGATAAATCCCATCGTCATTCCTGAGATGGAAGTGCCACAGGAATCCTAAATAAGCTCTGAGGTGGCCCAGATGAGCTGCCAGGGCCAGAACAGCCCCCAGACTCTCTTGGCTCAGGGTGGGATGCACCCACAGCTGATTGTACTACACACCAGTTCACCTGGTCTAGCACAGCAGGGCCTGATGAAATCTCTGGCGCCCTCAGATACAGCAGATGCTTTATTTTTGTCTCCTCGCTTTTGCACATAATAAAACTGTCCCTCACAACAAGCAGCATCTGTGCAGCACCTCCAAGGCTTCAGCTGCACACCCACCACGGAGAGCAGCTCCTCCAAGCTCCAAATCCAGTTTCTCTGGGAGCAGAACCTAATTAGATTTAAGATACAATTTCTCCTAACGGACAAAATGGAGAGGAAATAAGCAAGGGAGTGACACCTCTCACCTCAGGCAGTGTGGAGGGGGACATGGCTCCTGGCAGCAGATGCAGGGCATGGCTGGGGTGGGGGCACAGTCCAGCCACTGTCCTGCTGTCACCAACTTGAGGATATGGCCATCCTGCCACCCCTCCATGACATCTGGAGTGTTTAGGAGCAGAGGTGAGTAAAGGGGGGAG
>VZRQ01005613.1:49547-107901 GCA_013397975.1 Machaerirhynchus nigripectus | reverse complement strand
GAGATGTTCCTGGGTGGGCAGTGTGATGCTGATGGTCACCGAGGCACAACCTCTGACACACACAGACAACAAGGAGAAGGGAACAGATCCTGAGAGGGCTGTGAGGAGCCCCAGGGGGTGGCTACAGCCCCGGGGCAGTGACTCTACATCACCAACTCTGCCACTGTCCTACTTGCAGAGCCAGATGTGGTGGGTTTGGAGAAGCTTGCTGGGTGCTGGGGAGCCCACCCAGAGCAGCTGAGAAGTTCCTGCTCTCACGCTTTGAAAACCCGAGTGATTTACTGGCTTTGCTGTCAGATCTCCCAGCACTTTCTGTCTTTGGATTCCTCAGCTGAAAACGAGAGCTGAGGACTTTGTGGAGCTCTGTGCAGTCACTGCATCCCAGCTGAGCTCTGTTCCAAAGAGCCTGCACAGGTGCCACTGGAGCAGCTGGGGCTGAAGGCGCTGGCTGGGACACCCCAGACCAGGCAGAGCCCCTGCCCAAGCAGCATTCCTGGTAAAACCTCTGTAAGCTGCTCCTTTTGATGAGTCTTTTTGCTGGGAGATATTTATTTTCCACTGTCCTGATGGGGGAATCCAGCTTTGGCAAAGGGCTGTGCATAGGACTGTGTCCCCCCCAGCACAGCCTCATCCCACCTCTGCACCTCCTCCACACCTCCATCCTGAAGGGAACAAGGGTCCCCTGCTGTCAGGAATGGGGACACCTCCCCTACACTTCACATCGAGGACTCCATGGGGACTCCTGAGCAGCCCTTTCCCTGCACCCATCAGGCTCTGTCAGGCACTGACAACCTGGCAGGATGGACAGAGCAGACACAAGAATAACAAATGTATCTTCAGAATTTAAGCAGAGCAGCAGAGCCCTCCAAAATCCAGCAGGAAAACAAGAGGAAGGTTTCTTTCAGGTCTGCATCCAATCAAGGACATGGCTGAGTCCTTCCAAATCTCCTCTCTCAGAGGGAGGCACAGGGATACCTTAAATTCCTGTTCACATGACAAGCCACTCCTCAGCTGTCAACTGCAGGGCAATGTTGGCTGAGGGATGAGTCAGGCAGCTGGAGCAGTGACACATCCTGCTTCACAGCAAACTGGCAAGCTCTTGTTGAGCCTCGTGTCAGTCAGCCTTCCCGTCCAGCCATGTTAGTATCAGACATCAGAAAGACAAATCTGAGCAAAGATCAGGGCTTGCACGGCTCTGTCTCCTTCCAGCCCTCCACAGAAATTCCCACACCCCACAGCAACCCAGATTTCCAGATCCATGAAGCACATTCCCACAGCTGACCACCAAGGACACCAGTCTGACTCTCACAGGTCTCACAGTGAGTTGCTGGAGGAAAGAAAAACATCCCTTTGGTCATCAGGGAAAAAAAAAGACTAAGTTCAGATCCTTCCATCCTGAGCACAAACCCCACAACATGTCTGACAGTGAGATTATTTGTAAAAATCTCTTTTAATCTCTGCATGCCCTGACTTCCCCCCTGCTTATTCCCCTAATTATATGGTTCTTCTTTGCTGGGAGATAACCCCATTGCTCTAAACTATCCAGGTATCACTGACTGCCCAGAAGAACCATAAGGAGCATGTTTTTGTAGACAGGCAGGACCAGACTTCTCCTAAGTGATGGGCTCTGGATGACTCAAAGATCTTAGTGCCACAGGAAAGTCACCTGGGTGAGGTGTCACCAGCCTCAGAGGTGTCACCTGGGGTCCACCCTTGGCCAGACAGCATAATGGCTGCTAAGAGCCATCAGGTCCTGGGCCCAGAAAAGCGCCTGGGGCAGCACTGAGGCTCCTGCTCTTCCTGTGCAAGGGAGACCATCAGGAGCAGGGAGTGCTCCCATCTCAAGAATTCCCTTCTCTGTTTTCTCTGTTTAGATTAGTTCATCCCTGAAGAGCCAGAGGAAGGACAAGTACACACAGGAATCAGGAATTCCCATGAGCTTCTTTGAATTTAGCTGCAAACACAGAAGAATTTCCTCTCTTTATGATCCCTGTGCTCTCTCTGCTGCATTTTGGGATGTACTTTGCCAGATGCACTTTGCCACTGAAACTCAAGGTACCACCCCATGTCCATCTCCCACAGAAGCCGTGTTCCAGCCACTCCCAGAGGCTCCTGTGCCTCCCGGGTTTTCCCGGGAAGCTCCACCCAGCTGCAGGAGCGCCTCTGATCCATTGGGAGCCAGTGCACGATGTGGCCCCACGGCACACACAGCCCAGCTGTGCTCCCATCCCAGGTTTACTCACTGATCTCCAGCTGCCTCTGGATCCTGCCCTTGCAGCGCTCCCGGTAGTCAGTCTGCGTGGCGTTGTACTCGGACATCACCTCCACGAACTTGCGGGACAGTGTCGAGTGCTGAGAGGGGAGAGAAGGAGAGAGGGAGCTGAGGGTCCCACGGGAGAGAGAACCCGGCCTCCCCCGCAGCAGCAGCTTTCCCTGAGCACCTCCTGCACCTCCAGCCACCCCAAAAGCATTTCCAGCCCAAATGCTGCTCCAGTGAGTGTGACAGACCACAAGGCGGGGGGCAGGTGGCAGCAGGTGACACGTCCCCAGGGGAGTGGACCAAAGGCATCCCTCACCCAGCCCTAAGCACAGCCTCCAGCCCCGAGAGGACACCCTGGGAGGATGGCAGCACTCTCCTTGCACCCTCCTTGTGCCCAGGAAGCCTGGAGGCAAGGCCACAGCAGTGCCCTGGGTTGAGCCACTGCCGTGCTGCTGGGACATGCCAGACTCTGCACGGGCACAGGATGGACCCACGGGGATCACCCTGCAGTGCTGGGGGCACCTGTACCCAGCCCTGCTCACAGTCACCATCACAGAATCACTAAGTTTGGATTATCAACTCCAAGATTATCAAAGATTATCAACTCCAACCTGTGACCGAGCCCCACCTTGTCAACCAGACCACAGAACTGAGTGCCACATCCAGTTGCTCCTTCAGCACCTCCAGTGATGGGGACTCCACCACCTCCCTGGGCTGCCTGTTCCAATGCCTGACCACCCTTTCAGTGGAGAAATTTGTCCTGATGCCCAACCCGAACCCCAACTGGTACAACTTCAGACTGTTTCCTCTTGTCCTGTCCCTTGTTCCCTGGGAGCTGAGCCTGACTCCACCTGGCTGCACCCTCCTGTCAGGGAGTTGTAGAGAGCGAGAAGATCCCCCCTGAGCCTCTTTTTCTCCAGACACAGCTCCCCCAGCTCCCTCAGCTGCTCCTCATCAGACTCGTGCTCCAGACCCTTCTCCAGCTCCATTCCCATCTCTGGCCAGTCTCTGCAGAGCAAGGGAACGGGGAATGCCAGATGTGCCTGGTGCCACCAGCACTCAGAGGTGTCGGTGCAGGTGTTTGCCCACCTGGAGCAGCCCCAGCCAGCACAGCCTTACCTCCAGGAGACATCACTGGAGACATCTCCTGGCTATGCTTGCACTGGCTCTGCAGCTATTCTAAGCCAGCAAGAGCAGAGTGTTTATGGAGAGCCTCAGCTCATCTCCCTCCTCCACCACAAACCTCACATGAACGCCCCTGGCAGCTCCAGCTCCATCCTCTGCTCGAGAGGTGCTGGCCCAGAGCAAGGTCAGAACAGCTCCCAAGCATCTCAGCTCGAAACCCAGCCACGACGTGACGTGCCATCCAAGCGACTCTTCTGCTGTTCCAAAATTGTTTTTCCTAAAATCCACTTCATTCTCTTTCAGCTGAAAACTATCAACATATGTTGATCTGCAGCCAAATTTAGCCTGGGTGCTGAGTGACACCCTTCCTGCTCACCAGAACACCATGCTACATGTCTTTTGCTTAAGAAGTTATTTAACCCAGTGTTATTATTATTTTCTCAGATTGTTATTTTATGTTCCCATGGACATCCCACACGTCTACAAAATGCATTCGGTTTTTGGAGGAACATGGAGTTTTGTGCAAAATCAGCTGGAAAAAAGCATTTTAAATTGCTTTCAGACATTAAATAAACTTACCTGAATATTCACAGCAAATAAAAAGCATATGAAAATGTACCTTGTGCTTGAAAGAAACTCATTAAACAGAAAATATTAACTCAAGTTAGGAAAAGGATTTGTTTCACTCAGGTCTAGCAATTCTTCACTCCCCAAGCATGGGCAAAGTAGCCCAAACTGGATTTCCAACGAGCTGATAAAAGCTCTGGACATTCAGAGTGGGCTCTGAAAGCCCCCAAAAACATACACTGAAACTGGGATCCTTGTCCTTCATGTGATTAAGAGAACGATATTTTTGGAGTGTTCATCCCATGGGGTAATAAACAAAATTTATACTTACATTTGTATAAATAATATATACATACATAAACATGGAAAATACTGTTGAGACCTCAGGGAAGTTGCATCACTGGCTGCATTTCTGGACTGGGGATGCCCTTAGGAACTGTGACCCCAAGCCCCCTCCCTGTGCCTGGATCTGCCCCAGGCAGGTCCAGATCTGATGAGACTCTTCTGTCTGGAAATGACCACAGCAAAGCCAGAAAAAAGGTCCATAATCTTAATGCTCAGTTACTCCTAGTCTACAACACGTTAACAAGGGGAAATCAGCTCCTCATTCCTTGCTTTGCCCAGTGTTTTGCTAATGGCAAAGTCCATACAAACTGGAGGAGGCACAAATACCTACAGAAACATCAAGCTTCAAGCACCAGGCATGTCTAAATCAGCTTTCCAGTTCGGATCACCCCAAATCTCACACAGAATGTGGGAAGGGAGGCAAGAGCAGGCCAGGCTCTGGGAAGACACACCCACATTGCCCAGGAGGGGCTGGAACTGGTCTGTGTCACTGCAGAAAGACACAGGTGGTGGTGATCCCAGGTGGGGCACAGGACAAGCAAGGACAGGCTGAGAGAAGCAGGGTCTGGTCAGCTGAAGGTGACAAAGCTCAGAGAGATCCTTTTGTTACAACGACCCAGAGACAGCAAAGAGAGAACCTGGAGCAAAACTCATCTTGGAAGTGCACAGGGGCACGAAAACAGATGAGGGACAAAACTGGGACATGGATTTCCATTTACATATTAAGGGGGAAAAAATCTGTGTAAGAGTGGTCAAACACTGGACCAGGGCCCAGAGGACCCATGGTCTGTGGTGTCTCCATCCCTCTGGATACTGGGGAGACAAACACCTGCAGGAGCTCCGAGTTGGGGACCAGTCAGGTCAGAAGCCAAAGCTCCAAAATGGAGCAGTGTCACATTGCCATTCTCAGGGCCCTGTGCCATGGTCCAGAGGTGCTCCCCTGCCCCCAGGGAAATGCTAAAAAAAGCCCAGATTGCAAGAAAACTTCCCACCTCCCTGACTGAGGGAGTTGGGGTTGTTCAGCCTGGAGAAGAGAAGGCTCTGGGGACACCTTAGAGTCACTTCCAGGGCCTAAAGAGGCTCCAAGAGACCTGGAGAGGGACTTTGGACAAAGGCCTGGAGCAACAGAACAAGGGAGAATGGCTTCCCACTGCCAGAGGACAGGGTTAGATGGGATACTGGGAAGAAATTCTTCCCTGTGAGGGTGGTGAGGCCCTGGCACAGGTTGCCCAGAGCAGCTGTGGCTGCCCCATTCCTGGAAGTGTCCAAGGCCAGGTTGGACAGGGCTTGGAGCAGCCTGGTCTAGCAGAAGGTGTCCCTGCCCATGGCAGCAGGTTGGACTGGATCACCTTTGAAGGTCCCTTCCAACCTAACCCATTCCATGGCTTTAGGGTGGAGCAGAGCTGTGAATCCCACTCTCCTACATGCCAGGATGACACCTGAACCAGAGAGTTCAACACAGACCAAACCTAATCCCTGCTCAAATCCACAGCCGTGGGTTATGCAGTTCCCATTTGTGGCCACCTCTAGTTTCCCCAGATACTGCCAAAGTAAAGCCTTTTCCTGAGATACAAGGGCACATCACAGCCAATCCCAGGGACCACCACCACTGACTGCCACCTCCCCCCCGCCACTGGCACTGGCACCTGCATCTGGGATCACATCAGCTCTTGAGGGGCTCAGCACAGAGCACGGAGCAGAACACCTCGGGGGTTCACAACACTGCTGTTAACACATGGAGGTGTCTCCAGAGTGGGAAGGGAAGGTTTTTCTTGGAAGGGATCTGCTGACAGCCTGACACTGCCCAGCTGCAACAGAGCTCTGTCCGCACTGGATCCTTCCAGAAGGAACAGAAGACCTGCTCTGCAGCAGAACTTGTTGCTCTCCTGCTGCTGCACCACCCTTTGGCTCTGCAATACTCCAGCAATTCCCTGTCCCACCTGCTCTAGAGACAGGTGGGCCTTTCCCCTCCCCCAGCTGTGCAGAGGACAGTTCCCCCATGGCCTCGGGCTGAGCTGGGACAGTCTTTCCCTGCTGGTGCGGGGCTGGAGGGCACTGGGGTTCCAGCTGGGAGCTGCATCTGCAGAGCTGATCCATTACCATCACTGCCACACTGATCTGGCACCGAATGTGGGTGGAGAGCTGGCTCCCTGAGTGTCTGCCCAGGCTGAGGAGGAGATAAACTGCAAAAGCCAAAACTCTGCCAGCACCACTGCAGACCACAGAGAAATCAGGACTTTTTGTGTGTGCCTAACTCCCTGTGAGAGCCACAGATCTACACCTGGATCCCACCCCAGATGATGAAGAGCAGCATTGGCAGCTCCTGTTGCCTTTATCCCTTTAATGGTTTGCTAAAACACTTTTTTGGTTGCAGAACAAGGCTCTGAGATGCCTTGTCTTCACCCACACCCCCCAGTACAGAGGACACAGCTCTGCAGCAATGCAAGGACAGATTCCAGGCTGGAGCAACAGCTGCATCCACCAGGTACCCTCTCACCAAAGCATCACCAGAAGGTGAAAACTACACACCAGCTCTGCACGGCTGGGCAGGAAGACAGCGCTTCACCCAGAGAAATCTGCTCCATAGCCAAGCACAGGCCTCCTCTCCTGGCACCTCCTGGCATCCCTCAGCTGCCACTGCCCACCCTCCCCTTCCCGGTGCCACAGGGCAGAGGCTCACCTGAGTTTTCCTTATCCGCAAGTCAGCCGATGACCTGTTCAGTCCTTCCTCTTGTTCGATACTCTGCTCAATGCCTGGTCAGGGTAGGAAGACACGTTATTTTGGGCTGTTTGGAGAACAATCACAGAATCATTAAGGTTGGAAAGGACCTCCAAGATCATCAAATCCAACCTTTGACCAATTACCTCTAGCCCATTAAACCACACTGCCAAATGCCACATCTACTCATTTCTTGAACACTTTCAGGGATGGTGACTCCACCACTTCGCCAGAGCGCCTGTTCCAGTGCTTAACCAAAGGAAAGGGATTGTTTGGCAAGGGGACTGTGAAAGACTGGATTCAGGAGCAGCTGGTACTGGGCAGTTCCCAAATCCTGACTCCACCATTCAGCCTGGCAGCAAAGCCCTGTTTCATGACTGCAAAACACCTGGTGCCTGGCCACCGGCTGCGATTTGGGGCTGAAAGAGCAGCACTGTCACCCCCAATCTGGTGAGCCAGGATTTCCATACAAAATTAGTGTGATGTTTAGGTCTGATTCCCAGTACTCAAACAAATTGGAGAGCTGTTCCCACCAGAAAGGCAGGAGGAGGAAATCCAGAGCTGAAGTGTCTCTGCAAAATACCAAACCTCAAGACTCCTCCAGGAAACCTAAAAATAGCAGCTCCTCCAGCTGCCTGGACTAGCATGGGGAGGATCCACCATGCCAGCATGAGCGTGCTGCACTGTGCTGAGCATCCCTGTAGCAGGGCAGGGATCTGCCCCTTTAATTATGCAGCTGATTGAGATGAAGCCCTCACTGCCCAAAGCCTGTGAATCGTGGCAGGGAGGAGCACTGTCATGTCCCACCGTGCTTCGGGCAGGGAGAGGTCACAGGGGTGTAGGGCAGTAGGGCTGGCACAGAGCAGGACAAAGCAGTCCTGCCCCATCCCAGGAAGTGTCTGAGGCCAGGTTAGATGAGGCTTGGAGCAACCTGGTGTAGTGGAAGGTGTCCCTGCCCACGGCAGGGAGTGAAATGAGATTACCTTTAAGGCCTCTTCCAACTCAAACCATTCCATCATTCCAGGATTCTATGAAACCCACTCCTCAAGGCCAGCTCAGGACATTCTAGTTCAAAGACTTAATTTCAAAACTTGGAAGAAAGCTCCCATCAGCAGGCTGGTCAGTGTGCAGAGACACACATCTCCACGTAAACCAGCTGGTGTGAGCTGGTGGCATCCCCTGAGTCTGGCTGAAGACCCCTTTCTCAACACTGATGTCCCACAGCTCTCTGAGCCTGGCTGTCCCCAGCACCTTCCATTCTGGAGCAGGTCCCTCAAGCCCAGCACAGGGCAGGTTCCTCCTGTAGCAGGGACTCCTCATTCCCTGGAGCTGGCCCCTCACAGCACAGCTCAGCATATTTCATCAGCAACTGGGCTTCCTCCATACTCACCACACACCACTCCCAAGGAATGGTATTGGCAAACACTGGGCATTTCTGGTAATTAGTAAAATCACATTTTCCCAAGAAGCTGGCAATTAGAATTAGCCCCTGCATGAGTAATGTCCAGCCTGAAGAAGTCAGTTTGTTGTCAGCAGATGCTTTCAATCAGTCCTGTTTTCTGTCATTGATCATGCTGGCCACGAGGTGGTTTGGGACAAAGCAAAAGGACAAATCATCTGCTGCTCCAGGTAAATATGATACCAGAAAGTCTTTTCTGGAAGCAGGAAACAGGAACTGGAGCCTGTCCTGCAATCCTTCAGGCTTTCAAAGGCCCTTATAAAACACAGAACAAAACACTTACGGAAAAGGATTTTTGTTTTGTACGGGCCAAACCCCATCACCAGGGATCCCAGTGTGTCCAGGGCCATGAGAATGGATCCGTTAGACTACGGAATAGGTAAGATGGCCCCTGGCTCTCCTTCCTGGCTCTAGTTGAGATCATGTGTTAGGAGGATAAAGGGAGCATGGGAACAACAGAGATACAGGTCTCCTGGCCCACACATGGGACACAGCCACACCAGCAGTGACCAATTTAACAAAGGGCATATCTGAGTCCTCCATGACTGCGAGACTTCCACAAAACCCTGGGATTAGTGAGGACATTGCTGCCTTGGGGGAAGCACCAGCTCCTCTCCTACCCTTCAGACACAGCCAGGTCTTCTGCACCCATCTCAACCAAACCCCAGACTGATGTCCAAGACCACCACAAGCAAATCCAAGCTGCCAGGAGTGACCTGCCTCCCGTCTCAAGATGCTGCCATCCTCTCTGACTCCCTCAATCCCCTGGGGTCCAGTCTTGGAATTCGAGGCTTGTCCGAGGGCTCCAGCACAACGCTGACCATCAGTGGGTTGACAGTCACCTTGTTCTTACATCCCAGACTGACTGACTCTTCCAGCAGTGGAAACTGGAGGTCATATCCTGCAGCACATCCCACAGCAGCACCCCTTCACTCACACAGGCCTGAACAGAACCTTTGGCCATGCTGGGGGTTTGTCCAGCATCCAGCCCCTGCCAGTGGTGTGGTACAGGACTTACTCAGAGCCCACCAGCTGCTCGTGGCCCCATTCCCTCAGTTACATTCTGGGAATGGGGCACAAGGGGGAAAATTCACAAAGGGCAATTTAAAGCACCTGGAGTGTGCAGCAGAGAGGAGAGGTGATGCCCATCCCTGGGAGTATTCCCAGCCTGGGACAGGAGTGCTCCAGGCAGAGCCCCCCACCAACACTCACTCTTTAGTTTGGAGCGCACTTTGTTCGCCGTCTTCTTTATATCAGACATCAGCTCTTCCAGCTCCTCCTTCGTTTCTAGGGAGAGAGGAAAGAGCAAACATGGATGTGCTGCAGACACCAGTAAAATCTGCTGCCCTGCAGAGTGTAGAAACCAGAGCTGGGAGCACTTCAATCCCCTAACTGGAAGAATTTCCAACCCCTGACTGAAAACATTCCCATCCCCAGACTGGGAGCACTTCCACCCTCAGACCACGAACACTTCCAACTCCAGACTGGGAGCACTCCCACCTCCACACTGGAAGCACTCCCATTTGCAGACTGGAAGAGCTCCCATCCATAGACTGGGAGCACTCCCACATCCAGACTGGAAACACTTCCACCCCCAGACTGGGAGCACTCTTGCCTCCAGACTGAGACAGCTCCCACCACCAGACTGGAAACACTTCCACCCCCCGATTGGGAACACTCTTGCCTCCAGACTGGGAACACTCTTGCCTCCAGACTGAGATAGCTCCCACCCCCAGACTGGGAGCACTCTTGCCCCTGACTGGGAGCATTCCCATATCTACACTGGGAGAACTCCCACCTACAGACTGGGAGCACTCCCACCTCATGCTCCGTGCTGGACTCTCCTCACACCCCTGAGACCTCGAGCTGCTTCCAGCTCTGGGGCCCCAAGTGCTAAACTGAACAAGAGTGAGGTCAGGTTGGACATGGGGAAGAAATGTTGGTCCATGAGGGTGGTGAGGCCCTGGCACAGGTTGCCCAGAGAAGCTGTGGCTGCCCCATCCCAGGAAGTGTCTGAGGCCAGGCTGGATGGGGCTTGGAGCAACCTGGGAGAGTGGAAGGTGTCCCTGCCCATGGCAGGGAGGGGGAAGATGACCTTTCAAAGTCTCTTCAAACCCAAACTGTCCTGTGAATCTGTACATACAGGTTCCTCTCCCAGAAGCCAGGGTGTCCTGAAATAAGCCAGGATTTGCAGGTGTGTCTCTCACCAGTCTGTGCTTCAGGAACTGCCAGACCCCCTGCACACAGCAGCAGGGCTGGAGCAGGGGCACAGCCCCGTGCCCAGAATGCTGGGACCCAACTGTGGTCTGCCAGTGCAGCTCTCCCTGCTGCCACCCCAACACTCCCTCTTGATTTTGATGAGATCAAGACGTAATTAAATAAAACTTTGTTTAATAGAGCTGAGGCATGTTGACTGACTGATGTCAATGGCTCTGATGCCAGTTGCCAGTCACAGGCATAATTAGAAAATCCTGATGATGGGAATGTGTTGGGGGAAGGTCCTGTTGTACTGGCAGCTGTACACATTCCCATCCCCAAGCTACAAGCTCCAGCACTACTGGGAAAAGGAGAGAAGGAACACATCTGTGAAGTCCTTCACCCCAGGGTATTTGCTGGAGAACAGGCACAAATGCAGTGACAGGAATAGGATATTCACAGTTTGAGTTCTCATTTAAGTGACTAATTATTTTTTTCCCCATCCTTACAAAACTTGTCATGGTAAGAAATAAAGAAATAATAAGAAATTGTAATACTAAGAGATTTCTTGAAAGAATTTGCAATAATAGGAAAATCATAAACAATAAAAAAACTTATAATAAGAAAATAATAACTGTAATAATAAGGAATTACTAATTATTTCTTAATAAAGAAATAAACCAGCCTCGGCTGAGTAACTCCCTGCAGCCATCTAGGCTGGGCAAGCAGACAAGGACCAGGAGCACTGGAGACAACAGGCTGCCACAGACATGGGGATGGTCCCATGGCTGGGACTGTCCACCTGGAAAGAGGAAAGCCACAGGGGTTCCTACTGCTGGCTGAGACTATCCTGCAGGAGGGTGGAGAGAGGGTGAGGCCAGGTGTCCCGCTGGTCCTTGGAGCTGACATTCAGCTTCCTACTGATGCCTGGAGGTGCACAGGAAGAGGACAAGCAGTGCTGGACCAGGCTGGGACAAGCAAAATGCAAATTAGATACTAAGAAGAAAAGCAGTCATGACGACGGTCAAATACCGGATGCAGAGAGGCCGAGGCATGTCTGTCCTTACAGACATCTAGCACAGGGCTGGGTGAAAGGCTGAGCACTGGACCTGCTGCAGGGGACTGGCCAGGGGCCTCCAAGGTCCCCTCCCACCCGTATCCACCTTCAACTCTATTGAACAATTTCACATAACTCACTGCCATGTGCTCTTCCTTCTCCCTGTCAATTCAGGCTCAGGGATCTCCTCCTCTACTCTGCTCTTGTGAGACCTCACCTGCAGACCTGCTTCCAGCTCTGGACTCCCCAGCCTAGGAAGGATGTGGAGCTACTGGAGCAAGTGCAGAGGAGGCCACAGAGATGCTCTGAGGGCTGGAGCCCCTCTGCTCTGGAGCCAGGCTGGGAGAGCTGAAGGTGTTCAGCCTGGAGAAAGCTCTGGGGACACCTCAGAGCCCTTCCAGGGCCTAAAGGGGCTCCAGGAGACCTGGAGAGGGATTTTGAACAAGGGCCTGGAGTGACAGGACAAGGGAGAATGGCTTCCCACTGCCAGAGGACAGGGTTAGATGGGATATTGAGAAGAGATTCTTCCCTGTGAGGGTGGTGAGGCCCTGGCACAGGGTGCCCTGAGAAGCTCTGGCTGCCCCATCCCTGGAAGTGTCCAAAGCCAGGTTGGACAGGGCTTGGAGCACCCTGGGATAGCAGAGGGTGTCCCTGCCCATGGCAGGGCGATGAGATTGAGATGAGATTGAGATGAGATGAGATGAGATGAGATGAGATGAGATGAGATGAGATGAGATGAGATGAGATGAGATGAGATGAGATGGTAGTTAAGGTCCCTTAAGATTCTGTGATGCAGTTCTATAAAGCTGCTGCTGAGGACGAGTGGTGAGCATGGTCCTGTGCTGGCCACTCAGGGAGCAGACAAGACCACATGGACGGAAGGAGGGGACAGGGAACAGAGCTGGGTGCCTTCCCTCACAATATTTCCAACTGAGCAGCATGGAGAACACTCCTTCTGGCTTGATTTGAGTCACAGGCCATGTGAGGATTACTTGGCGGCCTGGCAGGCACAGGCTGCCCAGACAATTATTTTCACATCCACGGTGTCTGTTTAAGTGACTCACTCAGATCTGTTTAACCATTCACAGCAAGTGACACACAGCCACGGGAAGCTCAAGCACCACAACACTGCCGTGCCACGGCCAGCATCCCTTCATGCCAGAGTGGCACTGAGGGGGCAGATGGGACGTTTCAGAGGATGAGTCAAGCTCCCCACACCCCATGCAGGATGTCTGCTCCATTCCCACTGACACCGAGCACAGTGGGAGCAGAGATGTCCCCATGGCCACGTGTCCCTGCTGGGAGGGAGGAGGAGTCTTTGGTCCAAGGTCAAGTCTTACACCCCTGAGAAGCCCCAAGGCCTGCTGTGACCTGCCTGGGAGGGAGCCCAGGCAGTGCAGGGAGCAGGCAGGGAGCAGGCAGGGGTGTAGGCAGGGCTGGGAAGTCTTTCTCCGCCCTCTGCCAACAGCTAAGGAGGCCCCTGTCTGACAGAGAGCAGACACCCAGGCCAGGCTGGTGACACTGCAAGCAGGCAGGAGATGGCAAGCAGGCAGGAACAGGTAGGCAAAAGCAGGCAGGAGCAGGCAGGAGCAGGCAGGCACGAGCAAGCAGGAGCAAGCAGGAATAGGCAGGCAGGCAGGAACAGGAAGGCAGAAGCAAGCAGGGCAGGAAAGAGCAGACAGGATCAAACAGGAGCAGGCAGGATCACGGAGAAGCAGGCAGGAGTAGGCAGAAGCAGAAGGGAGGAACAGGCATGAAGGCAGGAGCAGGCAGGAGCAGGCAGGCAGGATCAAGAAGGAGAAGGCAGGAAGGCAGGAGTGGGCAGAAGAGCAGGCAGGGGCTGGCAGGCACAGCCCTCCACCCCTCACAGGTAGGTAAGTGCAGGCACTGTCACTGCAGCTCTCTGGACATCGTAGTGACTTTGCTCACGAGGTGCTCAGCCCTCGAGCTGCCTCACTCACTCTTTGCTGGGACTAAGAAACTTCACCTGGGCAACCTGCAAGTCTTTACTGACAATAACCAACCAACACCATCGAGAAAGCACAATTCCAAGCTAATTCCCAGCTGAGTTACCTGGCAAAGCTGGAAGGATCTTTTTGGCAAAGACTTAGCTCTTTCAATAAAAAATTAAAGAAGATCCTGAGAACAGTTCCTTGAAGGAAATTTTTTAAAAATAAACCTTTCTTGTTTATCTTGGCACTTTCATTTAGGGAATGCTGGCTATTTTTTGAAGGTGAATGCAAAGAGGAAGCACAGACCTGAAAGCCCCACAAGGATCTGGTTTCTGGAAGCAAATCATAAGGAATCCTTCCTAGGAACTCTATGGAGCTGGCAGAAACATGTTCCATAGTGTTTCATGGCCTTAAAGCAATACAAATGAAATCTGTTTTAAAAGCCACCAGGGAGGAGATTGTCTAGAAAGGTCCTGCACCTGGGTCAGGGCAATCCCCAGTACCAGCACAGACGGGGGGACGGATGGATGGATGGAGGGAGGGAGGGATGGATGGATGGAGGGAGGGAGGGATGGATGGATGGACGGATGGAGAGCAGCTCTGTGGAGAAGGGCTTTCCAGCTGAAGTCCGATTTGCCAAAAGAGATTTGGAATATCAGTGACCTCTGTGCAGTCCTCCAGTTCCCTGAAGGCTGATGTTTATTCTTGGAAACAGAGCTTGGAGTCTGACATTGCAAATTATTTATTCAAGATACAGAAAACAAGAAGAAAAACATCAGATGCTGACTCAACCCTTCCCTAATTTTCCAGAATTTTTTTCAGCTCTGACCAACACAACCATTTGCAGCAGGTACGACAGAATGGGGAGCAGGCAGAGGGGGACAGGACAGAACTGCTCAACCCCTGCTCCGAGCAGAGCCAGGCCTGTCCCTCCCATGCAGGTGTGACACAAGGAGCTCCAGCTGCCTGCCAAGCTGTAGAAACAGGACATGGCAAGGTCATCCATCTGCCTTTGCCAGGAGCAGGGCACGAGAGACGGCCGGTACTGCCAGGAAGGACCAGCAGCCCCAGGATTTTTAACTTCCTGCATGCCAGGAACAAATCCTGTTCGAGATGCAGCAAGGAGAGGTGCTGCCAGGGTGCAAGGTCAGTGCAAAATGTCCAGGTTTTTACACAGGAGCAGAACAGAGATGATGCACAGAAGGGTCTGAAAAGCTTGCGGGATCCCCTGGGATGAAAGGCACACCCTGAAACACCTCGTCTGTCTACCTGGCTGCGTACTGGGGTGATCCAGAACAGATTACATTGTAGTTTTTGACTTTTTACATCACTGAAAAGGAAGCAGGTGACATCACAGAATCCTCGAATCACAGAGTGTTTTGGGTTGGAAGGGACGTTAAATCATTCCAACACCCTGCCATGGGCAGGGACACCTTCAAGTAGACCAGGTTGCTCCAAACCCTGTCCAGCCTGGCCTTGGACACTTCCAGGGATGGGGCATTTCACTGATTCCTATAACATATTCATAGGTAATTAAAAGCTGGCACCATCAGTGGAATTGCATTTATATAACAGCATTTGATACCAGTGGTGATGGATCCCGTTTCCCAAATTCTGGACTCCAAACATGATCCCCATGGGCTGCCAGGCCAGTCCAGTCACTGAGAAAAACAGAGTCTGAGGCCACTGGCCGCACACTGGGGGTTTTCCACCAATAACTGGTCTTCTAACACCAGAGTGGCCATGGGCATCCTTGAGTCCCAAACCCAGCTCAGCCCTTCCATAGCCTGTTGCTGAGCTAGCTGTCCTGATCGCCTTCACGATTTTCTCATTCTGTGGTCATCTTCCTCCGACTGTTCCTGCTGCTCCAAACTAGCCTCAGAGCTGGAAAACTCCCACAGGAGGCCAATCCCAGGATGAAAGGAGAGCTGTGCTATGTGTTAACCACAGAGTCACAGAACCACTAAGGTTGGGAAAGACATTCAAGATCATCAAGTCCAACGTTTGACCAAATACTACCGTGCCCACTAAACCACAGCACCACACCCCCAGTTGTTCACTGAACACCTCCAGGGATGGTGACTCCACCACAGTCCTCTGACAAGACTTAACCACTTTTTCAGTGAAGAATTTTTTCCTAATATCCAACCTAAACCTTCCCTGGCACAACTTCAGGCTGTTTCCTCTTGTCTTGTCACTTGCTCCCTAGGAGCTGGGCCTGACCCCCACCTGGCTGCACCCTCCTGTCAGGGAGTTGTAGAGAGTGAGAAGGTCTCCCCTGAGCTTCCTTTTCTCTAGACAGAGCTCCCCCAGCTCCCTCAGCTGCTCCTGGTGCTCCAGACCCTTCTCCAGCTCCATTCCTTTCTCTGGCCACACTCCAGCCCCTTGATGTCGTTCTTGGAGTGAGCGGCCCAGAACTGGACACAGGCTTTGAGGTGTGGCCTCACCAGTGCCCAGCACAGATGGATGGTCCCTGCCCTGGTACCACTATTGCTGGTAACAATAGCTTCTTCTGCAGCCACTTGCTGGGTTTTTATAACCCAACAGCACAAATGAGGGGATCACAGTGCTCACACCAAAGGGTCTTGGTTTGGTGACAACCTTGTGCAAGGGTGGCAGAGCAGAGCTGGTGCAGGGCCTTGCTCCAGTTTCTCTGTTTTCAGAGAAACTTGTATTTCATTTTTTTTCCAATTAACACTAAACCACCAGTTTTTAAAAAGTGAGGGATGAAGGAGAGTCGTGTAAATCACATAATTAATGCCTGTACATCGACATGAGCTTGAACCCAACTCCTGTAACAACACGGCTCCCAAAATCCGTCCTGCCTGCAGAGGGCTCATGGAGCCTCCTGCCTCACATTCAGCAGCAAACCCAGACCCACAGCTCACCTCTAGCATCCTTAGCCCAACACATCCCACACTGCTTTTCCAGCTTACAGCTCCACTGGAGCGGCTGTTGGGAAAGCAGGAGGTCACCAAGCTGGCAGGAAACAGCAAAGATCAACAGCTCAAAGCAGGGGGAGTTTAGGATAGCTTTTAAATAAAAGCAGGCAACGGATCTGATGGAAGCCCTGATGGAAGCACAGGATCCAGCAAGTGCTGTGGGGGCAAGGGCAGGTGGCTGCACCTCCGGGGATTCATCCCACCTTCACAAGGGGCACCCAATTAAGAAAGCAAAATTTATGCAAGCAAATGGCAGTGGATGGCTGCTCCCACCTGCTGCAAATGTGCCCGTCTGTCAGAGCTTCTTAGCCCTGCAGCATCATCCCCAAAGATGCTCTCCTGGAGCAATTAGCTGGCTGATGAACAAACACTCCTTCCCTTTCCATGGCCTTCTTCTGTCTTCCCTATGGCTCTCCTCAAAGCCCTTCCATTCATCCTGTTAGCTCCAGGGCAGCACTAGAGAAACCAGAGCCCTCCACTGCCTGCTCCCATTCCACTTGGAGCCACACACAAACCCCTGGCAGCTCCAGGATGGACACAGGGCACTTAAGATGCAGTGCTGGAGCTCACAGGGACCAAAGCCGCCCCAGCCCTCCCACAGACACTGAGGGCACAGGTACCAACTAAAGCTCCTCAGCTCTATTTTTACAACACTGACTGCACTAAATGTCTTACCTTCTTTAGTTCTCCCGATCGAATTCCACTTCACAGGCTCCATTACCTTACTCAGAAGCAAGGTCGGTTTAATCAGTCAATAATTACCCAGCTCACTCCCTCTCTCTTTAAAATCAATGCTCTTCTGCCTCCCAAGCTCCCAGTGCCCACCAGGTACGCCAGAAATCATTGGACATCAACACTAAAGGCAAAGGCACCATCTTACTCAGCTCCTGGAAAACTTCCTGATCAATACCTCCAGGTATCCTGAATCCAGCAGTGTCTATTTTTGACTGTTTGGCAACAAACTGATTTACTGCTGGAATGTTGGAATTTAATCAGCGTAAGATACATCATGTGCTTCCCAAAAAAAGAGAAGCATTTCCCATATGTTGGTGTCTTTTCTGCATTATTCTCCCATTTTCCTTTACTAATGCACCAAAATGGTTGAGAGATTCTGCTTTTCTTTAAGCACTTCAGGAAAACTCCAGTTTGTCCTTCAGGCCACTGCTGGGTGGGTTTTCTGGCTCCCTGTGACTCCCAGCTCCAGTTTCTGTGACACTGGGAGAGGGTGGGGAAATATTCTCCTCCTCACCACGTATGGGAGAACAGAGACAAATGTAAATCCATGGCAAGTGAAACTCCAAGAGTAGGAGGTACAGAAAAGTGGTAAGAAACACTGAGGCATGCAGGGAGGATAAAGTGCTTTAAATTTATTCTGTGAGCACTTGATATCAGGAAGACAGGACCATCCAGATGATTGAGTGTCCCTGGTACTGAGACCTGCCCTGAGGGGTCCTTCTCCCAGGCTCTGACAAAGATATTTCACACTTCATCCTAACAAATCTTTCTTCCAGGTCTGAGGAACATAAACTAGGCTGAATTTGGGATCACAGACAGCAATTGCAATTCTCTAGGGTTTTAACTGGTCTCGTAACAGATATGTATGGAGCAATTAAACAATTTGTTTTTGTCCCAAGCTCTAATCACAGGATCATGGACTCACAGGGTGGTTTGGGCTGGAAGTGACCTTCAAAGATCATCCAGTACAACCCATTGTGATGGGCAGGGACACCTTTCACTAGACCAGGTTGCTCCAAGCCCCGTCCAGCCTGGCCTTAAACACTTCCAGGGATGGGGCAACCACAGCTTCTCTGGGCAACCTGTGCCAGCCCCTCATGCTCTGACATTTCTTCCCCATGTCCAACCTGAGTCCACCCTCAGTTCAACACCAGTGTCCTGTGCTGGGACCCCAGAGCTGGAGGCAGCTCCAGGGTGTCTCAGGAGAGTGGAGCAGAGGGGGAACATCCCCTCCCTCCCCTGCTGCCCACACTGCTGAGGATGAGCCCAGGAGACACTTGTCTTTCTGTGCTGCCAGTGCCCATGGCTGGGTCATGTCCCATTTGTCACTCCCCAGAATCCTCCAGTCCTTCTCTGCAGGGTGTTCTCCATCCAGCCCTTCATCTCTCCAGCCTTCCCCCAGTCTGTGCTGGCACTGGGGATTGCCATGACCCAGGTGCAGGACCTTGCTTTTGGCCTAGCTGAACTCTATGAGGCTCTCATGCTTTTGGCAATTTTATCTCTGATACTTCAGTATCCTAAGGCACTTTACCCATCCCTCCCCAGGTCCCAGGACACACCACAGCCCTTTCCAAAATTAGGCACACCCCAAATGCTGCACTGAAATTGTTCCGTGTGAGAGAGTGAGTCTGTGCCCCGAGGGGCCCTGTGACTGAGCATCCCGAAGGACGGGGAAGAAGCAGGGCCTGATGGAGGGACTGGGTCCAGCACAGGAGGGAGGAAAGTCCTTCAGCCCTGCACAAGGTGATGCAGATCACACAGAGTGAGCCCCTTTGGACAAAGAGACACAGGGCNACACATATTCTTTTCCCCTTTAAAAAAAAAAAAAAAAAAAGAAGCATGATTTATATTTTTAAACACTGACTGAAGTGCAGGGAACTGTGTGATTTAATTCAAATTGTCAGGTCCCAGCGAGGACAACACTCAGGCAGGGCACAGTAGCTGGGAAGGGTTTTAAGGACATCCTGCAGCCACAGTCACCTGCAGCCACTGCCAGCTGCAGCCATCATCCCTGCATAGGGCTTGTCTGGTAGCTTCTTCAGACTCCAATAACTCATGGAAATGGGATAGCCCAAAATTCCAAGTTGGAAGGAAGGTATAACTCACAGGCTGCCCTGTAAATTTGAGAGATCCAAATGGCACAGTCTCAGGGAAAGGTCAAAAAGGGGGAAAACATCCACCTCACAGTGCTGGGTACTTGTTCAAAGATCTTTTCATACAGCCATGCACTTGAAGGGTGGTTTGGGTTGGAAGGGACCTTAAAGCTCATCTCATTCCAATCCCCTGCCATGGGCAGGGACACCTTCCTCTAGACCAGGTTGCTCTAAGCCCTGTACAACCTGGCCTTGAGCATTTCCAGGGATGGGACAGCCACAGCTGCTCTGGGCAACCTGTGCCAGGGCCTCACCACCCTCATGGTACAACATCTCTTCCTTACATCCAGCACGAAATTCATTGCAGACGATGGCAGCAGCAAGGCAGAGTTTGGTCCATCCATCTCCACCTGCACACAGGTCTCCAAACACAGGAGTGAGCCAGCTCCGTGCCTGTGTGTGAGATACTTGTGCTGGACCCTCTTCCATGATCCCTGTCCCAAGGCTGACTCACTGCCTTCTGTCTTTCACTTCTTAATTTACTGAAATCAGAAACAACTTGCTCCTGATGCAGCTCTGGGCCTGCCACTGGCTGGGGACCTCCCTGCCCCAGCCTGGTGAAAAACTGGCAGCCTCTGACAGGTGCCCCCAGCACACAGCTCTGCCCAGTGCCTCCCCATCCATTGACCCTGCACTCTCCGGATGCTGCTCCGGAGCTGTGTGCCATGGGAATCATATGCCACGTGAGCTTGTGTGCTTTGGGAACTGTGTGCTGTGAGAACTGTAGGAGCCATGAGCTGTGGGAGCTGCAGGAGGTGTGCAGGATAGGAGCTGTGCACTGTGCGAGCTGCAGGTTTTGGGAGCTGTGTGGGAGCTTAAAGCCAAAGGAGCCATGTGCAATGGGAGCTACACACTGTGGGAGCTGTGTGGTGTGGGAAGTCTGTGCCATGAGAGGTGTCTGCCACGGGACCCATAAGCCGTGAGAGCTGTGTGCCATAGGGGCTGTGTGCCATGGGAGCTGTGTGCCATGGGAGCTGTGTGCCATAGGAGCCGTGTGCCATAGGGGCTGTGTGCCATAGGAGCTGTGTGCCATGGGGGCTGTGTGCCATGGGAGCTGTGTGCCACGGGAGCTGTGTGCCATGGGGGCTGTGTGCCACAGGAGCTGTGTGCCATGGGAGCTGTGTGCTGCTGGAGCTGTGTGCCACGGGAGCTGTGTGCCATGGGAGCTGTGTGCCATGGGAACCATACAAGCCATACCCATCAGCAGCCACGGCCGTGGCCGGCAGTGCCGACGTGCTCCCCGGCACGCCCGCTCCAGCCTCCCGCTCCTCCCCAGCCCGGGCGTCAGCCGCCAGCGTCACTGCCGTGTCATCAGCTGCCTTCCCACAGTGCTCATTAATTCACTGGAGGGGAAACCTCCCCTCCAATGGAGGAGGGAACAGGGAATCCCAAAAGCAGGCGGACCACCGAACCTTGCTTTCTTGCTGCTTCACCGCCCCAGTTTTCCCACAGTGTCCTTGCTCTGTGCTCTCTCTGCAGGGCAGGTGACCTCTGACGAAGGGAGGGAGGCAGAAAACCTAAACATGTCTTTAACAATAAAGATGAAATCACACAACTGGAATGAACAGAAAATAACAGAGACACTACAAATTCCTGATAAAGAATGCAAGGATGCGCTTGGGCTGGATAGGAAGAGGGGGGAAATAGGATGGACGCAGGTCTGGCACTGCACAGAACAACTGCCAAGGGCTCATTCGCCCTGCCCACCTCTTGCACAGGCAGTATTTTTGTGTACTGTCTCCTGGTGGTTCCTGTGCTTCCCCCTTGGCACCTACTCTCCCACCACCTCCTGGCCCCACATCCCTGCCGCCTCCTCCCAAGCCCTCCTACCCCCTGTTATGCTGGACTCCTCTTGCTGTCTGTTTCCCTTAATTATGGCCTATTCTGTCTTCACACTCTGGAATTCTCTCTCCTCTGCCACTTCATTCTCCAGATTCCTTCCTTTGCCAGGATTTGCCTTCCCCATTCCCTCCAATCCTGGGTTCAGTTTTAGGCCCCTCATGAAAGAAAGACATTAAAGAGCTGTGGAAAAATCTGCAGTACCAGGAACAGATGAGGAGCTGGGGAGACTCAGCCTGGAGAAAAGGAGGCTCAGGGGGACCTTCTCACTCTCTACAACTCCCTGACAGGAGGGTGGAGCCGGGTGGGGGTCAGGCTCAGCTCCCAGGGAACGAGGGACAGGACAAGAAGAAATGGCCTGAAATTGTGCCAGGGGAGGTTTAGATTGGATATGGGGGAAAATTTGTTGATAAAAGGGCTGTCAAGCCCTCGCACAGCCACCCAGGGCCGTGACCCACAGGTCACATGGAGACACTGTGGAGTCTCCACACTTGGGGACATTCACATACACATCTGGACACAGCCCTGGGAAACCTGCTGCAGGTGACCCACCTTGACCCAGGTGACCAGGTGACTTCCAAAGGTCACTTCCCACTTCAACCAATCTGCTTCCATAAAAATAAGGAGCTGCAGTGCCCCGTGATGCATCAGACCAAACAAAAGACACTGCTGTGCTGTGTTTTGGGGTGTCACAGGAGGTCACATGGCAGAACACCACTTGTCCTATGCAGCAAATGGGACGTGCAGCACTCCCAGACAGGGCTGGAGTAAGGGGGGTAAGAGGCACAGCCTGCACCTTTGCTGGAAACACACAAAGGGAAATTCCTCATCTGGACACCAGCTGAAGCACCTGGGAGGAGACCCAGTGAAGTAAGGAGATGGCATTAACAGTAAAAATTGGTCAAGAACAAGAGAAAATGCCTTACAGATGGAGATCCCACACATGATTGTTACAATCTGCTCTCAAAGGGACAAAATGCTGGAAGCTGAAGAGCTGGTCAGTCTCCATCATGTCCTTTCATCAAAACCTTCATCTCCTGGACCCCCTCCTTTGTCAAACTCAATGTACCAAGCCCAGTGGTAGGGAGAACCAGGACACACACCCAGCTCAAGGCACAGGAGTGCCAGGTAGCACTGTGGTCCTGCACCACCAACACCATCCGGTTGGGAAGCCCAGCCACCCCCCACCCACATCTGATGACACCAACCTTGTTGCCTTTCTCTCTGCATTGCCTGTCTGTCCGTGTCCTGCAACACAGGATGCTCTTAATCTCCTCCCCCAGACACACTGTAAGGACTAAGGAACAACCAGGAATAAACAGCAGCATCACGTTCAACAAGGATGCAAAATCCAACACTGGAGCAGTGCTGCTGCTGTGGCCAGACGGCTCCAAAGAGGTGAATCTCCTTCAGGTTTTTGTGAAGAAAATCCCAGCCTTTCACACTGACGACACCACATCAAGCAACAAAACAGTTCAGGCTGGTGCTGTCTTTCAGCAGGATTGCACACAGACATACTGGCCACAAAGCTGTTCCCCTCTGGCACAACCAGCATCCCACTAGGGACAAGTCCATTTCCTCTTACCATTAATTATTACATATTAGGAACCTGCAAGGATCGAACAGCTCATTCCAAAGCTCTTCCTAATTGTTTCAGTATCTCCCTCCTGCCAAGGCAAGGTGGGACCTTCTGCCCTCACGCTGTGGAAGATGCCATGCGACGGATGAAACCCCCAAACACCCCAACAACACAGAGAGATAAAGGCCAAGACCCTTCCTCACCACCAGTGCTTTCCCTAGATTGACCCAAGTGACAGGCTGGTCAGCATGAGATGGCTGGCAAGCAAAGGTGACAGCTCTGCAGCAGATTTTATCCACCACTTCCCCGGGGCTTGCTCTGATGACACCTAACGAGGGGCCACATCTCCATGCCACAGCACAGGGCACTGGCCCCAACTGTGCACACAACAGCAGTTTGCCAGCACTGTGGCCCAGCTCTGCCCGCTCCATCCTGACATTTCAGTAGCTCTGTGGGAGCTATTTTGGTCTCTGCCAAGGGCAGAGCTCTGACACAGGCAGCCAGAGGAAGGGGGAGGCAAGGGGGATGCAGGAGGAGAAGCCCTATAGATGATGCACAGATCAGCATCACCACCCATGTCCTGGAGCCCCCTGCCCCACGCTGGCCACGTGGGCTGCTTGAGCCAAGGGTGGATTTGCTTCCAGCCTGCCCCAGGCTGAGGAGTTGGGAAACTCTACAGAGCTGTCCTGGAGAAGGACATGGAACCTGGGAACCTGAGCACACAGGGAAACCTGACCTGTCAACCCCCTTCCACCACCTCCAGACACAGCAAGATCTGCACATCCCAGCTTGGACAGGCACAGGTTGAGCCTGTGCCAGAGTAGGAGCAGCTCAGCAGAGCAGCAGGAGCCTGCATAGCACTTCAGGAATCACAGAATCACGGATTGCTTTGCTTTGGAAGGGAACTTAAAGTTCATCTTGTTCCACACCTCCTGCCATGGGCAGGGACAAATTCTGCTATCCCAGCTTGCTCCAAGCCGCATCCAACCTGGCCTTGAAGACTTCCAGGGATGGGGCAACCACAGCTCCTCTAGGCAACCTGTGCCAGGGCCTCACCTCCCTCACAGGGAAGAATGCCTTCTTAACCTAACCTAAATCTCCCCTCTTTTAGTTTAAAACTGTTCTCCCTTGTTACGTCACTATCCGCATGTAAAAAGTCACTCTCCCTCTTTTTGTAAGCTCCTTTTAGGCTGGAAGGGGCTCTAGGTTCTCCCCAGAGCCTTCTCTTTTCTAGGCTGAACACCCCCAGCTCTCTCAGCCTGTCTCCAGAGCAGAGTGGCTCCAGCCCTTTGATTCCTCCACATTTCCCTGTGGAGGATCAGGTCAGAGAGCACATCTCACCACCAGGAACTGAGCCTGGAAGAACAGCTCAGGGCAGAGGGAGCAGCCAGCACAGGGCTGTCCTGCTTCAGCCCTGCTGGGTACAATTTTGCCTGTATGCAAAGCAGGAAGATATTTTCGATTTACATTCATCTAGCAACGTTAATCAGGAGCCCCAGGCACACATAAGGAAGGAGAGTTTTCCAAGTCCCAGGTCCCACCAAGCCACAACTGCTGCTTAAAACTCCAGGTCGTGCTTTAGACAAACTTGGACAGTTCAGAACCTGGTGCCTTCAGGTAACTAAAGTTGGTCTCTTACTGTATTCAAAAGAGGAAATAGGAATACCAACCCTGGGTGGTCATGGGATCATGGGATTATGGTCCTCCTGCTAGTGATGGAGCAAGGCAGCAGTAGCATTCCCCACAGCTGAGGTGCCAGAGCAGCTGACTGCAAGAAGACCCCGCCATTGGCTCCCAAAAGCCTGTTTAGATCACAAGAATTTGCATTTTTCACATGACTAATTACTTCAATCATAAAAATATGGGCTTTTTTTTCCATTTCTTCTGCTGCTCACAGCTGATGGGATGTCATTCCCAGCTGCTCCATCCATATCAATGACCACCTATCCACCAGTGGTGGGTTCAGAGGCTGGTCCCAAGAGGAAGCCCTTCACCAGCAAAGTTAATGACTAGTTTCTTCACTTCAGGCTGCTGGAAAAAGCAGCTCAGAGCTTCTCTAGTGAGAGAGCAGGAGCTCCCCAGGGCCTGCCTTGGTGCTGTGTCCAGCACCCTGCTCAGACCTGGTATTACCCTGGAAGTGGAGCTACAATGGCAAACACTGACAAGTCCTTTTATCAGCATTTTTTTCATGTAAAACTGAACAGGGCAAACAAAAAAGAACAAGATTGAGGGTCTAAATGTCACTTCATTATCTTTTCAATCAAGAGCAAAAATTACACATCCTTACCCAGCTAAATCTTGAGAGCAGCTCCGTTTGATGTGGCTCCACCACTGCAGAAATGGAACAGCAGGACCTAAGCAGGATCTTCTTAAAATTCAGAAGAAAATAAGGTGGGTGATGTTCTGCCTACATTCTCCAACTTGCTTTCCCACCAGGCTGCTTTCCTGTAGCACCAGAAACTATTAAAAGCCCTTGCAGTAGTCTCAAGAGCACAGAATTATCTTCCAGATTGGGAGCTCCAGATTCCTTTTGGTCATGGTGAGATATATAATCCACACATGGTGCCATTACCCACTCTAAGCACTGTCTCTGCAAGAACCCAGATGGATGCCAAGAATAAGGCACTTCTTATAGCTGAGGCGTTTTTAAGAGATGTTAACATGCCTTGCATAAATGTGTCCTACTTTTTGACTTGGGTTGAACACACATGAGTCACTCAGCTGCATCCTCCTAAAAGCCCACACCTGTACAGAAAAATCCCACCTCCTCTCTCACACACCCAACCTGAGCAGGAAGTGGTGACAAAGGCATGAACATGCTGGTTTTATCATCGTGATTCAAAACTTTTAAGCCCTCAGTGAAAACAAAAAAGTTACTCCACATCATTGCCCAGTGCTCTGCGGAGTCACCTTCCACCATCACCACAGGAGGATGCTTTTACAGGTGACTCTGTCCTTGGGACAGACCTGGTCCTAAAAAACAAGGTATCAGCCTGAGGTTCAAATTGCCTTTCCTCACAAAACAGTAGGTGGGGTGACAAGAAGTGACACAGAGACTTTGTGCTCCTTCCAAGTGGAGGTACAATGGGGACGATGTTCTCCACCACACAAGGACAGGGCTCTGCTGCCTTCAGAGAGCAGATGTAGCATCTGACCAGCTCTGCTGCTCCTCCCACAGGAAGAGAAGCCTTTCAAGTCTCAACATTGCCACCTCTCCTCAAAACCTTCTCACTATGCTATAAAGGACAAGAAAGGAAAGGGCTGGTGGAGGTCACACCAGCCATGGTTTCTCACCGGTGGCTTTGGCCGACAGAGAACTTTGGAACTCCAGCCCTGTTTCTTCAACGAAAAGCTTCAAAGAGAAGACCTGGCAGTCTGAGAACAGCAGCTCCCTGCAGCTGAGAAGAGCAGGCAGCATCACAGCTCGTTCAACAAGCCAAAGGCAAAGGGAGCACAGAAAAACCCTTTCGGCCAGTCTGCCCCTGCTCTGCTTTCAAACCAGAAACTTTTTAGGAGAAACCTGCGGGTTTCCATCCACTGAATAAATGAGGTAACCACAGATACAACCTGCACTGTCTCCTCATCTCTGCTTTTTTGCCCTAGATAAATGCTAATGTACCTATGCTGCCTCAACTGCCCTCAGGGCTCCAGAGACTCCTCAGGGTCAGCTCCTTCTTGAACCCAGGGGCTCTTTACCTGAGCTTAAGGTCCTCCTTCTCCTGAGCCTTTGTATGATCAATCTTTTAAGGCAACCCTTAATTTAAGAGATTAAAGACCAATAATTGTTTGTACTGGAAACAGTGAGCTGGAAACCCTTTCACACAACCTGTCCAGCTGTAATAGCCAACTGATTATTGCAAGTTTTGAAGTATTAGTGCAACTCAAAAACTTTCCACATTGCAATAAAATTCAAACAGTATTCAAACCATCACCCACAGGCATGGAATGAGGGATGGTTTCCTGTCATGGCACTAGCGGAAGGCTGGAGCTGACACAGACTCACTCTGGTATGTGGGCAGGTCAGGATTTGGCTCTTTTCTATCAAAACTTTCCCCAAAAGCTGTTCCCTTCATGGCTGCAGTTTGAAGGGCAGAGGAAGAAGTTTCAACTCTGGTACCAGGTCAGATGGGGCTTGGAGCAATCTGGGATAGTGGAAGGTGTCCCTGCCCATGGCAGGGGGTGGAACGAGATGAGCTTTAAGGTCCCTTCCAACGCAAGCCACTCTGTGATACTATGATTCTATGATACCCACCACTTTTGACCAGACCTGAGAGGAAAAGGCTTCCACCAGGTTCAGGCTGGGACCATGGAGGTGACAGCTACAGGAAACCAAAAAAGAAGCCTCTGGGTTATGGGAAATAGCACAAATGTCCTTGTGTGCACGCACACAGACACTCGACGGCTGACTTGGAGATGGGATCCATCAAAGCAGACTAAAACAGCATCGAGGGCATTTCAGAGATGAACAGAATCACGGACCTGGAGTGGTTTGGACTGGAAGCGACCATAAAAGCTCATGCTGTTCCACCCCCTGCCATGGGCAGGGACACCTTCCGCTATCCCAAGTTGCTCCAAGTCCCATCCAACCTGACCTTGGATACTTCCAGGGATGGGGCAGCCCCAGCTGCTCTGAGCAACCTGTGCCAGGGCCTGCCCACCCTCACAGGGAAGAATTTCTCTCCAATATCTAAAGTGCTGCTACCTGAGTGCCACTTCCAGCCCTGATCACCCCTGGCAGTTACCAGAACGATGATGGATCGTTCCCTTACTAAAAGTGCACAGGCAAGTGGTTCACAGGAAGCTGGTAATAAAGAAAATCTGCACAAGACGGTCTTCAGCTGCACACATATCAGTATTTACAGATCAGAAGCCAAGTCCTGACTTGTTGGATTCTACACCACTTGATTAATTATTTACCTCAAAGCTAATTAATCATCCATTAACTCTTGGTGAGCTCTTCTAGCAGTAGGGCACATCTATGGAGTGACTCAATAAATGCTTCCACCATTCATATGATGAAGAAAAATCTTCCATGAGAGAGCCCCAGGGCAGACATCTGGGAGGCTATGTCCCAGCTGCATTTTATCTTCTTTCCTCAACAACTCTTGGGCCTTGCCTGATATTCTGTTATCCACGCCGTGATGCTCAGTGCCTCTCCAGACAGCACTTTTTTTTAGTTGCATACAAAGCAACTCTTTTATTTTCATTTTTGCTAATAAACTGATAACTTGATTAGGAAAATACAGTTCTGCTCCACCTCTGTGGGGTCTGGAAACTCATTAACAGTGCTGCGACATAAGACGCTTAAACCTATTAAGCAGGCTCTGCTGGCATTAAAAACAAACTCAAGATTTGTTGCCTGCTCTCAAAAAACATTTCTCTCCAACAGACCCCAGGGACTGAGGCAGGAACTGAGCGGAAGGACTCCAGGGACACAGGAGGAGACATGTCACCATGAGGGAAGTGACAGGGCCATTAACAAGCCACACTCTCCTTTGAGAGCATTTGGCCCTAGTGCTGTCCAGCCAGAACCTTCATACCCATCGTGCCCGAAACATCAATAATTCACCCCATTTCCCCAACCACAGAATCACAGAATCAATTAGGATGGAAAAGCCCTCTAAGATGATGAAGTCCAACCGTTCTCCCAGCACTGCCAAGGCCACGACTACTAACCTATGTCCACAAGTGCCACATCCACACATCTGTTAAATCCATCCAGGAACAGGGACTCCACCACTGCCCTGCACAGCCTGTGCCAGGCCTGGACAACCCTTTCCATAATGAAGTTTTCCTCAACAGCCAATCTAAATCTCCCCTGGTGCAACTTGAGGCTGTTTCCTCTCGACCTGTCACTTGTTCCCTGGGAGCAGAGCCCAACCCCACCTGGCTCCACCTTCCTGTCAGGGAGCTGTAGAGAGAGAGAAGGTCCCCCCTGAGCTGTAGCCCATCACTGCCACTAACACGGTGCAGGCATTGCTACTGAAGTGACAGACTAATTTCTTTGTCCCTATCAGCCCACATCAGTAAACATTTAATATTCAGGCTGCTGAGTCTGGATTATCAACCCAAACCCCATCTCTCATGTTTCAGTCACAAGCCAGGATTTACAGTAACACCTCCCCAGCCCACGTGTCCTCATGTCACCATCTCCAGAGGAGACTGGTCCAAACACAGCACACCATCACCAACTGGAGAGGAACTGGAGCGTGTTAACAACATGACACATCCCTGAAAGGACAGCCCAGCACTCCACTGATGCAGCAACTGCATCCATGAGCCAGCCACATTAGGTAGAAGGTCTCAGGTGTGAGAAAAATCATTCAGCATCACCACATCCCATGAATCCATGCCCATCCCCAGGCCAGGATATCCCTTTTGGGGCAGCCTCAGCAGGCTGGGTGCACCAAGTAAGCAACAGGGTATCCAGGGTGTGGGCGGCCCTGGGGTGCAGGCTCGTGGCTCCATCCCACCCTGAGCACATGGAGCTGTGGAGCATCTACAACACGCACCAGTGAGCACCCATAGATTACAGGCAGGGGATCCCAGCACCAATGATTCAGCAGCAAATTGCCAGGGAAGACGCCAAGTGACACAACAGAGGGAGTTTTTTCTCTTTCAGAATGATCTCCAGCTCATAAGCAGCAATGTCCCATTGGAATGGCAGCACCTTTGCATGATATTTCACTTTCCAATTGCTCTCCAGATCTATGATTTACCCCTGCCTGCTGAATTCATTTGGAAATACCTCAGGACCCCTTCCCACAGCTCTGCTCTAGCTGAAGGATCAAAACCCAGGACTGGTACCCACAGAATCACCACCCAAGGAGGGGGGGCTGCTGGTTGGTGCTGTGGTAGGCAGCCCAGTGACAGTGGCCACACACAACTGTGGGTCCCTTCCCTCCAGCCAGCACCCATCGAAGTGGGTCCGAGTACAGCAGGGATGCAGGAGCCCCAGCCCAGCCATGCAGCCAGCGGTTTTGTCCTGGGACTGGTTCATCTGACAGGTTAAATCTTCCCCTGGGGAACTGGGAAGCACTCTGCTCCTGATGGGAATGTCTCCTCTCCTGTGCTCCTCACTGCCTGCTGGAAGCTTGGCCATGACCTCAGAGATTCCAACCAGTACAAAAATGAGACAGACACCGGTGGGTTCAAGACAGCTTCCAGAGCATGGCTGCTGAATCACAGCTGCAGTGAGCTGGCACTGGGGAGGAGCTCTTGCCAGAGGGAAAGCTGTGGGGACTTGAGGAAACTGGAATTACAGAGAGAGGGGTTTGATGAATGGACTATGGATGGACAGGAAATCAGTCAGATGGTCATGTCCCAACTGCTGGAGTCAATGGTTCGATGCACAAGAGGAAACCAGTAACAAGTGGTGTCCCCCAAGGGTCCGTACTGGGACTGGAGCTAGTTCATACCTCCATCAGGACACAAGCAGTGGATCAAGCAAACCCCCAGTAGGTTTGTGGATGGCACTGAGCTGAGTGGTGCTGCTGATGGGCTGGAGGGAAGGGAGGGACCTGGACAGTCTGGAGCAGTGAGTCCACGGGAACCTCATGAGGTTCAACCAGGCCTGGTAAGGTCATGGACCTGGATCAGGACAATCTCTGGTGCCAGCAAAGACTAGGGGACGGATAGAGATGGATGGATGGATGGATGGATGGATGGATGGATGGATGGATGGATGGATGGATGGATGGATGGATGCCCATTTGCCAAAAGAGATTTGGGACATCAGTGACTTCTGTGCAGTCCTTCAGCTCCCAAAGGCTGATGTTTATTCTTGGAAACAGAGCTCAGAGTTTCACATTGCAACTTATTTATTCAAGCTGTGGAAAACAAGAAGGAAAACATCAGATGCTGACTCAACCCTTTCCTAATTTTCCAGATTTTTTTTCAACTCTGACCAATAAAACACTTAGCAGCAGGTATGTCAGAACAGGGGAAGATGCAGAAGGGATGGATGGAGGGATGGAGGTCATGCTGTGGTCTCTAAAAGAAGAGAAATTTAGATTACATATTAGGAAGAAATTCTTCCTGGTGAGGGTGGTGAGGCCCTGGCACAGGTTACCCAGAGAAGCGGTGGCTGCCTCTGGAAGTGTCCAAGGCCAGGCTGGATGGGGCTTGGAGCAATCTGATCTAGTGGAAGGTGTCCCTGCTCATGGCAGAAGGTGGAACAAGACAAGCCCTTAAGCCCCTTCCAACCCAACCACTCTGCGAATTCAGGATTTCATGAACTTCCAAACCTGGCCCTATGGGGGCTGCTGGCACTTGCAGTGGGGGAGCTGCAGGGGTGTTCTCTGTCAGAAGACCCTCGCCGGGAGCTGCCCCTTTGCAGGGCACAGCCAGTGCCAAGTGGCTGCAAAGCAGACACTGCTGGCCAAAGCTGAGACCATCAGTGCCAGTGCCTCAGATAAAGGCTACAAAACAATGTCCAGCAGCTGTGAGCGAGGAGTGAGAACATGGGAGAAAAAGCCCTGCAGACCCTGAGGCCAGTGCGGAAGGAGGGGCTGGAGCTGCTCCAGGCACCAGAGCAGAGCTTTTCCTTGCAGCCCATGATGAAAACCATGGTGAGGCAGGATGTCCCCCAGCAGACATGGAGGACCCCATGCTAGAGCAGGTGAATGTGTCCATAAGGAAGCTGTGACTTCATGGAGAGCCTAAGCTGGAGCAAGCTCTCTCCTGCCTGCAGACTGAAGCTCTAACTGTGGCCCTGACATCCAGAGCCATTCCCCACTCACACCATCCCCAGCCCTTGCCATCCAAGACCTTAAAAGTACCCACACAAGCTGCTATTCACCCCAAGCTCTCTCAGCAAACAGCCTCAGCCTCACCAGGACCTGAGATAAGCTAGAGAGAGTTCACATCCTGGCAGGGAAGAAGCCAGGAGACAGACACTGGTCTGGGCTGTGGAACATGCATGAAGCCAACCCTTAAGTCCTCCCACTCCCTCAGTCCCTTTGCCAGCAGCTCAAGCCGGGCAGAGGGGATGGGGACAAGCCAGGGGACAGCAAAGGAGCCTGACAAGGGGAAACAAAAATAAATCCCACGTCCTGATTGAGCTTTTGGGTAGCCCATGACGTCAAATACTGCCCAGCTCAGGGAACAGGAGGTCCAAGTGGTACTCAAGAATGTCCCACAGATGTCCGGGCCATGTGCTTGTGCGTGGGTGGCCAGGCTGGTGAACTCCAGTGTGCCAGCTCTGCCAGTGGGATTCCAAGCCCTTGGATGGCAGGCAGGCAGCTCTGGGCAGGCAGCAGGGATCTGCCTGCAGGGGTTGGGCTGGCAGCTGCCAGAGCAGCAACGACTCCAAATCAGCAGCTCCCAGGCACTTCCAGGAGGCAGAGCCCTTCCACCCAGCTCTCCGCAGGGCTTCCAGTAACAGCAAATGGGCAGCAGTGCCCCCGCGGTGATTAATCATCTTCCTGGAAGGCAGGGAATCGTTATTTCCCACCTCTCCGTGCAGCTGGTGCTGCACCCACACGCCATGGCAGCCTCCCAGCCGGTGGCACCCTTGGATCAGCCGCGGGTGCAGGAGGAGGGCAGTGGGCAGAGACCCTGGAGGGAGGAGGCTGGCATGGCATGTCAGGAGAGTGGGCTGGAACCCCGTGCAGAATGTGGGTGGTGCTGTGAGTCTATAAAACACAGGGATTTTGGGGGGAGTTCAAGTGGAAATGGGAGATATTTGCTGTCTGAACAGTTTCTCCTAAAACAAGCGCTGAAAAGATTTAGAATGACAGTGAAACACTCGATTACTGCCGCGATTTTGTCAAACGTACGGCAGCACTGTGTGAACTGTCTCTAAAAAGGAACAGGATTATCATGGAATCATTTAGGTTGGAACAGCCCTCTAAGATCATTGAGTTCAACTGTTAACCCAGCACTGCCACCACTAACCATATCCCCAACAGCCACATCCACATATCTGTTAAATCCCTCCAGGGATGGTGACTCCATCATTGCCCTTCATAGCCTATTCCATTGCCTTACCACACTTTCTTGTGAATAAATTTTCCCTCACCTTGCTACATCCTTTCAGGGAATTGTAGAGAGCAAGAAGGTCCCTCCTGAGCCTCTTTTTCTCCAGGCTGAGCGCTGTTTTTAGCACTGAGTAGAACATGCTGCACAGCACCACAGCCATGCCATGGGCCAGCACCACCAGACTGGACATCCTATTTCCAGATGTCTTTGTTTTGTCACTATTTAGAAGGGAAAAGGTCCCATGTATCTCAGGAGCACTCCAGAAGCACTACTGGTTTGGCCTGACCTCGAGGCAGCTGCAGCCCCGTTCCTGAAAGAGCACAGTCAGCTTCGCAGAGGGGTGCGGAGGGCAGTGCACAGCACGGCAGGGCAGATGTGCCCAGGGCCAGGTTTGCTCCGGGCTAAAGCAGAACGGCTCATTTCACCAGTTCCTGCCAATTCCCAGCCTGACCCCCTCAGATACTGGCCACTCATCCCTGAGCTGGTGTTGTGAGGAGTTCTGCTCTGCATTGATCAGTCAGGGATGGGACAGGCACCCATTCCCACCCTGATGTCAGACCCACTCTCCAGCTGGGCTCACCTGGTTGGTGCTGCCCAGAACTGCCAGGGCTTCACTCCCTCCAGGAGTGCCTTGGAGCATCACCAACCAACTTGTTCTCCCAGCAGGCTACCCAGTCTCCCACTGTGTATCCTGGCTGTCCACCCCTCAAATCCTCTTCCAGTTTCTCCTCAATGTCTTATCAGCTGACAGCAGCAAACCATGGCCACCAAACTGACCACAGCACCTGCAGCTTTCACGACAGAGGACCCCACCACCGATCCAGAGAATCCTCATTTCCAACTGATGCAGCCCAGACATGCCACGACCCAAGGGGTAAGAGGAGCCATTTCTGGCAGACTCCAGCCCTGTCCAACACGAGGTCCCCCATGCTGCAGCCATGGTCTCCCCTCTTTGGCATGTGGCTGCCCACCTCACCAGCCCAGTCAAAGGTGCCCGTGCACCCAGACAGCAATGTCCCACCCCTCCACTAGACCCAATTCACCTGTGCTCCTCTGTGCTCCTGTCTCCCCACTGTGAGAGCTCCCAGGGTCCTCCAGCACTCAAATTTCCTGCTCTGGCTACCACTTCCTCGCACTGTTTGCCTGAACTCTCCACTTTCAATTGACTTCTTCTCCCTCTTCTCCCACCTGAAGCACAGCCACACACCTCCCTGCTACATGTGAGTACAGTCACCCAGGGACACTCACAGCAACTGCCTTTCCAGATCCAAATGGATTTTCACCTATAATTCCTCCTCAAGCTAATCGAAGCAGTTTTCCACTCACTATCCCAGACTTTTTCCCCTCTCAATCGTAGCAATAACGAGCAGCGTGGAGACCCCAGGCAGGTGCAAAGGAGGAACATTTACTGCCAAAAACCCGGCCTTTTTATGCCATTGGTCTGTTATCAGTTTACATAGTTTTAAGGTACAACAAACCAAGTTTAACCAACCACCACACAGCATTAAGTGAACACGAGGCACTCACGCAGCCTGCCTCTCTGCCCCTGTTCCAGCTGAGACACTCTCCCACAGTCCTTCTCTGCTTAGCCAAAGTAACAGGCCTGAGCCATGATTCTACAGGGCCTTCCCTTTACAAAGCTTTACTTATGGTAACGCTCAATAACTTAGCTCTAGCTTTGTAGAGTCAGTTCTTGGCATGTGCCCATAGCAGGAGCTCCTGGTGTGCCCACAGTGGGATCTCCACAGGTAATGCTGAGGTCCCAGAGATCCCAGGACTTCCGGCCACCCTCCTCCTCCTGCCTGTGCTGCTGCCCAGCTCTACTGGCCACATTCTGCTGCTCCTGCTCTCATCATGCCTAGAAAGCACCAGCCTTCCACACGTCAGAATAATCTCAGGAAAGAGTAAAAGGATTTAGGGTTTGCTCATCTCAGCCCTCCTAAACCCATTTCTGCAGATAAGGGATTATCCCCAGTGTCAGCACCAAGGCAATGGTGATTCAGCAAGAGAAGGCAGAGCTCCAGCTGCAAAGGAAACGCTGCTGGGGCTGGATGGGGTCTGCTGCAGAGCACCCTCCCCACCCTGGGGTCCCTGCCCCTCTCTGCCTGCACGGGCAGCACACCAGGAAGCCACACTGCTGGGTGACATGGCCCATCCAGAGGAGATGTGGCTCCAAGCGACAGCAGTACTGTGCCAGCCATGGTGGCACAGCTGTGCAGGGCAGGGCTGGCCTCCTCGCCTTGCAGACGCCGGGCTGCCGCTTCTGATCCTGCCGTTTCCTTCTCCCAGCACTTTCCAGAGCAGCCCTACATTTCTGTCCTTCACTCTCTGGCTTTCACACCCTCCTTAACCACCTCCCCCCACACTGACAATGCCAAACCTGAGAGCCAAAAGCATGAGGAATCCCAGTCATGTTCATGCCATGAGGAGGACTGAAGGGGTGGGGAGGGGATGGGGGGAATCCTGGCTGCTGGAAGAAGATGAAAGTAACTCAGCCAGAGACCAGGGTCTGTGACACCCAAGAGTTGTGCCACTGATACCACCCAGCATCCCATCCACTGGAGACAGTGCCACAGACCAGCTCACTGCCCACCAGAACAGGGTCCCTGGCTGCTACAGAGGGGTCTCTGGCTCTTCTTCTCCCCTTGGTATACAGGGCCCAGCTGGGAACCAAAATCCAGCAGGGAGAGGCAAGGAGAGCCTGAGGACACCACATGCCACAGGCAGCCCCCCAGCCCCCTGCATCCAGTAATGGCTGGGAAAGCCCTGGACTGGAGCTGAGCTCTGCCAGTCCAGACAACAAGGGGTACAGCTGCCATATCCCTTCACATTTTGGCTCCTATGTCTCCTTCCTCCCTCTCTCTAACTTCCCTGGACCAAAAAACTCAGGCTTCAGGAGAGGGCCAACAGACTGGCCATGCAGCCAGCTTGGCTCACCCATCCATCCACGTAGATCCCAGCCAGGGCTCAAGGACCAGCCAAGGCTGGAAGCAACAACAGGAGTGGGTCCAAATTCACACACAGACAAGAAGAACCAGCAGAGAAAGACAAGGGTGCCACAGGCAGCAGGGCTCAAGGCAGTGATGGCCTCATGTCCCCTCACCTCCAGGGCTTCTTGCCTCCCACTCTATCCCAAGCTACCCAGCACACAGAACAACAGGGACTGAGGTACTGTCCTGGGTGACAGTGCTGCTAGTCACACATATCCAAGGAGCCACAGGTTCCTCCTGCACCGAGATGCGAGCAGCAGCACCCCCAGCAGCAAGGATGGGCTCCTGCTCCACAGTCACCTCCTCACTGCCCATCACATAAAAGGCTCTGGGGTGCAACAGGGAGTGCAGCATAAAGGAGATAAAGTTTTCCAGCAGCAGCAATAACACATGTTCCAGGAGTGCCACTAACCACTTGGGCTAAATTAAGCCCAAAATAATTACAGAGCAGCTGATTCTGATTCTTCTTTTCATGTTGCCATGAATCAGACTCCAGTTAATTGATATTTACTCTGCACTCAGTGTGGTGGATCACCCAGCACTGCTCAGGGTGATGGAGCAGACAATGGATGCTGGTGATCATGGAGCTGGGGTATGTAGGAGAACTGCATGGGAAAAGGGAATCTCACCTGGGATAACACATTGAGAGGAAACAAAAGAAGAAGACACAGGGGGACAGGAAGAGAGGACAGGGATGTCCCAGGTACCCTCACTGCAGTGTTGGCATGATGCATACAAAGTCCATTCCTGTGGGCAGCACCCAAGGGCTGGCAGTGGGTGCCACCGTGCTGGGCACGACGCGGCTGCGGGAGCCTCGCACAGGCGGTGGCCAAGGGAAGGTGAGGAACAGCATGAGTGCTCCTGCTTCCATGGCCTGAGCATCCCTGGCACCCATGGCATGAACATCCCTGCTTCTGAGGCCTAAGCATCCTGGAATCCACAGCCTGAGCATCCACAGCATGAGTGTTCCCGCACCCATGGCCTGAGCATCCCTAAACTCATGGCCTGAGCATCCCTGGCACCCATGGCCTGAGCATATCCACAACATGCTCACCCCTGTTCTGCCTGCACCCCATGGCACCCCACTGGCACCCCCTGGACCAGTGCCAGGAGGAAGTGGGCTGGTTTAGAGCTGAAGGGTGGCATTTTGCCAGCTTGTTCCCAGAGACCACAGGGAGGACTGGACTGATCACTCCCTGGACAGCTGTGTCCACAAGCTGCCATAAGGCCGAGTCCCTTGCTCACACACACAGGAGCCACCACAACCTGCCAGCCCTCGCTCTGTCCATGTCCTTCAAACACACACATTGCCTGTGGCTACCCAAGCACAGCACCCACCACCCAAACACAGGAAACCCCAGCCCATCCCACACAGACAGATCCCAGCTTCCACAGGGAAAGTGAAGGGCAACCCAGTCTGCAAAGCTCAAGAAATGCTGACCAGCAGCCAGGTCAAAAGTCCTGGAGATCTTATACCCTGGGGTACCCCACCCCTTTAAAACCAGAGCTGAGGCAGGTGCTGGGGCCTAGGAAGGCTGGGATTGTGCAAAGCCTACACAGAACACCTGAGCTGCTGCAGCGACCTGCCAGGATGAAGCCAGAAGGGCAAACAGCTCTTTAAGCTAAATATATTTGTTCTTGGGCTGACGCTGGTATGTAAATCGATCGTAAACAGACTGAGGCTGGAAATGAGAAGACCACTGGAGGGTATGTCCTAGAGTGGCCCTTCAGCAAGGATTATTGGCAGGAGAAACAAAACTCCTCCAAGACGGAGCTGGAGCAGTGTGTGCAAGAGTGACAAAAGTATCTGTGTGACACAGGGACAGGACGAAGCCACCTGAGGCAAACTGAGCACAGCGTGGCACTGCCATAAGGGCCACGGGTAGCATTAGCACCACACTGCTAGGGATGGCCAGGCCAAGTGAGGTGTTGGAGACAGGTTGGGAGGTCCTGGACCCACCCCAGTGGGCAGAGGAACCTCCATCCCTGCACCAAACACCCCTCCAGTCTCTACATCACACACCACATTTGGTATAAGAGGCAGCCAGAGCTGCACTGACTCTGGGTGAAAAGAGGCTGAGAACATGTTCCCTTAGGGACCTGCCTGGAGGAGGGAGAAGCAGGAAGCAAAGAGGCAGGATGCTGAGAGCCACAGGGGCAGATGGCACCTGTTCCCGCTGTCTCCATGAGTATCTGCTCTGCTGTGGCTCTGCTGCCACACCATGCCCTTCCCACCCCACTGAGGCTGCTGGTGAGGACCATGACATCCACCAGCTGCACTGGTGTGTGTCCTCCAGCCTCAGTCCCACTCCAGGAGCTGCCGGAAGCAACCAGAATCATCCAGCCTCCCTGGGCCACTCATGACTTTATGTCCATCAACGCCACTCCACATCCTGCTACCCAACTAGGCCAAGGGCAGTCTGCACCTGGGTCATGGCAATCCCCAGTGCCAGCACAGACTGGGGGAAGGCTGGAGAGATGAAGGGCTGGATGGAGAACACCCTGCAGAGAAGGACTGGAGGATTCTGGGGAGTGACAAATGGGACATGACCCAGCCATGGGCACTGGCAGCACAGAAAGACAAGTGTCTCCTGGGCTCATCCTCAGCAGTGTGGGCAGCAGGGGAGGGAGGGGATTGATTTCCCATCCAAGGGAAGCTGGGAGAAGATAAAGGAGCAAAGAGAAGACAGGAGAACAAAGTCAGGCTGAAACCTTCACCTGTAGTCTCCACTGCTCCTCCCAAAGGAGCATCTTTGGGAGTCAGTCCTGAGCCTGCAGCCTCCAACACAGCACTACTGCAACTCCTGGTCTTCAAGAAAACCTCCTCCCTGCCCTCGTGGGACCAGGCACTGGGGGGAAAGTAGCCCCAGAAAACCACTGCACGGTGGGAAGTGGAGCTGAGAGGGCACAGAAAGCCATGTCTGATGGGGGCAGCTCCAGGAGGAACCAGCCCCAGCCTCGCCCCTCCAGCAGCACCAGAGCAGCAGCTCCTTGGAGCACACTGGGCTTCCCGCTGGGACACACACTGAAAGGACCTGCTAAAGAGGTGAGGTTGTGCTTACAGTACAGCACGGAGCCAGCTCACAGGGGTCCAGCCAGCACCTTGGCACTCAGACAGCTCCAAATTGTCTTTTTGGCACAGGCCAGTGCCACCTCAACAGCATCAGACAGAAGTGAGCAGCTACAGCTTGTCTCCTCGCCCACCTGACACATCTTTCCACCAGAAAATGGTCTGCTAGGAATAATAGAGGCCACTCTCCAAGGAACTCCCAGCAGCCAAGAGAGACTGAACAAAGTCACCCAGGTGCTGCACCCTGGTGTCCAACACCACCACCCTGCGCCTGCACAGCTAAGATTATGAAGCTGGAGGTCAAGTGTGCATGGAAGTGAACCTCCCCTTCTGTCCTGGTGCAGCTGTAATGGACCTACTTCCAGGTCTGAAATATTTACTGGGTCTCCCAAAACCTGTGGAGATGGGCTGAACTGACAGGCTGAGAGACAAGACTTGGGATTTGAAGATTTATGTTCCCAGAGGCAATCCACTGAGCGAACAGCCTTCGTTATATAACACAGCACTGGAGAGCCAGGGAGTATGGCCAGTGGAGGGATGTGATGCTCAGAGAAGAGGAATGGCTGAGAAGCCCCTCCTGACCACTCCAGAAAAAAACCAAATGTGATTTCACTCCTTGCCAGCTGGAATGCCACCCAAAGCCACCTCCTCTGGGATGCGGCCTGGACCAAGGGCCAAGTAGGAGCAGCTTGCTTCCAGCGCCAGGAGCAACAACAGTCGCAGCACTAACTGGGAAGGATTTTAGGAGTGGGTTTACCAGGAGCCGTGACTCAAATCCGGAGTAGCACAGCAATGACCCCAACCTAAGGAGGAACACAGCCCCTCAGCTTCTCCAAGCCCACCCCAGTCCCACCATGACACCGCCCAGCCGGGTGGGGAGACCTTCCCGGTGCCCCTGCAGCCGGATCCGAACTGCCGGAGCCGTGGGCTGTCACCTCACCGGCTCAGTGGCAAAGCCAGCCAGCTGCCCACCCACTGGGCTCCAAAATAAACCCAGGCAGCAGTGGCAAGGCAGATCCAAGAACAGTCTGTGCAGCCAGAAGAGGGATCAGCAGGAAGGGAGGGATGAGCCCTTCCACGAGACATGGATCCTGCACCTCCACACGCCCGGCAGGTGGGCAAATCCAGGTCTCACACAGACACCTGGACCTAACCTTCTCCTGCAAACGAAGAACACCAAGGGCTTGCATTTGCCTAAGCACAGCCATTTAGGAAGCAGATTCCAGTGGGATTGTACCCATGTAGTCCCTCTCTTCTATTACTGACCCTGAGAAAGCAGCTATTCACCAGCAGCCACCACATATCTCTCCATCCATCCCTCCACTCAGTGTTCCAAACAGCAATGCCAATCACTGCCCATCCATTTCCCAGACTACCAGCCCAGCTCTGTCCCAGTCTAAAGCACCACTCCAAAGTCCTCAGGCTCCAGGAGGGACATGCTGGAGGTGTTTTAGGAGCTTGTATCTCTGACGGAGAAGCAACACCCACACCAAACCAAGCTGCATATCACATGTGCCTCCAGACAAGAATGAGAAGTCCGTGACTTCCTCTTGTTTCCCGGAGGAACATCTCCCATCATCTTGCAGCAAAGGTTCCACATGATGCTGAAGTACTTAGAGATCACTAAGAAATAAGGGAGGTGCTGTTCCAGAGGGGACAAGCAGGATCCCAAATACCTGCAGAGAGCAACATCTTGCCCATGACGGCCATCCCAGGTGTCACTCCTTGCCATGTGAGCACATCCCAAAAGTAGCCTCTCACAACCTACATTTCAGTGTCCTTTGGCTCCATCCCCCTCCCGTGCCTCACAGGAACTTGTTTCTGGATTTCCAAATTAATCTCAATAAATTCACAGCCCTGGGTTACAAACAGCTTTGCATTAATGAGCAGGTTCTCATCTCCTGTGGGTTCAGGAACACAGGAGGGTGGGGGTGAGGCTGCCAGCACAGACAACAACCTGGCAGAGCAGGTCCAGAGGTGGCCACCAAAATGGTCCAAGGGCTGGGACAATGGGCAGTGGGGTCAGATTGGACATGATGAAGAAATGTCAGACTATGAGGGTGGTGAGGCCCTGGCAAAGGTTGCCCAGAGAAGTTGTGGCTGCCCCATCCCTGGAAGTGTTCCAGGGCAGATTGGACAGGGCCTGAAGCAAGTGGTCCGCTGGTCTAGATTTAAGGTGTCCCTGCCCACGGCAGGCAGGTGGAACTGGATGATCTTTGAAGGTCCCTTCCAACCCAAAGCACTCTGTGATTCTGAGCCTAACCACCGCTGAGTCCTACCACAGCTCCTGGACACACCACAATGCTACAAATCACTAATTTCAGATTAATGTGGGGGCTCCTCTCTTCCTGTCCAAGGTATGACAAACTGAATTCTGTATACAATAATACCAAGGCAAAGTAACACTGTAAAACAAAACCAGAAGCACTTCCAACGTCCTGGATGCTTCTGAAAGTCATGGGAATGTCACCACATCTTGTTCACTGCAGATCTCAGACTTTTAAATAGATTATTATGCTTTTAGGCCATGAGTGCCCTTTGCAGCCCCAAGTGGACCCCGTGCCACTGCAGCAGCCAGGAGCAGAGCAGTGACAGCTCTTTTCTGAACACCCCCAAACGCAAACACTGCAACATCTTACAGTGAAAGCATGAGAGCCTGGAGGATGATTGAGCAACAGCCTGAGACATGTGAATTCCCTTGAGAAAATCCCTCACTTCCAGGCTTGGCCAAGGAAATTTTAGCTGAGGAGCAGCTGCCAAGAGAGGGGAGTCTGAGACAATTTAGGAAGGGCCAGTCCTTTAAAGTAATTACAATATCTACTGATTTGACACAGGGCTGGACACAAGGAATTGTGTGCATGGGCACTCTCCTGGGACCCCTAGGAACAATTCCACAAGCAGACATGGAATTGCACTGGGCAAATGAGAAGCTGATGGAAGGAAGGTAGATGACCAGAGAGAGACCGTCCCTTCCATTTCCAGCCTCTAGGGAAGGAAAGAGTCCACTGGGAACATGAGCAGTGTTCAGCCCATGGAAGCAACACCTTTGCCAAAAACGAGGGCTGCCAGTGGCCCAGAGCCAAACCTCCAGCACCCAACACCCCTGACACCAGCACCACCATGGAGGTGGGCAAAGGAAAACCACCTGGGCTCACTGCTACACTGAAGGCGGAGCTTGAGGCAGCAGAGCTGTTCCAGTGACTCCCGGGCAGAGTCCAACCCCACTCTGTAGTGCTCAGCCCTGCTCTCTCTACACAGCTCAGCCCTCGGATCCACCCATTCCACAGCAAGGGCTTTGCAGACACTGAAGCTGGAAAGCCTCAGGTGACCTCACCACCCCCACAGCCGGCTCCTCTGGCTCCCCTGGGAGAGCACTGCTCCCACCTGGGAACAGGGGACCACAGCATTCAGAGTTCTAACTCTGCCAGATCCCCCAGACACCCAAATGTTGCCACCTCTGGGGCGCTCAAATCCCTGACTCCAGCTCCTGGCAGCAAACCTCTTCTCTGGAAGACAAGGCTGGGGAAGAAAGAGGTCTGGAAGGGATAGACTCTTTGACCAGCCAACAACAAATTGTCTCCAGGACAGAGATGCAAGGTTCCAAGTGCCCACCTCTGGCTCAAAGAGGAGCTGTAACACATCTGGGTCAAGTAGGTGACACTCAGTCTGTTCTGCCCTATCCACAGATTTTCCCAGGCAGCCCAGGGCAAGACAACAGCCAACGACCACAAAAACAGCCACCTGCTCTTCCCAGCCTCCACACTGCCCCATCCTTTCAGAAATTCCCTTCTGGCAGCCTCACTGGTCTCTCACCACCTCTCCAGGTCTCAAAGCCACCAGTCACCAGGCAGGTCCAAGCTCTCCCTGGCCACCTGCAGACAGAGGGAACTGCCCGGCTCCAGCCACCCCATCAGTGAAGCCACATGCTCACAGGACACACGGAGCTCACGGCTCACTCACTTTCATCAGGGTTGGGTGAAGCAAGAATGGCACTGTGCTTCCTTTTCACTTCTTCCACATTTTCCGAAATTTTATCAATGAAGCCTCGAATTTCTTCCACCTGTGGAATGAGACAACAAGACAGGTGGTCTGTGACAGAGCTGGACTTTTAAAAGTGAAGGGATTATTATACCCTATTCCAAAGCAACCATGACATGTCTGAACCACACCAGACATCTTCCTGAATAAATATTTTCCAGCAGGAAACTATATGACCACTGAGAAATCACACCTTCTCCATCCCACCAGCCAGCTCTGAGTCACAGCAGTGTAATACAGACTGTATGTCCTGTATTCTTTGTGATGCACTGAGAAACTTTTGGGATTTATATAAATCAGCATCAGATCGATCCCCAGACTGCCCCTCTTGCAAAACACTGCTGAGGCTGCACAAGCCAGGCTGGTAGTGGCTCAGTTCCCCATGGCTCCTTGCTCCATAAAAAGCTCCAAAAACGCCAAATTTGACCCTCACCCCCTATTCCAGGGAGGCCACATTTTCCAAAAGATCAATTCTGGCATTTTCCCTGCACTTCTGTACTACAGGAAGACACCAGCATTGCCAAGAGGGGAAACTTCTCCTGCGCTCTCTGCCTGCCAGGCTATTTACCCTCTACCTCAGTCTTCTTCAGCTCACACCAACCCTTTGCTCATCTTCCTCCACTTGCACATCAGATTTATCCCAGTTCCCACTCCATTGCCTGCACAGATCCATTTTAACACCCCCCACACACATGCCATGCTAAGGGTGTGCTAAAAATCTGCATGCAGATCTTACAGCCACCCACATGCCAGAAGACAACCTCTTGTTTGGGAACGGGAGGCACAAAATTAAATCAATCCCATGCAGAGTCTGCTGCTCTGCAGAGGTGCTCTGGGGAAAGGCCTGAGAGCTGCGTGTGAGGCTCCCCTGCTCCCACCGCCTGGGCAATGGCCTCACTGGGTTCTGGAGGAGCAGGGGGAGCAGGAAAGCATCCATAGGGCAGCACAGCCTCAGGTCTGCAGGGAAGCCCGGTTCCTGATGTTCAGCACTAGCATAACCCTGAGCATCGACTGAGCAGCACCAGCCAGGGCAGGACCCTCATCCCCATCCCAAGCGCTGCTCCCCAGTGGTAGCGGGAGGTCTGGACCACCCACAACGTGCCCTGGTGCCAGCAGAAAGGTATGAACCAGCTTCAAAGCTGCACTGGAGGAACAAACCTCCCACCTGCTCAAAGAACTCATCCATGAAGCGATCCCGGTCCACGCTGACGGTGACTTCATCATCATCATCACTGTCCTTTGCCTGCAACAACACAGAGAGAGAGAGGCATCAATGAGTGCTCGCTGCAGAGTTCACGGCTCTATTTCAGGAGCTCCTCAGGGGCACCTTCCCCTTCTCCTGCGCTCACTTGCTCAAAGGAGCTGGGGCAAACACTAGCCAGAGTGTGGGACACCCAGACACTGCCACTCCAAGCTCCCAGGACTCTGAGAGAGCAGAGAACTACACATCGAGCAGTGAGGGACGGCCAAAACACCACGGCAGCCAGCGCCCCATGGCACGACCTCCGCAGCGAGCACGGGACACAGCTAAGGACACCCCACATCCATGGAGTGGGAGCTTCAAGGGTGCCCTCAGCCCTGTGTGAGCACACCGGCTCTGCAAGCAGCAGGAATGGGAAACACCACAGATTCCACCACGGGAAACACCAGGGATGCTGCAATGGGAAAGTACGAGGGACGTCACAATGGGAAACACGAGGGATGCTGCAACTGGGAAAGCACAAGGGGTGCTGTGACAGGAAAGCATGAAAGATGCTGTGATGGGAAACATGAGGGATGCTGAGATGAGAAAATACAAGGAATGCTGTGATAGGTAACATGAGGAACGTTGCAATGGCAAACAACAGGGATACTCCCATAGGAAAACACCAGGTATGCCACCATGAGAAACATAAGGGATGCTGCTATGGGATACACCAGAAATGCTGCCACAAGAAACACTACAAATGCTGCTCTGGGAAAGCACAAGGGATGCTGCCATGGGAAAGCACGAGGGATGCTGTGAAGGGAAAACACGAGGGATGCTGCCATGGGAAACACAAGGAATGCTGCCACGGGAGAAAGCATGGGCGATGCCGTGATGGGAAAACACGAGGGATGCCGTGATGGGAAAACACGAGGGATGCTGTGATGGGAAACATGAGGGATGTTGCCACAGGAAAGCATGAGGCAAGCTGCAATGGGAAACACGAGGGAAGATGCAATGGGAAACGAGAGATGCTGCAGTGGGAAAACATGAGGGATGCCATGTCGGGAAGACATGAGGGATGCCATGATGGTAAAAACAAGGGATGCTGCCACAGGAAAGGACGAGGGATGCTGCCATGGGAAAGCACAAGGGAAGTTGCAATGGGAAACACGAGGGATGCTGTGATGGGAAAACAAAAGGAGTGCTGCAGAGTGCAGGAAAGGTGGGAGCAAACAGATAATACAGCAGAACTAGTAAAGTCACAGCAGGCAAATGAGGGGTTGTCCTTGTCTGCAGAAGCATGTGTGTCATTATCACCAGAAATGAAAACACCTCCTGTCCCAGCAAGGCAGGGGATGCAAGCTCTCAAGAGGAGGAAAAATTACAGTACTCCACATAAGGAGACATTCAAAAGATTATTATCCAAAGCAGCTACATGATGGAAGGAAATGGAAAATTAACAGGGTGGGAAGGTTTCTTCTCCCTCCATCTTTACAAGAGAGAAGAAACCAGTGGAATGGAGATTTAAGACAGGACTGCCTCTGCTGATTTCATAATGATCGCGCTTTTTGCAGACACATCACCCCATGGCCTCTCTGTACTCTGCAGAGAGGTAGTCACTACAGTCTCCAGAGAGATTCCTCTTACACCGAAATAAGCCAGATGAAGTATCTATCCTACCCCCCAAAATAGCCTTTCCGCCCTACAGTGACTGATTTGAGCGGTATCACCCAGAGGAGACCTCAGCTTTCAGCCTTGCCACTGCTTGTGGCACTTTTTGCCCGGGTAACCCACTCACACACAGTTATCCCATTCATGGCTATCCAGAGCCTTTGTGACCAGAGAGCTGCCACAATTCTGGTGAAAATCTCACCTGACAAGGAAAAGCAGGCATGGTGCTGCTCTTACCCACTACTCTGTGGGCACAGAAAACTGTGCCCTAAAGTCTGAAATTGTGCCCATTTGTGGCACAGCCACTCAGGCCGTGAGCTGCCAGCACAGGGAGGCTGGGGCATGGCCAAAGCTGCCAGCCTGGGAATGGGTTGGTACATTTAAACCCCTCTAGTGCTGGTGACTCCATCACTGCCCTGCACAGCCTGTTCCTGGGTTTGACGACCCCTTTTGTGAAGACATTTTGCCTAATATCCAACCTAAACCTTCCCTGGAGCAATTTGAGGCCATTTCCTCTTGTCCTGTCACTTGATAACCTGGGAGAAGAGAGGGACCCTCACCTGGCTCCACCCTCCTGTCAGGGAGTTGTAGAGAGTTAAGAAGGTTCCCCCTGAGCCTACCTTTCTCCAGGCTGAGCTTCCCCAGCTCCCTCAGCTGCTCCTGGTGCTCCAGACCCTTCCCCACCTCTGTTCCCTTCTCTGGACATGCTCCAGCCCCTCAATGCCTTTTCCCTTTTGAGAGGCCCAAAATTCACCCCATGATTTGAGATGCCTCAGCAGTGCCCAGCCCAGGGAACAGTCGCTGCCTTGGTCCCACTGGGTACACAGGTGCTGGTGCAAGCCGGGGCTGTACAATCCCTGCAGCAGGCACTGCCCTCTGCATCAGGCAGAACCAGCTTCTTGCCTGAAGCTTTTTGCTTTCAAAATTCAGCAGTTTGCTCACACCAGGTCCACACCACCTCTCTCATTCCCTTCAGCCATCACAGTCCGGCATCGAGAGCCAAAGCACAGCTCAGGCTTCGGGCAGAGCTGGATAAACGACCACATGCAACACTTCCCACACCTCCCTGGAGTCAAGGGCAGGATTTGGCCACAGGCTCTTTTAAATCCTTCCTGCACATCAGTGCCACCAGACAGCTCAGTCCCTCCCCCTGTCCTCTGTCATCTCTGCTCCAGCCTTGGAGCAAAACCATCTTGAGCACAGTGACAGCTGTCACCTTCCAGTCCCAACCCTGGTGCTGTTCCTTCAGCCAGCAGCAAGCCTGGCTGTAAGCTCAGGTCCACTTGGGGTCAACAACTGGTTCCAGAGCAATGCCCACACATGCTCCATTCCTCCCAGAGCATCCCAAGCACTCCCCCAGCACGTGGGCAGGAGGGCTCACCATCCAGGAGGCCACTAAGAACCACATCCTGAAGCTAGGAATGCATGCACCTTTGCTACAAAGACACAACTACCACCCATGCTCACATTCCACTTGACGTACCACACATGCATGCTTGATTTGTGCTCGATTTTAAGCATCAACAGCTTTTAAGCATCATACGCTTTGGTGGGTGGCACCAAGAGCCCATTGGATGGGCAATTACAACAGACCCCCACCTACACTATCTTGGATAATGCCAACAGATCCTGAGGACACACGTTGTGAGTGATGGAAGATGCACCTGCCAATGCAAACACCACCCTGGACACGTGTCGTCAGGTCAGAGGATCTTTCTTCCCCCATCCTGCTAAGCCTTTCCATGTCAAGGACGAGGACACCCACACCAGCCCCCACAGATGGAGGGACACGTGTCCTGCCTTCAGCTCCTGCCACCTCACCATGCATCCAACAGGATGGTCATCCACAGGAAGGAGTCAAAGGGAAGGGGGCTGAGAGCACCCTGTGGGGATGGATCAGGGGATTCTGGTGGGTGACAAATGTGACACGACCCAGCCATGAGCACTGGCAGCACATAAAGACAAGTGTCTCCTGGGCTCATCCTCAGCAGTGTGGGCAGCAGGGGAGGGAGGGGATGTTCCCCCTCTGCTCCACTCTCCTGAGACTCTCTCGAGCTGCCTCCAGCTCTGTGGTCCCAGCACAGGACACTGGTGTTGAACTGAGGAAGGCGAAGTCAGGTTGGACATGGGGAAGAAATGTCGGTCCATGAGGGTGGTGAGGCCCTGGCACAGGCTGCCCAGGGAAGCAGTGGCTGCCCCAACCCTGGAAGTGTCCAAGGCCAGGCTGGACGGGGCTTGGAGCAACCTGGTCTTAGTGGAAGGTGTCCCTGCCCATGGCAGGGGGTGGAACTGGATGGGAAGCACCAGTCAGCCTCTGCAGCCCTGTACAGAAAAATGCACCTTCAGCACACCTTCCCCACAACCCTATCCAGCTTTTCTTGCCATCATTCTGGCAGGATCTCAATTTGCCAGAGTTCTGAGCCCCTTTTTGAAGCCTGTGAGCAGAGCATTCCCACTGTTAATTTTAAATGCAGGCTTGTACGGCAACCAGGCAGGCCAGGGAGTGGCAGCAGAGGAAGAGCAGCAGGAGAGCAGGGTACCTGCCAAGGTGCTCCTCTTCTTGTCACCTCTTGCTTGTCCCTTCCACACCCGAAACAGGCCTGGTTCATTGCCCAAAGGATGCCACATTCCTGCCTAGTCCTATCCCTGCTGCCCACTGGACCCTGACATACCCAGAAATCCTGAAGGAACAGGACTGACCAACCACCCATGGAAGGGGTTTCTGCCAAAGCCACACACAGCCTTGTCAGAGGCACTCATGGTTGAGGGTAGCCCACTCCTGGGAGCACAGAGGCTGATGGACAGGCAGAGAGATGTTATTTAGGGCAGGCACTGGACAGGGGGAGTGGCACAGAGCCCAGTCAGAAGCCCTGTGAAGAGGAAATTACACAGATGGAGCCTGCTGGTCAGGAGGGCACACGTCACTTGTCACTACGGGCTGGAGAAGGGCACCATCTGTCCAACCCACGTCACTGGAAACACCCTCGATGCCACACCGCCTCCGACCCCCGGTGTCAGGCAAATTGTCCCACCCCACCACCCTGGGCCCCCGACCCTGGAAGCAGCAGCCACGTCCACTAATGGGTGGCTTGGACTGGAGCCAGAGGAGATGCCACTGGGAGAACAGCTCACAGGATGCAGGGCACTGATGGATCAGCTGCTCCCAGCATCTCCCTCCACTCTGGCCCTCACTGCTCTCCCCCAAGTGTGAAGTGTCCCCCCATGATTAATTCTAGTACAAAAGTAGGAACAAGACCAAAACTTCCCAAAGGAAACACAAAGCCTCACACGGCCAACAGTGTTTTGGCTTCACGCATCCCAGCTGTGAGCATCCCAGGTTTCCAAAGTCACATGGAAAGCTCCTGTCTCAGTCAAAACCACCTGCAGGTGCTGCTCAGCACAAGCAGCAAACAATTCCCCAGCCCAGGAACTCCAAATGTTGGGCACACCATCCTCCCAGTGCCCTTCCACTTCTGCCTCAGGCACTGCCAGGCAGCACCAGGGACCCAGGGCTTCCAGGCTTTTCCCCCCACACAGGGTAGGTGAGGATAACCCTTCTTTTGCAAAGTTTTTATTTCTCCAGTCTGCTGGAGGCCAAGCAGTGGCACCATGTGGGCACCATGCTGGCAGCTGGGATGGCTCTGGGAGCCACTGCCTCTTCAGTGCCACTGAGCAGTGGGAGCTGGATGGAAAGGGCAGGTCAGTCAGAGCTTCTCCAGCAGCTTTCAGAGCCTCACAGGGTTCAAAGTGCCCTCCACAATCCCAAGTGGAGGCAAACTGTGATACCACCCCTGACAAAGAGGAGTAGCGGATGGGAAGACATCCAGAGCCCCAGAGCATCCTGGCTCTGTGGGTTTTGCAACCAGCACATGCTAATAAATTCATTATTGAGCACCTTACATCCTCACGGTTCCAATCCACCCTGTTTCCTCTCCAAGCACTTCTGAAAGACGCAAAGGAGCACAGAACACCTGAAAAGACCTGATGTCTGCTCTCCTCCAAACAGCAAAGCTGGCAGGGTGGGCTGTGCAGGGCATAACCATGTCTCTGTCACCTCAGCAGTGGCCATATGCAACCTCGAGTTCCTGTCCTCTCCTGTCAGTGCTGCAGATGGATTTGACCATGTCCAGATGCATCCAGGGAGCTGGTGCAGGCAGCAGAGGCAGGGCAGAGGATCAACGGGTTCAGCCACTGCTGGGCACATCTGAACTCAGGCACATCCCTCTACCAAGCCCTGCTGGCACATTTTCCTAGGAAACATCTATGCCCAAACAGGCAGTGTGCACTTGCCTGCCTCCAGCACCCCACAGGACTGTGGGCCCAGGCCACACTGCCTCCCACCCTACAGGAGACAAGGCAAGCCTCACAAAAGCACAAGGGAAAGAAAAAGCCACAGCTGCCATCCTCCTTTTAGGGATCACTCCAAGCAAAGAAAGGCCTCATCCCTGCGATGCAGGCGGCTGCTTGCCGGCTTCGCTCCCAGGCTGCATCTGTTTGTTTATATTTACAAACACCTCCGTGCTGCTCTGCCCAGCCAAAGAGATTCCAGCCATCTGGGCTTGACTTGCTTTGTAAAATGTTGCCCTTTCTGTACCGAGACCAGAACACAGCAGGATGCACAGGCTGCTCCTGGGGATGCCTCCTGGGCACGGGTCATGTCCGGGATCGTGTCCCCACACGGAGTGGCACACAGGGGTCCAACACCCACCAGCAGTCACCTTGTTCCCCATGTCCAAACCCCCAAGCCCAGGGCACTGCTACTGACACCGAGAGTTCCCACTGCAGCTCATTCTGGCATGCAGCTGTGCAAGGAAGGACAAGGTCAGAATAACTCAGTAGCAAGCGGCACTGACATCTCAGCCATCTCACAGAGCCTAAAGGACACGTAGGAAAGCACACAGACACCCAGATCCCTGGAAACATCCCAGCCTGGCTCTGTGATGCTTGGCAGTCAAAGGGCAGCTCAGCACAGCCTCACCTGGACAAGGTCCAGAGCACCCACGGGTCTCCCACCCACCAAACGAGTCCCTCACTGTGGGGCTGCCCTGACTTCCCCACACTTCAGGGTTTGCTTTAGGCATCTCCAGCCGTCAGAAACAGCCCTTCAAGCAGGGCTGAAGTCCTGCTCCTGAAGGGTTTCCAGGGAGGTGATGTCAAGGCTGAGGATAAGGACAGCCAGAGGGTATGCTCCCAGGAGACAGCCCTGAAGAGCTGAACCACCCAAGACCGTGGTTTGAACCACCTATGGTCTCAGCCTCGGTCCTTTTTGCAGACCATATAGTACAGCTGTGCACCACAATAAATTTGCCATTCCATGGCACACAGGCCCCCAGCTCAGCTGTGTTCTATTCCAGTATTAAATCCAGCCTGTCACAAGTGGTGTTCTCCAGGCATCAATGTTGGGGTCACTTCTGTCTAATAGCTTTATCAATGATGTGGACAAGGGGATAGAGGGCACCCTGAGCAGAAGACACCAAGTTGGGTGAGATGTTGACCTGCTGAAGGGTAGGAGGGATCTGCAGAGGCATCTGGACGGGCTGAATCAGTGGGCCAAGGCCAATTCTATGACATTCAATGAAGCCAAGCGCTGGGTCCTGCACTTGGGTAACAACAACTCCATGGAATGCTGCAGGCTAGGGGCAGAGTCACTGAAAAGCTGGGAAAGGCCTTGGGGTGCTGGCCAGCAGTGGCTGAACATAAGCCCAGGTGGGCAAGAGGCCAATGGCACCTGGCTTGTATCAGAAATGATGTGTCCGGCAGGACCAGGCCAATGACTGTCCCCCTGTGCTGGACACTGCTGAGGCACCACAAGTCTTGGGGTCAGTTTTGGGCCCCTCACAACAAGAAGGTCATTGAGATGCTGGAGTGTGTCCAGGGAAAGGCATAGAGCTGGGGAAGGGTCTGGAGCACCAAGAGCAGCTCAGGAAGCTGGGGGGACTCAGCCTGGAGAAAAGGAGGCTCAGGGGGAACCTCACTCTCTACAACTCCCTGACAGGAGGGTGGAGCCAGGTGAGGGTTGGGCTCAGCTCCCAGGGAACAAGGGACAGGACAACAGGAAATGGCCTGAAGTTGTGCCAGGGCAAGTTTAGGTCAAATACTGGGGAAAATTTCTTCACAGAAAGGATTGTCCAGCCCAGTTGCCAGGGCACAGGCTGTGCAGGGCAGTGGTGGAGTCCCTGTTCCTGGATGGATTTAACAGATGTGTAGTTGTGGCACTTGGGGTTAGTGCTGCCCTTGGCAGTACTGGGGAAACAGTTGGATCTCCAAGGGATTTCCTAACCTAAGCAATTCTATAATTCTAATATTCACCAAAACCAGCCCATACCTTCCCATTCACTTTTTTATGAATAGAAATCCAAGGCACAGATGACTTCAGCATTCAGCAACATCTGCATGAGTCAGGTGGTGTTTCCAATTTCCAGCACTAGCAGTCCAAGGGAGAACACGATTTCCAAGAATTTTGTCCTTAGGTGCTGGCTTGCATTGCTGCAAAGTAATTCCTAGCCTTTGGCACAAAGTCCAAGCCTTTTATCAGAGCCTTGGTCACTCTTAAACTCAGTTTTAAAAGCAAACAGGTAAAATTCTCCTTAATTCTGAAGAACATGTGTCAGAGGTGACAGAGTTGCCACCAGCCCTGGAGAGGACAATGAGCCCAACTCACTGACCTCCTGTAGCTCTGAAACATGGACAGCACTATGACCTTCTGGAAAAGCACCTGTACTTTACAGCCAGTACTTTACAAATTTACAGTCATGGCTAAAGAATAACTTGGTTGAAAACAGATTTAAATAATCTGAAATTAATTTCTTAACATCCTCTAAGTGGCATCATCATTGTTACAGCTCCTGTGCAGATCACAGCTTCCCGTGGGCAGCAGAAGGACCTGCAGCCACAGCACTCATCTCTTATCTCCACTCCGTTGTGTATTCACCAGGGTCAGTGCTCAGAGAGGTCTCCGCTGGGATCATCACCATGCTTTGGTGTCTGCCAATGTCACCAAGCCCTGGTGATGCCCACTAGTGACACTGTGGTCTGTCCCAGGAAACTGTCGGTGAAAAAGGAAGGAAAGCCTCAGGCAGAGAAGGTGACACAGGCAGTACCACAGCTCCCACCGCTGTGGGATCAACACATTCCATAAAATGGTTATCCTTCAAATCCCATTACTCCACCTACAAACAGGCACTCATGGAATGCACTGATTTGGAATGGACCTTAAAGGGTGCTCCAGTCCAACCCGCTGCCAGGGGCAGGGACACCTTCCACCAAACCAAGTTGCTCACATGGTCATGAAAGTTCAATGACATTTCTTTCATGCTCTTGTCTAGACCCTGTAAAAGAACCTCAGCACCATCCAGGTGAAACACTGAACCTCCCAGAAGGCAAAGGTCCTCTGAAAAACCAAAACAAACAGTCATTTCATACACAAACCCAAAGTCTGACAGAACCTGAAGACCAGCAATGGCAGAGAAAAAGGCAGAGTTCATACCGGCAAACCTGCAGCACACATCAGCGCAAGTACAGCAGGATGGAAATGGCCACAGTGGCTGTGCTCTCCTGAAAACTCACAGGACAGTGAGCAGAAAACTTCATTTTTACTTAATTCCCATGAAAAGAAACCTGGGTCTGCAAGTATTCACTAGAATCTGGAAAACTGCACTGGTAACAGAAAGTTCAGTCCCACCCTGCAGCAGATTTTGATGCTGAACAGCCAGGTCTGTCCCCTGCTGCTGGGGTGTATCCTGACCAGTGGATGCCTGAGGAGGAGGAGGCAGCAGGGAGGAGGAGCCATACATATTCTCTTGAATATGCTGCCCTAGGAGCAAATGAACACAATTTGGGCAGGAGATTTGGAATTCTACAACCAGTCAGGAGCTGGTCTAGTGGAAGACGTCCCAACCCATGGCAGTAGGGTTGGATGACATGGTTCTTTGAAGGTTCCTTGGTGACTGAGGGGAAACTTTTCTTTAGCCTGAGCTCTCCAGGGCTGCTGGAGCAGAAGGACTTCCTATTCTCCTCTGGATGTCCCCAAGAACAGCTTTTAGCCAGCAGATGTCCTGGGCTCCACTCACTACTTCCATCACTCCTGCAAAAGGTGGTGGAGGAAGAGACCCTCCTGCCAGGGGAGAGCAGCTGCATTGCTACGGAAAACACTCAGGGTATCGCTGAAAAAGGTTGAAAGATGTTTCAGAACATCTCTCGTGTGGGATCTGAGCACCCAGAAGTCTGTCTGCTGTGTCAGCCCCACCCCTGGAAGTGTTCAAGGCCAGGCCGGAGAGAGCTCAGAGCAATCTGGTCTAGTGGAAGGTGTTCCTGCCCATGGCAGGGGTGTTGGAACCAGATGGTCTTTGAAGGTCCTTTTCAACCCAAACCACTCTGTGAGTCCGTGACACACCACATACCACAGCCTGTCCCCTGCTCACAGCCATAAGTCTGCTCCCTGATTTGGGGGGCAAAAGCAGCGCCCACATTTCCAACACCAGCCCTGGTTCTGGCCCTTGCAGGCAGGGGCACAGGCAGAGATGCAAGCAGCTTGTGACACACCACCCCTGCCCTCTCCCCTTCTTCCAGCTCAGCAAAACTTTCTACTCCTTGTGCTTCCACAGCTGCCTCGTTTCATATTTTTCCTAAGCAACGACAGCCTCTTTGGCCTCGTGCCTGGTCTGGTCCTGACACAGCATCGCTCCGTTTCCCATGCTGTCCGCTGCTTGCCCTCCCCTCCCCACGCATCTCCTCCAGGATCATCCTGCGGATGCCATGGTGCAAGGACACTCAGCAGTCCCCTGAGGCAGGTGTGCTCAGGTCACCCGGAGCCAGGACAATACCATGCACTCTGTCTTCCTGGTCTCCCACCCGGGCTCGCTCTCCTCCTTTCTGCTAATAGACATAATTTTCTGGAAGAAGCAATTTATCACAGTACTTAGCTTAATGAGCCTTACTGTACATGCCTGTAGTGATAATTTTGCATATTTCCTGAGAAATCTTGTTAACGGGGAGATACATGGAAAAACAAACATTTGTACAGCTTCTGAGCAGCTCACACACAAATTAAAACAACTTCAATTAAAACAACAGGGATGAGACTGAACCCTTTTGGCTCCAGCCCTCTCAGACATCCAGCACACAGCTGACATATCTGGCTGCACTTATTATCACTCTTATCACACTCCGGTGCTCACAGATTCACACCAGGTCTCAGTGGGTCAAGAGTATTCCCATTTTCAGGTTGATTTCAGTGGGACCACCAAACCCCCATGCACCAGACCTGAAGCTCCCCAACACACAACAAGGGACCCTGAAGCTCAGCTCAGTCCCCTCTGAGGTTTGTCTGTCCCCAAAACCCTATCCATCACCCCACCAGGCCCCTCCCAGGCTGGGGACATGACACACCACCCAGAGCTGACCTAGAGCCTGGGCTTTGCCTGCTGCCGTGTTTAAAGCTCAGCAAAGGGTTTTCCCAGTTTTTGGCTTGCCCTACCACAATGCGTACCCACAGCTGTGAACAGTGTCCCTGTCGCACAGGGACACCCAGGACCCCTCAGCTGCTGGGGAGCACAAGAACATCTCACACAGGAGCATGTGAGGCTCATCTACATCATTCCTGTCACCTTCTTCCATGCCCAGCTGCCCAGCCCAGCATATCCCAGGAGTGAGGATTCACCGGCATCTCACCCCTCCCACTCCAGGATCCCAAGGGAGCAGGCAAAGCAGCTTCCCTGCTCCAGTGCTTGTGGGACCAGGAATGCTCTGAGGGCAGCCACGGTGTTTCACCTGCCACGGCAGCTCTGCTCCTCCCTACCCCCCGAAAATCAGCATTTCAATAATGCTAAAACCCGCCGAGCCCAGCCAGAGCAGGCGGCTGCGCAGGCTGCGGACGCTCCACAGCCACCGGCTGTCACCCGCCACGTGACAGCCCCACTCCCGACTGGGAGGGACAGAGGACAGCTGAATTATTTACGTGACCCTTTTGGTTGAACAGAAGAGCTCGAAAGCACTTAGGGCAACGAGGAGGGTTAAGAAAGGGAAGGAAGATGGCATCTAAACAAGTAAATACATTCACCTCTGAGGTCTGTAGGGACTTCTGCAGCTGGGGGGTTCTGGAAAAGATGGAGACACACAAGACCTGACCTCTGCCAAGAGCAACTCTGGTCGACTTCACATTTGTGCCCCCAGGAGAGAAAGCCTCAGTAGGAGCAGTGTGGAATTAAGAGGAAGGGATGGAGCGAGGCCTGGCTGTGAGTCCTGGGGCACAGCTGCAGATTTCACTGCCACAGGAGGTGAGAGGGTGGATCCACAGAGCTGGACCTGGAGCCCACCTTGCCCTTTTATTTTTAACACACATCTCCCACAACTCCAACTGGCAGGAGGCAGCTCTGGGAGCAGGGACTTGGCTGGCAGGAGTGGGGATTCAGCCAACTGGGGAGGGCAGTGGCACGGCACAAACACACAAACATCACTGGAGAAATGCACCCAAAAACAGCTGCTGGAGATGAGCAACGGGCACAGGAGGAAAGTGCCCCCCAAAAAAACTGGCCTCGCCAGTGGCCTGGGGGTTGGAACTGGATGGTTCCTCTCAACCTAAACCACTCTGTGATCCTATAACACTTGTACATCTTCCTCACTTCCTACCACTCTCAAAACACTATTCATAATTATTTTACCATTAGGACCTGTGTTACATCCTGGAAATCCCAAATGTCTCACTCAAACTGATCTCTATGGCAGGATAGAGCACCATGGGACTCTCACAATCCTGCACGTACACACCATCTCATCAGGGTTGCTTTTGGGGGTGTTGGGGAACGGGACCAACTCCAGACCCACTCCAGATGGGCAGGAAACATCACCCATAGCCACCGCTGTGGCACCTGCACAGAAGCAGCTGTAAACCAAGCTCTGCTCGGCCTCATCCAAGGCATCCTGCACCACCCATCCTCAGCTGCCCTCCTCCACAACAAGAGGACATGTTTCATCTGTTAAGTTAAATTTCCTGTCCCTCGTTCAGAGCAGGCCTGGGGGCACTACTCCCACAAGGGCACTGAATAAGCTCCAGCAAGCCTGATCCCAACCAGAGCTGAGGTTCAGAGAAGAGCTGGGATTAGCATTCTGAATTTCAAGAGCCATTTAAAAAATCCTATTAAGACATGGAGCTCTTGTTCTGTAGAGAAGCGACCGCCCTGCATCCCCTCCTCTGCTCCAACAATGCCAGCTCTTTTTTTATTAATCCTTCTTTTTTATCATCCCTGGCAGAATTTAGACACTATATTAAGATGGGAAGAACCAACCCAGGCTATTAATGAGGCAGCAGAGAGGAAGTAAGTTCAAACACTCCTGACTCTGTGTCCACTGCAGCACCTCGCTCCTCCCCAGTGTCTGCCATCACCAAGGGTGTAAATCCATGATGCTTCACCCACCGAAGTCATGCCAGGGGACACCCACTCAGATTCGGGGCATCTGGATGCTCAAAAGCATTCCTCCATCCCCAGGAGTCCCCGGGAAGAGCGCTGCAGCCTCAGCATGAGGCTGATGAATAAGGAGCAGCAGCAGGAGTGAGGCGAAAACACATTTTATTTTTCTTAAGGCGTATTTAAAGGAACAGAGAAATTTTAAAATACTCCATAGCATCACTTCTCAGCCAATGCTGGCTGCCAAGAGGACATTCATGAGGCTCCTTTTTACTATTATTATTAAAAAGTCTATTTTTCAGTCCCATTTCACAGCCTGTGCTGGTGGTGGAGACAGAGCCCCATGTTTGGGTGCTTTCCAGGCAGAGTGGGCAGGCAGCTCTTGAGGGAGCCTCTTCCTCCCCCAGGATCCACAGCCACCCTGGGCATCTAACAGTCACCCCTGGGCATTCAGAGCTGCCCAACCACCCCAACAGCCACCCCCTCAGCCTCTTGCTGGCATCACCCTAGCTCCATCCTCCCGGTGTTTTTCAGACCAAACCAAACTCCCAGCCAAGTGATCCTGGTGGGAGCTCTGATGCCCGACCAGACTAGACACCCACAGTCGTCCTCACTGCCCTTCACTCTATGGCAGGGTGCTCCCCACGGGACAGACCCCCCTCGCAATCCCAGGCGGCTCTGCAGCCCCAACCGTGAAGTCAATTAAAAAAAAAAAAATCCACAAAAAAAATCCGAGCAAGAAAAAGCACTAGAGGGATGACCAGGGGGTGGCACGGAGCGGGGGCTGGAGCAGCACTCCGGGATTTCGGGCTCTGCCTCTCCGGCCACTGCTGCTGTCCCCAGAGCTCGGCCCCACGCATGGACACCAGCACCTCCGCGGCCCCGAGGGTGCAAGAGGGGGCCGGGGCACGGGCAGCGGGGGGCACCGGAGGCACGGCCACCGATGCTCCATTCGCGCAGCCGCCGCCACCTCCCACCGCCCGCGCTCCGGGACCGCGGGGGGCTCGGGGCCTCCGCGGGACGAAGGACCGGCTGCGGCCGCACACGAAGCCCGACGCCTCCCGGACAACCCGGGTCACGGCACT
>VZRQ01005613.1:29643-47695 GCA_013397975.1 Machaerirhynchus nigripectus | reverse complement strand
CACCCCCGGTACCCCCGGCACCCCCGGTACCCTGCTTCAGGGCTCTGCTGTGTGGCAGAAGCTGAGACAAGGGACAGAGCAGGATCTGATCCAAAGAGTTGAGACATGGCTGTGGGGTGACCGGTCTGCCAAGAGCCCTGGGGATGCTGGAGCTCATGGAGAGGGTCAGACAGCTCCTCACCCATGCTACAAGCATCAGGGGCTTGCAAATCCAGGGAGCCAGAGGCACAGCTTCTGGAACAGCATCTGTGCCTGCAGCTCGACTTTCAGGTGTCAGGCAGCCCAAAATGCAGCACAGAAACCTGAGAACACATGAGGAATTAGAGGTGTTTTGAGCAGAGGCAGCAGAGGATGGCTGGGGCAGCTGCAGCAGATCCAAGATCGATCCTGTCATTCTCAAGGACTTGCCTCCATCAGGAGAAACAGAATCGCAACTGCCAGTGGAAGAGTTCAGACACACACTTAAGGGGGGTGCAGAATAAATCCTCAACAGAAACACAAAGAAAAGCAAGTGCTAGCAGGGCTCAGAGTGAGGCTGACAGTGTGAATATGATGGAAATCCAGAGCGCAGCCCTGAGCTGGCAGCTTGGCTGCAGATCAGAAACCACCTGAAGCTGCTCATTCATTCATTTTCAGTCACTGCTGTCACTTCAGGGACACTATTCCCTTTGGAGGGACAAGGCAGAGATCCTAGAACAGCTGCCGGAAGTAATCTGTCGAGGATTAGGCTGGAAAGCTGTTCATGGAAGAACAGACCAGAGTCACAGAGCACATCAGTGCTGAGGGAGCCAGGGAGGTGTTCTCCGTGCCAAGGACACAGGCCAAGTCCTGTGGCATAGGAGAGACAGGATCTCAGAGGCAAGGAAGGGATGAGTTGGATGGGCCACTCCACACCACTTCCCTGCAAGGGAGACTCACCCCTCATCCCCACTCAGTGCCCACAGGGAGATGCCAGGGAGGGCAGGAGTAGAGGAGGGAAAGGTCCATGTGACCACAGTCATAAGTGGCTCCAGATGGAGGTTCCCTTCCCTGCTCAAGGGAAGCAGATAGGTCAGTGGTGATTGCTCCAAACGCCTGTCTCCATGCCAACAGCCATTAAAAGTTGCTTTTGGACAGCTAACTGCAATCCCATGTATCCAAGGATGGGAAGATGCTGCCCCATGGTCCTTCCAGGGACAGGACTCCTGTCCCCCGTCTGGGGCAAGTTCGTATCAGCAAACAAGGAGATGACATTGGGAGGAAGGGGAACTGTGCCACGACTTGCAGAAGCTGAGTCAGGGCACTCAGAAAGGCATTGGATGGGGGTGGAAAATCGGGAAGAGCCATGTGCTGTGGCTGAAAAAGTCAAAATGGGACAGAAGAAGGTAAACAAAGGAAAAAGAGAGGTGACCAAAGATAAGGAGAGGCAATCCAGCCCCTTTGAACATATCTGTGGTGGAAAACATTGGATATTATAAGACTCTATTTCAAGCAGCAGTAGGAAAAGTGGCCATTTCCCTGTCTACAGCTTGTCTGGTCTCTCATTCCCAATCCCACGCCCAGAGCCGTAAGAGCATCATGGCGCTCACAAGAACATGAGCAGAGGGAACAAGATCTCCCAAGCGGTGGCAGAGTGGGAAAGGAGCTCCCCAGAGAAACAATAACCACCTAAAAGGAATCACAGGCTCTCTCCACCTCCTCATGCCTCCAGCAGCAGCCTGACAGCACGCTCAGGTGCAAGCTGCCACTGCCAGTGCTCTGCACAGGAAAATTTCCTACAGAAAAAAGAAAGCATATGATAGGGATGATCTGTATTCTCTGTCTTTATGTAAGGAACAGGTTGAAAAACATCTCTCAGGTTTTTCACAGATGAGCATCTCTCATCTGTTACACTGCCTGAAGAAAAACTCTGCATTAGACCTTGATATTCAGCTTGACCTTTCTGGCTTTCTAAGGTCACATTAAGTCATGGGAAACACACCTTTCTCACCTTCCCAAAAGCTGTTCCTCTCATTCTCAGATCTGGAAAGCTTGGAACAACCCAGAATCGCACACCTCCAAGACAAGTTTCACTTTCACACATTGTAGAAATCCTGTCAACTGTTGTGAAAGTCAGATGATTTTAAGTACAAGAACTTGTGAATAAATTATAAAGAAGTCTGATTCCGTCATTCCTTTCTGATATTCTGTGTTACTCTAGAAAATTATTTTGACAGATGAGAGAGAAAGGGAAGCATCTCCAGCCTACACGGCACCAGGGTTCACTTAAAAACCTGCTCAAACCAAAGCAGTGAGCGATATTCAATCAAACCAAAGCAATCATTCCAGTGCAGGGCGCATGGACACTTATTTCTTGACTGATCTAATGAAGTGGGATTATGCTCAGGTCAGCTTTACTCTGCCATGCATTGAAATACTGGCATTAACTGCAGAGAATGTGGGCTGCACCTTGGGAGGACAATGAGCATTAATAAAACAACAGCAGGGGGTGAGAGGCAAAGCAGCCCAGACCTTCCCTTTGCTGCTGGGAGCTTTCCTCTGCTACTCCAACCCCGTGGCTAAAATTAAAACATATTGATCCAACAAACAATCTCCAGTCGTGATTTAATAAGGACCACTTAAACCCTGTGGTGCAAATAAAATACTCCTCCCCTCCCCACACACCAGGCAGGGGCAGGACAAATCCCTGTACGACACAGTCCTGCTGCAGCTCCTTCTGCCCAGAGCTGGCAGCTCCACTGTGCACACATCCCATACCCCTGTCTTGGTGCACATCCCAATATCCTTCCCAAACACCTGTCCTGGTGCACATCCCCACCATCCTTCCCAAACATCCCTCTTGATGCACATCCCAGAGTCCTTCCCAAACACCCCTCCCGGTGCACATTGCAGAGTCCTCCCCAAAATCCCCTCCTGGTGCACATCCAACAGCCTTCTCCAACATTCTTTCTTCTGCACATCCCAGTGTCCTTCTCAAACAACCCTCCTGGTACACATCCCTGCATCCCAGCATCCCTCACAAAGGAAGGATGCAACTTCTGGTGCACATGCCCAGTCCTGGGATGGGGCCAAGCTAAAGCACCATTTCCTGGCAAGTCCCCAGTTTGGAGCTATCACAGCCCAAATCTTCCTCCACTGAGACCAAAACCCATTCCTGCAGTTTGATTTTGGTGGGAAGCTGTTCCAGTCACGGGAATGACTCATCTCTAGGTTTTCTTTTTCTGTAACATTTACAGTGAAATTTCTAATGGATGTTGATTTGCATCATGCAGGCTCTGTCAACTGTCCACAGCCTTTTCCTCCACCAAGCTATCATTCCTGCCATTCCCTTTTGTTTGCAAAGCTCATTTAATTCGATTCTGGAAGGCCCTGAGGGCCTTTGGGCTGACTCCTGCCCTCATGCAGCCCAAAGCACCGGTGAGGCTGCTGGATTCAGCCTTGGACAGATGCCCATTCAGCTGGAAGTTCAGCTGGCTCTCAAAAACCCATCATAGCTCCAGTCTCCTTAAAGGAAGAAGCAGACAAAGCCCCTGAGAAACCAGCTACGCTGCTGCAGCTGGTGTAGCCAGAGGTGGGGGGGCTGCCAGCCATGCACAGACTCCTGAGTCTCACTGCTAGACCCACTCTGGGACCCCCAAGAATCTGCAGCAATTCCTGTCCTGTGCCTGCTGCAGGCTCTTACTGCCCTCCCCCTTCAGTTCAGGGCTCCCCTGTATTGTTAACTCGTGTCCACCTATCCCAAGCTCCTGTGCACCCACAAAAGTCCTTCCTCTCCTCCTGCTGAGTTTCCCTGTATGGCCACTCCTCCAGTGAGAACTGTAGGGGCACCTCCATGCAGTGAACTCCTCATGGCTCCAGGGAGGGCACTGGTCTCCCCTCCTGCCTGTCCCCAGTGCCCATCTCCTGTTCCATCTCCCCACCTGTGCCCACCTGGTGAATGCACAACCCCACTCCAGCCACAGAGTCACAGACTCATGGAATGGTTTTGGTTGAGAGAGATCCTAAAGCTATCTCATTCTAATCCCCTGCCATGGGCAGAGACAAATTCCACTAGACCAGGTTGCTCCAAGTCCTGTCCAACCCAGCCTTGAACACTTCCATGGATGGGGTAGCCCCAGCTGCTCTGGGCAACCTGTGCCAGGGCCTCACCACCCTCACAGGGGAAGAGTTTCTTCCCAATATCCCACCTAATCCTGCCCTCTGTCACTTTGAAAGCATTCCCCCTTGTCCTGTCACTCCAGGCCCTTGTGAATGGTCTCTCTCCATCTTCTTTGTCAGCTCCATTCGGGTACTGGAAGGCCACAATTAGGTCACCCCAAAGCCTTCTCTTTTCCAGGCTGAACAATTCCAATTCTCTCAGCCTTTCATCATAGAAAGGTGTTCCATCCCTCTAATCAACTGGTGCTCTCCAGTTCCAGCTGTGCACACCTGGTGGAAGCACGACCTCCTCTCCAGGCCGGACTCCTCGGCAGGCTCAGAGCAAAAATGCCAGTTGTGACTAAAAGATCAGTGACCTTTTCATATGTGTACATGTATATGGAAATTTGCTAGTTTAATTATAAAAGGGCAAATCCAAAGAACATTTGCTGAGGGGTCTCTTAAAACCAGCTTTTACCAGCACCACTTTATTCTGTCAGGCCAAGTAGGCTGCAAGCACAACAGCGAAGAACTGCAAACAGTCACTTACTTTGGAAGAATTGCTTGCTTGGTTCTAGTAATTTTTAATTTTAAAATTTTCCTCCCAAGTTTCTCTATTCAGAGTTTTAAGTAGCAAAATAATATAATTATGTAAATCTTAGCGCACCTCACACTCAGTGCACTAAATCCTGCTATATAACTGGGCAACAAGTCAGGAACCCGACCTCATCAGAAAATTCCACTCTTAACAGGATCTGCCATTGGCAGCATCTCAATTAAAAAGGTGTTTGTTACTTCATTGATAAAAAATATACTCTCATAACCTTTTAACTCCATCCTGAGAAACATTCAGAGAGATGCAGTTCAGCTATTGGTGATAAAACACCACAAAAACAGCCAGAAGGTTGTGATAAACACACAAGGCCACAATGTGAATAATGATTAAAATAAAGAGATAACAAGTGCTACATACTCCCTGAATGTTTTTCATCCTGGGTGAGTCATTACAGGCCGTGGCAGAACACAGAGATCAGTTCTGCTGCTCCAGCACCAGATGTGGTACCTCCAGAGTCACCCCATCAGCACCAGGCACATCACCCAGCTCCAGGCCGAGGACATTGTTCTGCTGCACAGACCACACTTCCAACACATCCTGGTAGCCTCCTCCATCAAAATGAGGAGCAACAGGCAAGGAGGGTGAACAAAAGTCCCCTTAAAATTGAAACTGCCAGACCGATCCAGGAATTACAGCAAAGTTCAAGGAAGAACAAACTCTGAGAGTTGCTGACTCCTTTTTGGAGTGTTTTCTCATTGAAGACTGGGACAGCCTCAAAAAGGCAAGAAGGGAGTGAGGAAGACAATGGAGCACCAGGGAGTAAGGGGATGTTCTAACAACCACACACATGGCCACAACCATGAGTCTCATGTTCCCTGTGAAGGAGGAACGTGCAGAGCAAAAGGAGGATGGCCAATTCATATTTCATATCCTGCCTCTGAATTCTAAATTCACAGAGACATTCAAACCTGCATGGTCTCAGCTTGAGATTTTTCTTCCAATCCTTTGTTTGGAATAGAAAACACATGGAAATGTGAGTCGTGCACAAACCAGCACAGCACTGTCAGTCTGCACGGAGCTATGCTCCTCTGAACTTGAGACAGAAATAATAACAGGGGAAAAAAACTGAGAATAGAAGAGGAGAAGAAACTGGGTAAAAAGTGGGTAAACACAAGCTTCCCCAGGAAGCACCACAGTGTTCGCAATCAGAGATGCAACAACAAACTACCAACGAACATCAACCTCAAATGAACAGCTTGAACAGTTCAAAGTTCAGCTGCTGTGCAAATGTTATCAGCTGCTCTCACTGTCTGCAAACCTTCCAGCCCCAGACAAAGCTCTGTGGTGAACTAAGGGGAAGGTGTGTTTTCAATTGTATTCCTGAACAAAGAAACTTCCTGCTCACCACTGCAGAGCCAGACCTTACGGGCACACACAGGGAAATGCAGAATGTAACCCTTTTTTCCAGTTCTCCATCTGTCTTCCTCTGCTTTAATTTCATATATTACTTGTGGCAGAGAGCTCTCTCTCTAGGAATGAATCAGTCTTAGGGCAGAGGTGGATGGATTAATTTTACTATTGATTGTCCTGTACACAACAGCTAACAATAATTATCAGCACTTCTCAAGAAGTTACCTACTCATTCCATTAATCTCAAACAGCATCCATGCCTTGACCTTCAACATCACCCTCTTCTCTACGAAGAAAATGAAATATACCAAGTCATGCCAATTTTTCTCATTATTTCCTTTTCAATCCCTGAAAAGGTGTTATAGGGTTCACCGGTTCCACGTCAGTATTTCAGAAGAAATGTGAAAAATTGCCTGTACTGTTAGAGCCTGGTAACAAAGGGCATTGAAAAACAGGGCTCCTTCCACAGATACCTGTGGAAATGCAAATTCTGCGTCTGGAGGTGTTACAGGCTCCCTCCCCCATCCAGGGAAAACAGCAAAGGAAGGGCTTCTGAAGCTTCCAGGCACCAGCACTGGGACTCCTGCTGAGGGGTGGGAGCTCGTGTTGGAGGAAGATGCCAAGTGCTCCAAGCAGCAAAGCTGACGCTCACGGCTCCAGTGGCGGGGGAACAGTAGAGGCAGAAGTGTTGATGAGGTCCTGAGGAAGACTCTCCCGCGCTTCCTGCATCCGGCGCCGTGCCCGCTGGAAAGCCTCTACAACACAGAGATGACAGCAGGCCAGAATGCATAAGACAGCCTCAGGAAAGGGAAGGGATGTGTCTTTCAAGTGAACATCATCTCTCCTGGTGCAGGATCCCACTTTGTATTAGTAAGTTCCACCACCAAAGCACCTGGTGTTGCTCCACCTGCTGCTCTCTGACTTGTGTACACAATGGAATCAGAGACAGAGCCTGTGCCTCAGTGCCACCAGCTCTGCTCAGTGCCAGGCAAGACTGGGCAGCCCAGTCCAGGCTGTGCCCTCACACAGTGGTTATCCCTCCTGCCTGCTCAGAGCTGATGCAGCCTGAAGTTTCCAGCTCAGAGCAGAACATTTGACCTCTGCCATGGACTCTGAGAGGTCACAGGGAGGGGAATTACTCCCACAGTAATGGCTTCTCCTGAAATACCCTGCCCACTCTGTAAAAAGGAGACAAAGTGAGCCAAAGCTCACCAAGAGAGAATGACACTGAAGGCCCTACCCAAAACATTGTAGACAGAGCTCTGCTGGCTGAAGCCTCCCAGTCGGTCCAGTACACTCTGCATACGCTGCCTCAGGGCACTGTTCTCCAGAAAGGCTCTGCACAGAAGCACAGCAGCAGGTCAGGGCTGCCAAAACCAGCACAGGAGATGGAGTTTATGGAGCTTGTACTCCCTTTGCTGCACTCACTTGGACTGCTGCAGGCAATAGAGCCGGAACGTGACGCTCCCTGTGGTCTCTGTCCGGAAACCAAAGCGGCTCAAGTGCTTTCCCTGCAGGGATGGCAAAGGTTAGAGTAAACCCACAGTGAAAACAAGCGTGTTCCACCAGAGCACAAACTCCTGTGGGCACAGTCTTCCCTTCCCTGCAAGGTTGGAAAGAAGGACACACAGTGTCAGGCTGTGTTGAGGGCAGCACCTAAATACTTGCAAGCCGACAGTGCAGTGCTGGTGGAGGGTTTCAACAACAGCATCAGGGCTTGTTCCCACATGAAGCTGCCACTAACATCACCCTGCTCATTACACCAGCAGCCACCTCTGCAACTTTCCAAAGAACAGGAAGTTTCTACCTGCCTCACAGCCATCAGCCTCTTGCTTCAGGAAGCTGTTCCAGGCACAATACAGCCCAAACTCCTCACAGAAACCCAGGAGAAGTCTACAGCTGGTACCAAATGCTGACCTGACAAACACTTTACAGGCAGGCGTAAGCCAAGGCTTTGGTCCATGCTCCCCTAATTCTCTAAGCTGCTCACGCCTCAGAAGGCACAACTCTGCCTCAGTGTTTGCCCATTCCTCTGCTCAGGATCACAAGACTCACAGAGGACACATTTCTTTAGTGAGAGGGACAGGACCAGCAGCTAATTCCAGTTTAAATCTGGTCCAGGCTGTCCATGGATACCTGAACCCAAGAGCATAATGCACCACGTCCTGGCAAGAGGCTGCTCTGCAGCTGAGCCCACCTTGAAGGTCGATGGTATCCGGATGTAAGTCAAGTCCTCCAGCTCAGGAGATCCCCCAATGAAAAACCTCCTCATTTCAGCGACAGTTCCCAGCTCCACAGGACGCCAGGTAGGGATGGTGAGCATGTGGACACCTGGCCCAGGACAAGAGGACAGCTCAGCTGCTGTGACCTGTGATTTATTCAGTCACAGAGGACAGAAAAGGCAGGTGGATACCTGCTGACCCAACCCAGTGCTGTCTAGAAATGGAAACACTGCACAGTATCAGAAATGTTCTAAAAGCATTTTGCCCATGAGTCAGCCCATTCTAGTCACACAGCCAGCGCTGAAAGTACCCCCTGCCCAATAGCAGCACCTCCTTGTAACACACAAGGGTCACTCCCAGATCCCATGTGGGACGCAGAGGGCCACTGCCAGTGTAAAGATGGATGCGCAGCATCACCCCAGAGCTTTATGACACCACACGTTGTGACGGCAGTAACAAAGCATCAAGGACAACACCTCAAGATGTGCCTCACATCCTTCTTTGCTGCCCCCCAGACAGCTGACTGCTCCCTTCAGTACACCAAATTCCTGGGACTGGCTGAATCACTTCCCAAGAGGACCACTCAACTCATTCTCCCAGACAATTAACACAGTGTCCCAAGGATGCTTTACCTGGAGATGCTGGCAGCACCAAGGATCCATATCCTTCCACACGATACCTCTGCCAGAAATCCAGGGATAGGACCTCAAAGTAGAGAACAGGCCACTGAGGGAGACTGTCTGCAAGATGGGGAGCAGGTCACAGCTTTGGGAAGGAGACTAGCACCGAGAAAAAGAATGCTAAATGCCCAACTCCACTAGTAGAAAGCCAACAAATCAGAGAATCATTTAGCCTGGAAAAGACCTCCAAGATCACTGAGTCCAACCTGTGACCAATGCCCACCTTGTCACCCAGACTAGAGCACTGAGTGCCACCTCCAGTCGTTCCTTGGATACCTCCAGAGATGGGGACTTCATCACCTCCCTGGGCAGCTCCTTTTAATGCCTGATACCAATTCTGTGAAGAAATTCCTTCTATCGTCCAGCCTGAACCTCCCCTGGAGCAACTTGAGGTTTCGTCTTGTCCTGCCCCTTGTTTCCTAGGAGCTGAGCCCAACCCCCAACGGGCTCTACCCTTCTGTCAGGGAATTGTAGAGAGTGAGAATGTCCTCCCTGAGCTTCCTTTTCTCCAGGCTGAGACCCCCCAAGCTCCCTCAGCTATTCCTTGTGCTCCAGACCCTTCCCCAGTTCTGCTCCCTCTCTGGACACACGCCAGCACCCTCCGAACACAGTCCTTTCTGTATTTCTTCTATAATGACTAACGAAGATTTATGGTTGATTGGTTTCCCCTGTAAAGGTTGAATCCTCAGATTTGAGGCTGAAAACAGGATTATTGATGTTAAAAATTAGGGAAAATTCTTTAAGAGCAAGTCCAGACTGGGCTGTCAATTACCTTTGAGCAGTCAATACAATCTTTTATGAATGATCTGAAGCCAAACAGGGGAACCTGTTTATCTTTGGCCTTTCCCATTGCTATTGGGGGAATATTAACTTGGATTCTCCTACATCTCTCCAAGCATTTCTTTCTTCCACAGTGAAACAAACTCGTTGTGTTCTTCTAGTCTGAAAATTCATTAGTGTTGGTTGAATACCCAAATCCAAAGTGTACATTGGATTCAAGTGGCAAGGCCTGCCACAGTGCTGTCCCTAGCAATTGTATTCACAGAGCAATAGGACTGGTGAGGAAGCAGCAGGAACAGGCAGTGGACAAGCCCAGCTTAAAATAGAGCTAAAGTTTCAAAGTGACATGAAATATATAGGGATTATACAGGTCACTGAGCACGTCTACAAATGTAAGACTCAGCACAGAGTTTTACTTGTGTACAAAAAAGCTGCCTGGTTCTCCTGCAGCAGCATCCCAGGGCTCTGTGCAGCACACCAGGCACAGCAACATAGCCCTGCATGCCAGGTTTAAAGAGAGACAAACCAAGATCCAAGTAGTTTTCCAACCAGATAAAGCTGCTTACAGCCTGGAAACTGGGCAACATCAATGAATCCATAAAAAATGCTAACGGATTCCTGGGCAGGGCAAACACAGGATGTGTCCAGAGGTTGCAGGATGAACTTTTGTTGAACCAGAAACATTTCCCTCTGTCCTTTCATCTCCAACAGGACAGACAGCACGATGGCTACAGTGGGATGAAAGGATTTCAGAGTAACAAGAAACACACCTTCATCTTCTTGGGTGTAAAACATCTCCACAGTGAAGGGGTAGCAGAAGTATGCCACATTATCCTAGAAAAAGAACAGGGCAGAGATCAGATTCCTGGGCAAGAGATTTCATCACCAGCATTGCAGAGGGCATAGAGAGCAGGGAGAAAGGAACTAATGGTAGAAAGCAGGTGATGCTGCCCAGAAAGATCAATCTAACAAACACTTGACTGCAGGATGGACCTGCATACATTCCCTAGTGCCATGTTGATGGAATAGGCTGTTGAAAATAATGGAAAAGGGGAGTGACATACCTCAAATGAAAACTCCATCACTTGCATAACTACTGGGCAGACACAATCTTTACAGGAGCCAGGCCAAGCACAGTACCTCAAACAATGGTATTACTGAAATGTTGTATAATAATTACTTTTGTAATGGGAAAACATATAAAATACATTAAAAAGCTGATAAAATTCAAATTTTGTAAGAGAGGAGCTGGAGACAGCAACAGAACCAACTTCCCATATAAGAGGAGGCTTCATTTTGGGAAGTCATTGTAGAGTCTCTGCACATTCCTGCCCCAGGCAAGCTGGAACAATGCTTGGTTAACTCAGAGCATTGGGAAGCACAAAAATCAAAGCTCCAAAGGCTATCAGTCACCAAGAACGAAGAAAAAAGTGAGGTTCCAGAAAATGCTTTGGAGTAGTTTTATCTGGTCTAGTTTTATTTGGAGTAGTTTCATTTGGACATGGTGGCCCCTTGAAAAAATGACAAGTGTAACTAGAATAAGGAGAATCCCAAACATGCTCTGCTCTTGAAAGGAGCCCTCAACTCAGGACTTTTGCTGAACATATCTCTAGTTTGTTACACATGTTCCACTCCAGAGATGGCCTGTTCAAATTGCTCTGCAGGTCTGAAAGTGTCCTTACCCAGCCCACTGTCTTGGTGGCACAGGTCTGCGTCACTCCTGAGAGCTGCTGGAACGGGGAGCTTGACCACTCTGGGGGGACAGGAGAAGATGAAGGCTTGGGGTGAGACCAAACTCACAAACCAGAGCAGATCAAAGGAGAATGTCAGTCCCTGATGACTGGAGTAAAAAATAACATCTCTCACCCTGACAATCAGAGAATGACAGAATCATGAAGATTGGAAAAGCCCTCCAATATCATTGAGTTCAACCTGTGACTGATCCACACCTTGTCAACCAGACCAGAGCATTGAGTGCCATGTCCAGCCATTCCTTGGACACCTCCAGGGATGGGAACTCCACCACTGCCTTGGGCAGCTCCTTCCAATGCCTGACCACCCTTTCCATGGAGAAATTCCTCCTGATGTCCAATCTGAACCTCCCCTGGTGCAACTTGAGGCTGTTTCCTCTTGTCCTGTTACTTGTCTGGGAGCAGAACCTGACCCCCACCTGGCTGCACCCTCCTGTAGAGAGTGAGAAGATCCCCCCTGAGCCTCCTCTTCTCCAGGCAGAGCCCCCCCAGCTCCCTCAGCTGTTCCTCATATGACTTTTCCCTGTCCTGTTCCAGGCACTGCTCTTCAGAACACCCTGAACTGTCCATGAAAAGCATCAACTCATCTCAAGAGAAAAGTAGAGCCTTATCTAAATGTACTGAGTAGCAGAAGAGGTATCTTGAAAGATATATACAGAGAGAGGAGCTTTAGAAGAACTAAACATGGAGCAGGATATGCATGTCAGTGCTGGGAGCCTTAGTTATCCATTAAAATTTAATATGTTGATGTCAGCACAAAACATGATGACAAGCACTGAAATCAGACAAGGTCACTGTGGTGGGGAGCACAGGAAGGCTGTTCTCTGCAGGGTAAGGAATGAAGTTTGGATAAACTGGTCACCACCACCCCTACATCCCAGCCTGAGCTGAGTTCTGCCATTTTAGCTCTGAGGGACTCTGACTAGATCCCAGCCCCAACATTAATTTTTGGTGACTCCCAGCAGAGCTGGTCTGATGGACCAGCCAAAGCCTGTTTCATCTCTTAAACTGCTGTGATGTGGCTGGGAATGTGAATACTCACGGTCAGGCAGCTCCAGGAAAAAATGCACATAAAGGTTGTCATACTCATAGCCTTGAGCTGAAACTGAGAAGAGAGAATGAACTTCAGTTGTTTGCTTACACACAGATTCTTCCAGCATTCACTGTAGATTTTTGGGAGAGCCACCACCAATAACCTCAAGGAAAATCAGTTACTGCTGGAAGCTGGGAAAGCCACAGTCTTCAAAGAAACAGGAGATGACCCATAGAGAAGATTCCCTTCCCAGACTAGCCCTGTCCTATATCACTAACAGATGAGGGAGGTCACACATTTCACTGGTTTCTTTTGGAAATTAATAGAGATTATAGCAATCTGCTGCAGCATTTGTAACCTCCAAGCTGTAAATGCCTCTCAAGGGATTAGTCTGCAGGAAACAGGGAGGAGAAGTAGGAAGTAAAGAGTTCTAGGGCCTCTTGAATCTAGGGATACAAGAATCGTTGGATCATACCCTCAGCCATCCCAGCACAACCACATTAGTCCCTATTACTATTTAGAATAAGGACTCACCTATTTCTCCATTCACAAAAAGTCTCAGTGTACCAGGAAGAGGCTGTAAAAATTAGCAGATAAACAAGATAAGGAGTTCAACAACTGCTGGTGCAACCTCATCAACTCCTTCCCAACAGCATCTCACACAGGTATTTCATGGGTGTTTGGACATGAATGATTTACTGTTCTGGCCAGAGAGGAGGCATGATTTCTCCTATCACTTCCAGAAGTGAACAGTGCCTCTGGAAAGAGTCCATAAAGAGACCAAATCCCCCAAAGCACAGCCTGCAGGAATTTACTGTTCTGTAAATAGGTCTCTTACAGATGTCCAGATCGATATAACACATAGTGAGAAGTCACTTGCAGAAATCACAGTCCTGCTTCTGTCATGTTCCTGCGTTTGCCCAAGATGAGGGAGCAGGGGGAAGCACTGAGACTCTCTATCAAAATACTGGAAAGCACAACTTTCACTGTTTGGCAAACAGTGTTTTGTTTGAGCAAAAAAAGATTGCAGTTTGGGTAATTCAGTGAGACGGGAAACTGCCTAAGTGTGAGAGGGGCTGTTTACTTGCACGAAGTGGCACACAGAGCTGTTTGACACTGAAGAAGTTAACAGCAATCACTGCCCCAGAAGACATAAACCCTCCTTCCTTCTCAAAGTACTACAATCACAGGCCTTGAGGCACTGCACGCAGCCTCACAGAGACTGTAGTGCTGATCATGCCCTGAATAGGCAGGATGGATCTCTGCAGACCCCAAATCCACTGCAATTTGCCCCTTCTGACCCAATTTTCTGCTCAAAGACACAAGGTAAAAGCTGCCAACACACCTCCAGAATGAAACAGTCTTTGGAGACTATGCTGCAAGTGGCAGCTGTGTTAGCCAGGTCACCAGGCCCCAGAGACAACAGAGCTCCAGTCCCTGCCAGTGCCTCTAGAACTCACCATTTCAAAGTCTGAGCCCACGAGCCCACTGAGGTAATCCCTGTGCCGCCCGTACAGCTGGGAACACACACAACAACAACAAAAGTGGCATTTTGATCATATCTGTTGTTATGTACTGCAAAAACTAAAGTGTATATAATTTAAACTCAAATTGCTACCAGGCTTAGCACACGTGGGGTTGTTACAGCAAATACGGAGAATGTAAGCATCTAATGGAACAAAGATGCATAACTGCTAACACTGCACAGAACTTCAGCTTTAGTTCTCCAAGGCCAGTTTTAAAGGAAAAGAAGCTCTGAAGAATCAGATCTTAAATGACATCTTAAAAACACAGGAACAAACTGTTCCAAGGAAATGGCTAGGCAGAGACCAGTCTAGTGAAATCATGACTTCCTTGGTGACAACAAAACCAATAAGGAAATGTGCAAATAAAAAGCTAAACCAAAAAGTACTTTTATAAACTGTCAGAGCCAAAAAGGCAATTCAGAAAGATCAAGACATGAAATGGGATCCCAATATCCTGGGACATCACAGTTAACAAGACATCATTTAGTAAATATACAGGCAGCAAGAGGAAGATTAAGGAAAGGGTTTGCCCACTGCCCAGAAGGGAAGGAAAAACACTAGCAGGTGACACTAGGAAGGCATGGAGTTGGGTGGTTTCTTGCATCAGTTCTCACTCCCTAAAGCACTGCAGCCAGAGGCAGGACAATTACAGACAAGGTCTCTAGAAGGAATAAGGGATGAAGCAGGGAGTATTTGCTGTAGTTCTCAGATCCCTGAGCACGACAGGGCTCAGGGCAGTGACATTTTGTCACTTAAGGTATGCAGAGCACCAGCAGCTACATCTCCATGAGGGTCTGAGCTGCCTCTGTTACTCAGAACTAGTGAATATGCTCCATGGCCAGTACTTACATCTCTGAACACACGCTGCTCGCGCTCCTCCTCCTCTGGCTGCACCTGGGCAGATGCATTCTCTATGGTGTATTCCCACACATCTCGCTTCTCTCCATCCAGCTCAATCCTACAGAGCCCCAAAACACAGGGAAAAACACAGGGAAAAACACAGGGAAAAACTCCCCCATTATGCAGAGAACAGCCACAGGCATCGATGGGGCCCTCCTGACCCAGCAGTGTCCCCTCCACCCAGCCTGTGCAGTGACAGCCCTCACAAGGGCACTGACAGCCCTCTCCTCACTCCCAAGTGCCTGCCAGCATCATTCCCTCAAAATGGAAGACTTGCTTGCGTCCGCCATATGCATAACATAATTTTACAAGGGATGCAGTGATAGAACAATGGGGAATGGCTTCAAACTGACACAGGGCAGGGTTAGATGAGAAGCTCTTCCCTGTGAGGGTGGTGAGGCCCTGGCATAGGTTGCCCAGAGCAGCTGCGGCTGCTCTATCCCTGCAAGTGTCCAAGGCCAGGTTGGATGGGGCTTGGAGCAACTTGGTCTAATGGAATTTGTCACTGCTCATGGCAGGGGGTGGAATGAGATGGGCTTTAATGTCCCTTCCGACCCAAACCATAATATGATTCCAGGATAACCTGCATCCCTAGAGACTTGCACAAAAGCCCCACACAGCACACACACAGTGAAAGCATAAGCACATAATAATGTTTTCTTAGAAATCTCTGAAATAAATGAAGTATTTCTCAATTTAAGTGCTGATCCCCTGCCCAAAGGGTGACCAGGAAACAGCCATTTCAGCCCGCAGCCCTCAGTCCCAGGAGAGGACCCAGCCCCGTCCCACTCACCGGTAGGCTCCTTTGGTGCCAGTGAAGTCAGGCTTCACTGTGATCACCCCATTGCCATCCACCTTGATTGTGCAAAGCACATTTTCGTACTCCTTGTGACCAAGCCTGAAGGAGGACACCAGGAAAACACAGTCTAAACAGAGAACATGGACACTCTCATGTTCTCCAACAGCAGAGCTGGTAAAGGAACTTGGGGGTACAGAAGGGAGCACATACACATTTTCCTACATTGGTTTAGAAGTCTTTTGGAGGTACATACTCAGCTACCTCCCAACCTCAGAAAGAGGCAGAAAGAAACTGCAGCCCATGTTACTGAGCTCTTGGTATTCTCTCCCCTTAACTAATGAAAGAAACAGGAGTTTCGAGTAAGGAGGGAAGATGGATTTTCTTTTGGGAAATTATAATCACTTCAGGTTTTTACTTACTTCCCATAAGGTCCCAAGTCCCCCATGATGTACATGGTCTGTACGGGTGTGTTAATTACATGATTGTTCTTTATAAATTCTTCTGAAGGTTCCCAGGTGATGATTTTTGTCTTCAGACAACTTGCTTCTCTGTCAAGAACAGAACAGCACCAGTCACAGCTCACCTCAGCAGCACCAAACCCACCATAATGAGGAGTCACAGTGCTGGATTCCATGCGTGACACAGCTCAAGCCACCAGCTCCCATGGACCAGGCTGATCCACAACTAGGGCACCAGCACCACGAAACCTGCATGAACAAGCTCCAAGCCCCAGTTTGAACTCACACAGGCCTACGGTCCTGTCTTCTCCTCCTCACATTGGCCATCCTCTCGACCAGATATGATGGCACTTCATGATCCAAGTCAGTCACCTTCTGGCAGAGCTGAAGAACAGACAGGAACTAGCTTAACTGGGCATCTTTCCCAAACATACCTCTCCTCTTGGAGGAGGAAACAGGTATGCACACAGCCAAATGCAAGGAAAAATTGCTAAATGACTGCAGAATTCCTTCACTGTTCTGGTGGCAAAATACAGCTTGCTCCACCCAGCGAGCTTCCTACAGAGCAGTGCTCCTACAGAGCCAGTCCCTCCGGCTGTCCTGACCATTGCTCTGAACCAGGGACATCCCACCCCAGGTCTCAGGCACCATGAGAAGCTGCTTTTTAGCAGTGTGTTCTCCTGCACTCAGGGTATCTACCTGGCTGAGAACCAAGAAATGTTCCCTCTGCAGTAAACCTGGAACTTTTGACAGACACTGAGTAACTAAGAATTGGTACCTCCTCTAGGTTGGTGAATCGGTCGTGGTCAGTGTAGGTGAAGATGCGACAGTTCTTCCGACCTCCCGCCTTCTCCAGTTTCTGGATCTCCTCATGATACTGCCAGTCCAGGGGAGTCTGGCAGGCTGACTCATTCAGGTAAAGATCCACCTCAAACTGACAGCACCACAGGTAAAGCACAACAGCTGCCTTTCACCAGCTTTGGCTAAGCCACAAACATTTTTCAGCTTTTTTCCAAAGCCACCTCAGAGACAAGACCCTTTGGGAACCCCAGCAAATAACCCAAGCTCCAGAGCATCTCCAACACTGCTGAGGCATGTGGCAGCCAGCAGCACCACCGACGGCCACCTGGAAGGGCTTGGGCACAGCAGCTCACCCTTAAACAAGGAACCCCACAGTGAGGTGCAGAAAATGGGGTGTCAGGAAGCTCCCCCAAGCCTGTCCAGTTCTGGACAGGACAGGAGACACATGGAGCTCCTGGAGCAGGTTCAGCAGAGGGTGACAAAGTTCATCACGGAGCACCTTTCTTATGATGAAAAGCTGAGGGAGCTGAGGCTGTTCAGCCTCAAGAGGAGACGTTGAGGGGACCTCATCCCTGTCTGTCAGTGTCTGCAAGGAGTCAGACCATGGACCAGGCTCTGCTCCGTGGGGACCAGCAATGGGACAAGAGGAACGGGCAGGAACTGATGCCCAGAAAGTTCCACCTGAACACGAGGAAGAACTTCTTCCCTGTGCGGTGACCAAGCACTGAACAGGCTGCACAGAGAGGGCGTGGAGTCTCCCTCACTAGAGGTATTTCAAAGCCAGCAGGACACAAGCCTGAGCAGCGTGCTCTGGGGTCCCTGCCTGAGCAGGGGAGTTGGACTGGATGACCCCGGTGACCCCCTTCCATCTGACCCATTCCGTGAAGTCCCTCCTGCCACCCCCCCGGGCACCCACCTGGCTGAAGAGTTTCTCCTGCCACCCCACCTCGGCCACCTCCTCCTCGTCCTCCGGGGGCCTGCGGGCGCCTGCGCCGGAGGCCGCGGTACTCCCCAGCGGCA
>VZRQ01005613.1:18052-28946 GCA_013397975.1 Machaerirhynchus nigripectus | reverse complement strand
AGGGAGGGTCCCACACATCCCTCTCTGTGAGGAAAGGTCCCACACATCCCCCCGTGTGAGGAAGGGTCCCACACATCCCTCTGTGTGAGGGCTCCCACGGCCCCTGGGGGATCCCCCCAGCCTCTGTGTCAGGGTCCACACGACCTCCATGGGGGGGGGGGTCTCCATATCCCTCTGTGTGAGGGTCCCCACGGCCCCTCAGGGGGTCCCAGAGCCTCCAGGGAAGGGTCTCCCACATCCCTCCGTGTGAGGGTCTACACAGCCTCTCTGTGAGGGGGGTCTGCCACATCCCTCCACAACAGGCCCCTGGACAAAGCCTCCCCATGCCTACAGCCCCAGAGAAATGCTGAGGGACCTCCAGCAACTGTGGACAGAGCTCCAGGCCCACACCTGTGTGTGAGGAGCCACCTGAACCTGCCCCTCTTTGGGGTATTTATTACCCCCTTCCTAGTATGTCCCTGGATCTTCATGGATACCACCAGTACCCTCACGTTGCTGCCAATTTTTAGGAGCTCTCTAAACCCAGACACAGTCTGTTTTAAGAAAGAAGACATTGTTTCTTCTCTGCAGGATGCAGAATCAAGCTGCACCACGAATCAAGCTGTTTCCACGAATCAAGCTGTTTCCATGAATCAAGCACACCACGGGGTAAAAAGTTCCATCTTTTATACAGTAAATTACACATGAACCCACCTACGTAATGCATGTTTATTTGGTTGAGGAAGATTGTGCTTCTCATCCACCCTGATACTTCACAAAACCAGAATGCTTCCAATCTATGCAGTGCACAGTATCCAGCAAGGGTCATTTACACCTATGAGCTTATTCTTCCTGTAACATGACCACAAGTGTCATCAAGAAGGACCAGTTTTTGCTGAGTCCTGCAGAGCAGGAACTAAAATAATGGGAGGGTTTTAAAGCAAATGGACTTCTTACTGCTGTTGATAGATTTGGGCTTAGTTTTGGCTTTACATTTCCAGTGATAACAAGCTCCAAGGCATGAAGCTCCTCCTTTTATGTGGAGTAAATCGTTGCTCCTCAGTTCTCCCCATAGATTGCAGGAAGTTAACCTGCAGAGTCGAGCAGTTTGTAGCCAGCAACATTGACATCAAATCCTGAATACAGAAGTCCACAGTTGCCTTTAAGCACTTTTGCCTAACTGTTAGTGTAGTGACAGCGATGTATATTTAAGGAATGATAAATAATTGGAGATATTTCCACCTTCAGGAGTGAGATAAAAAAGGCAAAGAGACTTACTCTTTGTAGAAAATATGAAGGCTAATAGGAATTAGTTTGATGACTTATTCCTAAAGGATCATTTATTGCTAGTGTTAGAGCACCTCTGTGGATAGGAACTGGCTGGCTGAAGTACAGGGCCATTTCCTGTCATTTCTGTCTATAAGAAGTGAGGCCATTCAGTATATGTGTGCCCAAAATATTACTGTCTTGATACAGTAGTTATTCTCATGTAATATGGAGTAGTTGTCCTTTACCATCATTACTTCCTTTGTGCTGACATTACTAACAGTGAGTTTTGGGAAAAGTAGTAACACTATTGTAGGATGCTATCTGTAAAAGAACTGCTAAGTTATTCAGCCTCTGTTCAGTCTTCCTTTTCAGAGCTCACTGAGTTAACAGTTTGTCTCCTGATAACCAAAAGAGGTTCAGGCACATGAGGTTCCCAAGCAGAAGTGTTCCTGCAGCTTAAAAACAAGCCACTGAAGGTGCTGGAGTTTTCTTGTCTTGTGTTCTTTGCCATTCCTCTTCCTCCCTTGCCTTGCCTTGCCTTGCCTTGCCTTGCCTTGCCTTGCCTTGCCTTGCCTTGCCTTCCCTACCTGTGTCTTGCTTTGCACTGTCTTGCATGCATATCCCCCACTTTATGGGCTTAACCCTTTTCCCCCTGGACTTGCTTTGCCTTGCATTCTCCTCCTTTGTCTTGCCTTGCCTTTCCTAGCCCTCTCTTGCCTTGCATTAACCACCCATGTCCTGTCTCAACTGAGGTCTGAACTCGGGATGGTTGAGAGAGAGGTGCTGGTGCATGTCTTTCTTTTGCAGGTCAACAGCGTCATCGTGTGGTTGGTTTAATGAGTACTGACTGTGCCCAGGTAAAAGCCAAGCCTTTTTCTGTCCCGGCACCGTCGGTGTGAGTTGGTGTAGGGGTTGTGGATCCTGGCTCCTCAAGACTGAAAGAATATGATCCTGCACAGAGCTGGGAAGGAAGACGTCTTTTATTCACGTATTAAAGGAATAAAAATAACTCACTTAAAATTCCTACTGTTAGGGTAGAACCGCCCTTCAAGTGATGTATTAATTTGTACTTGCTATTTGTACTTACTAACAGCACCCTTTGTTGTTAACTGGAAGTGTAGTCCCTTGGATATGTTTTTCTAGTTCCTTGGCAAGATTTTTGGCTTTCAGGTTTACAGATAAAGGTGCCCTAAAACAGAAAGGGAGAGGGGTAAAAAATGGAAACAGTTAGAAAACCCAAACCAAAACCAATTCCCCTGTTACTAAGAAGAATTTGATCTTAAAAAAGATAACGCCAAAATGGGTTTACAAAGTTTAAAGACCTACTTTTTCTTCTCATTTTTTTCAAGATGGGTAAAAATTTCTGTCAAGAATAAAAACCTTGAGACTTGCTATTTCTCCAGCACTTCCTGTGCAGTGCAGGGTCTCAGTATCTAAAATATCTTGGCAAGAATGGCTGGTCCCTGGGGCACTGTGTGGCTTATTTCTATAGTGGGCACTGAAGGCACTGGCTGCTCCCATAGGTTTCACCGGCCTCCAGCAGCTAGAAGGAGAATGATTCATTTATGTTTTCTTGGAAGAAATCTCCAGCCACAGGAAGTCCATGGGGTTCAGCCCAATGCTAGTGTGGGGCAGGGGGCTGATGAAGGTGTCACATTCATCACCTTGATTTTCAGAGGTGGCTGCTACCCAGTCACATGAGGTCCTAAGGCGCTGTAGCCGGGCAGTGAAGCCCAGGGTGAAAAAGGACCAACAGATGCTGCAAGGCCCATGTGTGGTGGCTGTCTTCTACTTGATGTCTCTCCCCTCTCTCTCTCCCCTTTCTTCCCCCTCTCTCTCCCTTTTCTTCCCCCCCCTTTTCTATTTCTTTACCTTTCATTTATTGTTAAACAAAATCCATATTAATGACTTTCACATATGGACTTGTTTGCACCTTAATTTGGGCAGAAGCATCTGGCACTAATCAGATCTTAATAAAGCTCATCCCTAAGCAGCGGCTTCAAGGAGGTTTGTGACCCTCTGCTCCGTTGTCCCATCTTGGCTGCTGAGGGAGAGGATAGTTCCAGCAGCAGCTGTTGAGCTGTCCCCACACCAACTTCCAGGTCAACAAGAAAGTCCCCTTTTGCAGCCAAAACTCCTACAGGGACACTTACTGGGAAAAGACATGTTTTGGGGATAAGGAGGCCTTATCCAATACAGCTGGAAGAAAAGTGAGTTTTCCATTGAGCCAGGCCTCCCTTGGGGGGAATATGCAGGGGCAGGAAGCAAAGGCCATGAGAACCATGTCCCTGCTCAGGGCAGGTGACTCCAGCTCCGTCTTTTGTGTAGCCCCACTGTATAATGCCTTAATGTGCATATTTACAATCAAGTGCCCAAGTCCTGTATTTTACAGAGATAATGCTGCAGTGCATCCCTTTGTTCGCAGACATCACATCTCGACGCCGTTAATTGTATGGTGAGGATTAATAAAACATGAAGTTTAAAGATGCGTAAATCACAGTGAGGGAGCTGATAATCTCTGCCAACAATAATATTTGCACTTTATTTTCATCCTAACATCCAGCCATGGAGTGGAGCTTGGGCCAGGGAGCAGCACTACTGCAAATGGACAAGGTGTGGATGGCACAGGGATGCCAACCTGCTCCTTGGGCATCACTTGGACATCCTTGGGATGCTGTGCGTGTGCCCACAGCTAGACCGGTGATTTAAGGCTAAGTTTACCAGGACCAAAGTAGGGAAGCGACATGAAGTGTCCTTTCTGCACGTAGAAATGATGTCTCTGCACGGATGTGTCTGCCCTGCTCTAACAGCATATCCTGTGGCCAGCCATGGTCCATGCTCTGGGGACCCACCACCCGAGGGCATGTCCCTTTGGGATGTCCCCTCTGGGAGGGGAAAATGGTCCAGGGCTCTGGTGCTGGGAGATTTGTGAACCACCAAAGGTGTAATTTGGCTTTTGCAGAGTCTGCCTGTGTCCCCCCTCTCTGCTACAATCCCAGTGCCAATGACCTGGCTTGCTGGGGCACCACAGCCTGGCAGCCCCAGCGCTGAAATTGAGGCTGGGAATGTGCTGCTTCCCTGGTAGCGCTCTTTCCTCTCCATCTCTTTGCTGCCTAACAAGCATCCTTGTCAAAATAGCTTACTTCATTCCAGAACAAAGTTACCTGAATACATTTGGAAGTGGTACTGCACTTTCAGGGTAATCAGAATTTAATTTGATGCAGTCAAGGCTCTAAAAAGATGTTATCAAGAAGAACATCAAAGCTGGATTCCTGCACTTGGAAATGCAACTGGAATGCTTAGTCCAGATTTCTCATTTAATTGGAGACTTTCAAAATACTAGTCTAAGTAACAAAAATAACAAAATATCAGCCTAAGAAACAAAATAATATTGAGAGTATTTGCAAATTAATGTCTTTTGTAGATGAACAAAGGCCCATTTCCTTTGCATGTCAGGGACAGTCTCTATTAAATCCTGCTAATTATACCATTTGTTGTGTCTAATCATTTCTGCACTTTCAGAAATTAAAGCTGAAGCTTATTTTCCTTTGTGTTGAACCATACTGCTCTTTGGAGTCCCAATCCTGCAAACTGAGGATGCTCCCACTCAGGAAAGGGAGACCCTGTGAGTACGGAAATGGGGGAAAAGGTGGGATGGGGACCCGGGCTGTTTCTTTTGTGCCGATGTCTCTGTTACATCCTTGGGACCTTTTATTATTCCTTGGGATAGCTGATGGAAAGCTCCAGCTCTTCCTAGTGAATGCAGTTGTGTGACATTTCCAAGTTTTATTTTCAAACTACAATTTAAGGAGGAAGAAAGGTGCCTCTGAGTCTTTTGAGTGCCAGGAAGGTTGAAAATGTGACCAAAAGGTGACTCTGGATATGGGATGCTCCTTTTAGGGAAGTTTTATTTGCTGCGGGGTGACAATGTGTTAGCGCACCAGTTGGTGCTGGGGCAGGGGATGGTGGACCAGTGAACTTGACCATTTTCACTTCAAACACCACGATTTCTGTGCCAAACTCAGGCTGGTGGCTGCCCAGTGTATGCCAAGCTGGTTGCAGGGGTGAGTGATGGTAGCCACTGCAGCCATCGACCTCCTCTCCTCCTTTAGCTCCTATTTTTGCAGAGGCTGATCCCAAGTGCCATCATGCCCCTACAGAGGGGACACAGGACACAGCCTCAAACCCAGCTTTAACCCTCAGAAACGTGTCGGGGAAGCTTAGGGGGAAAGGAGGCTCAGTCAACAACGTTAGGGAAATAGTACAGATCTTGTGTTCAAACCTTTGAAGTGTTAATTAAAAAGAATTATGCAAAGGAGCAAGGATTTGAAACATCAATTTGAATCTCAATAAGGCATCTGCATTAAAAATAGCAGCGGGATCAACTACAGATACAGCAGTTTTGGGGTAAAACGGCCCTGGCATCCTTGGTTCTTCCGAGTAGAGGGCTCCTGCCTGCTCCCTGCCTTTGATGGGTGCTGCGGAGCAGAGCACAGCACAAGGAAAATATTTTGTGCCTAATATTTAAAGGTCTTGAGGGCATTTCACTTAAAAAAAGACCCAGTGGGGTCTGGTGTGGCACCTAGATGTAGAGCTTGGGTAGGTAGAGCAGATGTATGGGTTGGTATGGTGGGTGCAGGACTGGGACCACTCCAGAAGCACCCAACATGGGGCACTGGACACCCCATGCAGACCGGACCTCAACCCTCCACCCAGCACAGTCCCTTCCAGGGAAAACTGGGAGAAAGTGCCTCTCCAGCCCATCTCTCAATTAAAACCCGGTATTAAAAGGGCATGTTCTGGCCCTTGCTCATTCCAACAAAAATAATCCGGGGTATTAATTACCAGATCAGTGGATAACATCGTTAAGTTTACTTTTGCACTGTGCAAACCCTGCAGGAATGTCAATGCCTCCTGCCCTTGGCATCGGTGCTGCAAGGGCACGAGCAGGTGGGTGCCCCAACCAGCACTGAGGGGGCTGTGCCAGGCTGGCAGCAGCACTGGGGTACCAGCATCAAGATCCCTTGCAGAGAACCGACACCCTTAGTTCATTCCCAGCATGGGAGCAGGTGGATGGTGAGGGCACAGGGCCTTCAGTGGTGATGGCTTAGCCAGGTACGGTGCCAGGGGGTTGTAATCAAGGGCTGAAAGCAGCCTCCAAGGGGAGGGCAAGGAGCTTTGCTGGGGCTACAGTCCCATGGGAAAGGTGACAACAGGCAAAGCTGGAGCTGCACTGTGAAATTCTGCAGTGATTTCAAAGGCTGAGCCTGTAACCTCAGCTGTGGATTTGATTAAAAATGGATGAATAACAGCCCGACCTTGGGCAGGGCTCAGGCAGGCACACCGCCTAGACCCTTGTGTTGGGAGGAGGTGATCTCAGCCGAAACATGTGTGGCTGACCCCGACACCTGCCTTTCCATTTCACAGAGTGCGATTTCCATGGGTTTGGCCTCACCTGTCCCTTTACAATGCCAGAGTCTGCAGAGGGGAACCTGGAACCAAGGGCTGGGTTGTCAGGTCCCCCTGGGATGCTGCTGGTACTTGGGTAGGTGTGTGCAGGATTCTTCATCCCCTGAACTCTGCAGCCAAAACCAACCCCAGTGACATCAACTTAGGAAAGGGCCTTTTACTCCTGCCAGGTGACATGAGGGTTGGAATGATGGGGGAAGTCAGAACATGGAAATATCCCTGCTCTGCTCTCCAGGACACTGTTCAGAAGCTCTGGTTCAGTAGCACTTCACTGGCTCTCCATAGCATGGAAATAATTCAGTGTACTGCAAGACAGCTAGAAAAGCCTTTTATCTTTTGCGCAGGAGCAAGCCCTTTGAGCAGTACAGCTTGAAAAAACAGCAGAGCTGTGGGCAGGTGGTGGGTAGTGAGGTGTGTGAGGTGCAGGTAGGCAGAGCAAATAGTCACTGTAAGTCATCACTGAGCCCCAGTGGGCAGGGAATGGAGAGAAGGTGGGCATTTTTTGGGTCTTTCTACAAATATATTTGGGACCAACAAATACCAGCTTGGGTTTTGCAGGGATTCCTTGCTGATTTCTACTCAGTAGCATATACCTTGCAAAAGAATTAACACTACATTGGGCTGCTTTGAAGCACGGCTCTCCTTGTAGGTGCTGGTTTGGGACAGGATGGACTTGCTAAAAATACAGCCCCAAACCTGGTGGTCAATTTTTGAGTGCAAGATTTTGCTCTTCCAAGTGAAGATGATGGCTGGAGAAGCTCTGCTCCCCTCCACAAACCTCAAAGCCTCCCACTCAGTTATGCAGATCCCAGTATTTTTTCCTCTGGGCTTTTCCTCGTGAGGTTTTTGCATCTCCCAGCCCTGCTCTGGGTGATGACAGCCCCCCGCAGCCACACTGCTCACCAGAGACCTGCCTGGGAATATGAGCTGGGGGTAGGCTTCCAGAAACATCCTGCTCTTTGATCTATAATTTAAAAACCATTTTGTTTTGTCTTGGTCGCTTTAACCAGCAATTTGCTATAGCAAAAGAACACAATACCCCTTCAGGAAAGAAGAAAGATACTCATTCTTTCAATTAAATTTCTCCTGACTTTACTAAAACTTTTTCCCTGTTCCTTCTTCTGAAGAAGCAGCTTTTCCTTTTTTAAAAAAAATTTATTTTTGTGATCTCCAATTCCACCGAGACAGAAGAAATCAGCATATCAGAGAAAACAACAATCCTTGTGATGCCCAGCAGCCATTAATTAACACATTATATTTTAAAAAAATTCTGCAGATAGGATTGTTTTCTGGTGATGTTGCCTTTTCTTTTTTTGGCACTGTGACAAGGAAGTTCTTTATTGCTGAGATAAAGCAGATTAAACCATCCCGCTCACACTGGATGGCTTTGTGTGGCTCATTCTTTTGGTCCCCAAATAAAGCATCCTGCCCCCACTTTTACCCTGTTCTGATGGGTTCCTGCCTTGATGGGAATGAGACGCAAGAGTATGTTTGAGCCATCACATCTGTCCCCCAGCTGGACCAGGTGTCCTTTTCATCAGCCTGAGCATCCCCAGAGGGTGGAAGGCTGAGCTAACCTGAGTGGATTCAGTTTCAGTGGAACATCTAGGGTCCCACCAGGTGGTTCACTTCCTCCCTGAAGTCCACAGCCCCAACTGGCAACAGCCCCAGATGACCTCCTCAAGTGGCTCTGCTCTCCTTCCCACCATCTTCCCAGGCTTCTTCTCTAAATTTCAGGATTATTTTGGTCTCTCCCTGTCCCCAGCTCTCATACCCCTGCTCAGGTGGGAGTAGGCTCTCTTGGGAGCCGTTGGGACTGAGCTCCCTGTTCATACACTGGTGGCCAAAGGTGGCACCCGTGGGTTTCCAACCTCATTTCAGTTCATGGTCTCCAATGGTGAGGAGAAAAATGAGACCCCAAAGCCAGCTATTACAGACCCACCCCCAGTGCTCAGCATGGGGGTCCCAGCCTTGTGACCAGCTCTGCTGCAACGAGACAAAGGGCCAAAAAGTTCCCTGGGCTGTTGGAGCGAGCCAGCTGCTTGTCTTTGGTCAAAGAAACTTGGACTCCCTCTTTGCCAAGGTCCCCTCTGAGAGCCAGCATCCTTTCAAAGGCTCCAAAAGTAGGCTGTTGCCTGCAGCCTATTTGCAGTGGGGATGAGTTGAACACATGCTGGGGGACACTCAATTCTCCCAATACAAGACACCATCACGTTTCTCAGACTGAGCTATAAATGCTCCCTTGGGGCTGCTGGCACTAGCCTGACTCAAGTATGGCTGCAGGCAGGAGCTCCATGGTGCCCAAACCTTCGTCTGCTGCCATGGGCACCACAGGGACATAGCCCTCCTGGGAACCCAGGTGCTGCCCACACCTCTGCCTGGGGCCACAGTGCTTCGAGGGCACAGATCAGGGGACATGCACAGCCACAGCACAGGCATGTTGCATCAAAATACACTTTTTTTCACCCTCTTTTTATTAATCATATGGATTTCCCCAGTCAGGGGCCACAGGCTTGGGCGGGCAGTGTACCAGGGGAAGTGATGGAGGGCATGCAGCCAGCTCCCCCATACTGTTCTTGGTGACCTAGTTAAAATTAATTTTGGTGGGTGGTTTTTTTCTGGTGGGGTGCTGGCTTAATTAGCCAAAAGATGCCCCAATTTCTTTCTTCACAGTAAGATCTGTCATTTAATGTGTCAGCTAGTGTGTTCTCATGCACCATTCATGGTCCCAGGCACCACAGATACGAATCAGGGACCAGCTCTGACCACCCCAGTAGGACCTGACTTGCCCTGAGGATTCCTACTGGAAACCTACTGGGATTTGCTGAGGCCCTGTGCAGCCCTCAGCCTATGGCTACAAGTGCAATGAGTTTGCCAGACTTGATGACATGGGGAGTGATACATGAGGTGCTGGGTGTTTGCATGTTGTTCAACGGCACAGGAAAACCTTCTTCTATGCTCCTTCAGAAACTGGAAAAAGAGTGTTTTCTCGTAAAACGTTTTCTTCTCCCAGTGGCCCTGGAGAGGGCAGACAATGGAGCAGCTACCTAACACATGCTTCCAGGGAAAAGTGTCAGTACTTCTAAAACTTCAGAGGTTAAAACATTGTCACATTATTTTTAGTAGTTTTTCATTCGTTTTAATTTTACATTTGTCAATATGCAGCAAGGAACTCAGAAAAGCATCCCTTGCTCCTGGTGTGTTGCTTTCCCCATGCCAAGCTACGCTGTGCTGAGCCAAGATGTGCAGACCTGAGCTGTGCAGGGACAGACTGTGCTGAGCCGAGCTGTGCTATGGCTCTGAAGCACCTCTGCTGTGGAGACAGACTGAGAGAGCTGGGGTTGTTCGGTCTGGAGAAGAGAAGGCTCTGGGGAGACCCTAGAAAATTTAGAGACCCTTCCAGTGCCTTAAGGGGCTCCATGAGAGCTGGAGAGGGACTTCGAACAAGGGCCTGGAGAGAAAAGACAAACGGGAATGGCTTCACACTGCCAGAGGGCAGGGTTAGATGGGATATTGGGAAGAATTTTTTCCCTGTGTTCAAGGCCAGGTTTGACAGGGCTTGGCTAACCTGGTCTATTGGAAGGTCTCCCTGCCCATGGCAAGGGGGTTGGAACGAGATGGTCCTTGAGGTCCCTTTCAACCAAAACCACTCAGTGATGCTATGATTCTACGCCATGCCATGTCCCGACGGATCAAGCCACGCCAAGAGGTGCCAATCCACACCGCACCACGTCAAACCCAGCCGTGCCAACACCAACAGGTGGCGACACGTCCCCGCTGCACCCCCAGAACCGGCCGCGTCGGGGACGCGCGGGGACGCGCCCGCGTGGCCTCGGTACGTCCTGGCGCGTTCCCGGCGCGGCGTGAAAGGACTTCGCAGAGCTCGTCCCCGCCTTCACAAGCCCCCCCTCTCCGTTCTCGGGCTGGTTAATCCCGTGTGTAAATGGCAGCCAATGGATGCGGCCGTTGCGCGGGGTTGGGATTAGCGGCGGGGCGAATGGCTGGCACTTTTACTGGGATTACAGAACAAAGAACTGCTCTCCCTGCCCGATTTGGGGTGTGGGGGGGAAAAACCCAAACCGACACCCCCCCTCGGGTTCTTTTCATTCCTTTAGGCCCCCATCGGGTTGTACCGGCTCCGCCCGGGAAGCGGCGGGAGGCGGGGGGAGGCGGCTCC
>VZRQ01005613.1:0-17406 GCA_013397975.1 Machaerirhynchus nigripectus | reverse complement strand
TCAGGGGGGTATAGGGATATTGGGAGCTGATAATGGTGGGGGATGCTGCAGGGCAATAGGGCTGGGGGAGGGCATTAGAGTTGGGGGATGCTGCAGGGCAATAGAACTTGGCAGGGATTCTGGGGGTATTAGGGTTGGGATGGATACTGAAGATCTCTAGGGCTTGGAGATGCTGGGGATGTTAGAGCTGATGGGGGTGTTGAGCTCATTGGGGCTGGGGGGTCATTAGGGCTGGTGGGGGGAATGCTGGGGATGATGATGGGCCTTGGGGTTGGTGGGATCCATGGGAGCTGTGAAGGGATGCCAGGAAGCAATAAGGCTGGGAGGGCATTAGGGGTTGGGGGTGATAGTGCTGCAGAGGGGGTGCAGGGAGCAGTAGAGCTGGGGGGGTTGTTGGATAGGCTGGCCCTCAGTGCACACCACCTCAGTGGTGGCTCACATCCTGAAGGCAGTTCCGGGGCCACCACCTGCCCTGGCTGTGTTGGACAATGCCAGGCAGGAAGGGGAGCTGGAAGCAGGGCTCTGCCAGAGCTTGCCTCCTCTTTGCTGGTGTGGGGATTGGTGGCAGTGCTGCTGGAAATAGAAACACAGCGTTGAGCTGATGAAGTACTTGGGTCTTCAGCTGGACTGGTCACTGGCTTTGGCACTGTGGCCCATGGGCTGAAGGAACAGGCATCCTCTGCAGGGGCAAGTGGAGGATTTTCAGTGCCAAGGGATGACCATGATAGGGAGAAAGTTGCACCCTGAGGAGCAGGTGCCCTTGTCCTTCCAGCGCGTGGGGCTGGCAGTGGGTTTATCTGGGATAAGCTGTAAATTGGAGTGATCCTATTAATGCGTCTTGTGCACGAGTGAGCCTTGGACCTGGTGGTGCTGTGCAGGTAATCCCGGGTGTTTGCAGTGGGCACAGCCAGGCAAGGGTACTTTGGGAGGTGATGGTGCCACCGAGCACCGTGGCAGAGCCGTGGGACTGGGTGCTATGGGCACCTTGGGGTTGGTCACCCAGCCGACTGCCACATCCGTCACCCATCAGTGTGCAAGCTCTGGACATTGGAACTGCCTGGGGACATCAGCATGTAGCCTTGCATAACAGGAGCCCTCGGCTTCAGGGTGTCTGCTCTTCGTGCTGCTCCCACTGAAGGAGCTGTCGGAAGTGCTGCAGCTGGGGAATAATCTTGTGGATGCGAGAGCCTTTAGTTCTACAGAGACCCCCAACAACGCATCCAGACCCATTAAGCTGGTTGTTGCCCATCTGAGCCCACGGAATCCCCTTTCTGTGGAAACTGCTGCAGCACTTGATCTGAAATGAGAAAGCAATATGGGGGCCACCTGGATGAGACCTGACCCTGCTGGCAGCCGAGGGGCTGGGGTGCTGAAGGCCGTGTCCCAGTGCCTCTGCTGCAGCCCCTGCAGGCGGAGCAGCAAGCCCTGGCACAGCATCATGTGCTGCCATTGGAACAGCGTCAGCAGCCAGTCGTGTGTCAGGGTCATGTGTCAGGGCAGTGTGGTTCTATGAACACCCGCGGGTCCCCTGCTCTTCTCCCTTTAGCCTTGCAGAGCCAGAGTCCCACTGGTGGCCGTGGCCTGCTTTGGGGCTGTGCCTCTGGTTTTCCCGTGCACCCTGGCTCTCCAAGCTGGCATTACCGCTCAAAGCCACAATTTTGGGGCAAGACCTACTAGGGATGTATTGCCACTGAGGGCAGGAGAAGGGATTGGGCAGCTGCCGTCACATGGTGCTTGCAGAAGCAGAGGAATGATGCCTTGGATATGCTCTGGTGGCCACTGCTGCCTCCTTCTGCTGTCCCTCCTGAGTGGGCTTTCCCATCTCTGGAGGAGCTGCTGGTGCTGCCACTGGTCGCTGCTTGTTCAGGTTTGCTAATGAGAAGCTGGGACAGGTGAGCAGGAAGCTGCTCAAGGACATGTTTAGCAACCTGGCTCTATCAGCCTGGGCGAGATACAGTGCCCTGACTTGCCAGCCCAGCACTTTCACAAGAACCTGGCATGTCCTTACATGGGGCAGGAGGTGACAAGGAAGGTGGGCTTTGGGGCCAGCACAGAGGATACAGATCTGGCTGTCCCACGTGGTGTGCCTCACATATAACTGGAGTGATGCTCTGCTTAAAGGAAGGAGAAAAATACCAAACCCCAAAGTCCCAGGCCAAGACACATGACCTCTCGCTGCTGGAGTTAATGGGGGATTCCCATCTGCTTCTCCCACAGGAAATAGCTCAGATTTTTTTTGGCAATTTTCAGTGCCCTGTACTTCCTTCAGGAATTTTGGCAGCGGCAGCCCAGCAGCCAGGCTGGAGGAATGCACAGGGACTCCGGCCAGATGTTCACTGCACGGCTGACCCCTGGGGTGGGCGCAGGGCTTGGTGTTGGCTATCCCCGTCTTGGGCAGTGCTGTCCTGCCCTGCCTGTTGGGGCGTGGTTATTCTGTTGTGCTGCCAGCATCCATTTGCAGATGCCTGTGGTGAGTGGAGGTGGTGGTGGTTAGTCATGGAAGAATACGTGTGAATGGACCCTGCTGCTCCAGAATGACTGGGCTGAGGTGCAAGTGGTACATGATGGTTCGGGGAAGGGGAGGAGTAGTGGGCCAGGGGCCGTGTATTGTTCTTGCTTTGCTCCTCCAGCCATGTGTGTGGCTGCGTTACACCTTGTTGGTAATGACAAAACTTCTGCAGGGCTTTGATGGGGCAGCAGAGGTTTGCCACCACCAGAGGCCTTCTCGAGGACAGGGAGGAGGAGAGGAAAGGACCTACTGGGAGCCCCTCCCAAGATGGAGGTAGCTATCTGGGAGCTAAATACGTATTTATTGGCTCATTCATTGAGAAGAGCCCAGCTGGAAGCTGTGGGGAAGGGCCTGTGGTGTCTATCTGGATTGTGGCCAGAGCAGTGGGGCTGGGGTTAGAGAGCAGCCCCAGCTGCAGGTTTGCAGGGGAGGTGGCAGCTCTTTGCAGACTGGGGTGAAGCTTCCCTGGACTTTGCTCTGCTCTGCTCTGTGGCAGCCCTGGCCCTTCACAGGGCATGTACTGTTTACATCACTTGAAGTGTTGTCTTTAAAAAGCAACCAAGAGCTGCAGGAAGCTGCGGTGGCCCCAGGTGGGCTTTAGAAATTGTAGCCTTGGGGATTTCTGGCTTGCCATTTTGAAGCTTCATTTCTTGGTGCAGCCCCCCTGGTTAAATTTGCTTCAAGCCAAAGAGTGGTGGACCAGTGGGCTGGGCTAGTGTGTTTCTGCCAGAGAGACCCCCCCCAAATCAGCTGGGACGTGTGGGACCACCTCATGTCTCACCCTGGTCCAGGAGCTGCTGCCAAACCCTACTTTAGGAACTTAACCTAGAACACAGCAAGGCTCTCCTTGCTGTGGGAGCAAGGGAAAGAATCCCTTGAGGTGGGATGCTGTGGAGAAAAGCACTGGGTACATGGATCCCCTCCTCAGGAGCAGACTGTGCTGAGCAGTATTTACATTTGTCCGTGCAAACGGCTTCTGTTGGAGTTTTCTGGCTTCACGTTGTCTTTTCTCTGCTCTGTGCTGGGTCTGGCTGGTTTAAAAAGACAATTAGTCTCGCTGGAATGAGTAGGGGACCAGCGAGGAGCATCACTCTGCTACTGCACAGCCATGTGGATGTCATCATCCTTCACCAGCGTGTCTCTCCTCAAAGCCAATCTCCACCTCTCATATGAGGGGTGAAACGTCCATCTTCATTTTCTTTAAATCTCTAAAATCAAACGGAGCAAGTTTCAGTGATTAGGTTGGTGTGGACCCAGGATGGGTCCTGGAAATGTCATCTAGTGCCCACCTGTGTGCCTGAGACTTCTGCCCCAGGAGACTGAAGGGACAAGCCCAGATGTCTCCTGCCCATGGGTGACATCCCCTGTGGGGTGTGCTGGGTCTGGCAGTACCCCTGAGCTGTCCAAGTGGGTGTGAGTGAGTGGGTGCAAAGCTTTGTGGTGGGCACCACAGGCCTGTTGTTGATCTGTTCCCACAGCCCCACAGACAGATTAAAACCTGGGAGCCCAGAGGGTGCTTTGAGATGTAGATTCCTCTGCAGATGGCTGGGAAGAAAAATGTTTTTAACCATTTTTAATTTTTGGATAATTTCTTGAGCTTTTTGGTGATGTGTGTGGATGCTGGTTGCCTCCAGGGTGGTGTGTCCTGCTTGGCTTGGATGTACCCTGGAGGAGAAACCTCCCCCTGCAATGGATGCACAGAGGTTGGAGAGACTTACATGCTTCTGGGAGAAAAACATGGTGCCTGGGCTTTGATAGCCAGCAGCAGACTTTTCAGTCCCACTTCAAATCCCTGGACAAGGCAGGGTGGATACGTGGGATCCCAGCCATGGGTTGTGCCAGTGGCATGGCTGTATAGAAGCCCTTGGCTTCCTCCTCCCTCGCTAAAAAAAAAAAAAAAGGCAAAAAAACCTTCAAAGTTTTTCAACAGGTGACTGTTGTTTGGAAGAACATGGAGGCAGTTGGTCTGGCTCAGGGAAAACTTACAGAGTGGGAGTCTTCCAGAGCAAGATGACACTGGAAAATGAAAACACTGCAGTGGGTGAGAAAGATCTCCATGGTTTTATCTGGTTGCTGTGCTGGAAGATGCTTCACCCACCTTTAAAAGGATGAGTGCATCCTCTGCCCAGGTTTTGGCAGAGCTCGCATTTCTGCCTTTAGCTCCAGCTGTGTCTGTGTGGACGTGTCTCCTGCCTGGGAAGCCACCTACTACTCAGTACCTGCCAGAGGTGACTTCCCTTGGGGCACTGGCTGCCAGGTTGCTCATTTGCTGCTGGGCTCCAGCCTGGTGGCCCCAGAGGATTGGCTCTGGGCAGTGGAGACAGCTGTGGCCATCACACCAAGCTGGTGGTGGCTCCCTGAAGGTGGGCAGAACTCCCACGCTGACAGGACACACATAGATTAAAGGGACAAACCCAGCCCTGCTGCTAATTAGCAGCAATCCAGCTATACCAGAAATTAACCCTGTGTACCTCATAAGGGCTGAGCGCCAGGAAGCATGCATGGCACATCGATGGCACAATGACACGAGGACCAGTGCCAGTAAGGCAGGTGCTGCCCTCCCCTGCCTGCCCACTGCCAGTGAATGCTGCAGGATGCTGAAAGGTTTCGGATGTGGCTTGAGACAAGCTGCTGGTCCATACCCTGCTGCAGGGCTGAGATCCCAGAGGGACACTGGTGGCAAGGGTAGGGTTTTCTCTGGACGGATGCTGCTGCTTGGACTTTGGCAAGAGGTATCATAAAGGATGGGTTGCATTCATGGTAGGATGGATACTGAGTCCAGTGGGATGGGTATTTTGGCATGTCTCCCCTGGCACTGGTAGGATGGGGCTGAGCCCACTGTGGCTGTGCTTTGGGATCTGTTTGAGGCTTCTACCAAAGCCACATTCCTTCCCACTGGGCTGGATTTCTGCTTGTTTCATGGCAGGGTAGGAGACAGGGATGGAAAAACCTGTAGGAAAGGCAGGATTATGTCTCCCTAATTAGTAGGGGCCTGATTATAATTTCTTCCCAGAGCTCTGGTAATGACTAAATATGTGGGAATTATCTTCTATTACTTGTATTGCATTATTATTTAGAAGGCTGGGACCCTGTTTGCTGTACAGACAGGGAATGACAGTCCTTGCCAGGAGGAATGCTGTCTCTGGCTTCCTGGTCTGGGTAGATTGGGAGTTGAGCTCTGTGTGCCCGTGGCATTACCCAAATTGCTACAGCAACTCCCCACCCTGGCACTTAAAAAGATTTAAAGCATTGAATTGTATGTCTTTTTGCTTGCATGTGAGTCACATCTGTTATAGTATGGGGGGAAAAAAATTGTGTATTACTGTGACCTCTAAAATTAGGATTTGTATAGAGATTTAAAATTACATATATGTATTTTTTACACCAGGATTGTCAAAGCCTGGCTGTTGGCCACTGCTTTTAGATGCTCTGGCATTATTGTTGGAGGGCTACAATAAAGCAATCTCGTTAGGTAAACATAATGATGTTACGAGCCACCATCTGCTGAAGAGCTGCTGTAGGGAGCAGTGGGAGCTGCCTGCTGTACTGCTGCTCCCCTGCTACTTCCTGCTGGCTGGTGTCAGATGTGTCCTAGGAGAAACACGAGTAGCTGGTATGGAAGGAAAGGGCTTTTTCTTATGGCTTCCTCCCTCCTAATCAGCTGGGATGTGAGCTGTTGAACCCTTCCAACTGGTGAGGACCAGTTCCCACTGGAGTGCAGTGAGGGTGTTGGGGTGATGGTAGGGTCATTGGCAAGTTTCCCAAAAGCTGGGCCACCACACTGCTGAGCTGTGGAGACCCAGATGTGTGGGGATGCTCTGGTCTGTGAGGGTACCATGAGGTGCCACCAGGCCCCTGGGTCCCACAGCATCATCCTTGCTCCCACCTGAGCACTGGGACACCACCATGCTGGTGGCAGCAGGGACCCCCACACCCCCCTGGGTGCAAACTTGCAATCACTGGCATGAAGGATTGCACTTGGCCAGCAAAATATGTGAGGAACTTTGCTTGTTTAAAATGCCTTTGGGGTTTGGGTCTTAAATAAACATCCTGGTTGAGGTTTGGGTTGGAGGTTTTCATCCTGGGAAAGGCAGGCGTGGGGGGAAGGGAGTTGCACCAGTGCCCTGAGCCTACATGCACCTTCTGACAAGGTTAAAAATTAGCTTCATTAGAAGAGGATCACTGGAAATAAATTGCTCTGCACCCTTTAGGGGAATTGGTGGGCTGTAATTTCATCTTGTCTTTCTGGGGAAAAATGCCCAGCAACCCTTTAAGTGAAATTACAGCATTTTCCCTGAGCTACAGTTTGGTATTTTTGGCCCCCAAAATGTGCACACCTCCATGCCCCCAGATGAAGTTCATCTGGGATCTTGAATCACAGAACCAGAGAATGGCTTGGGTTGGAAGGAACATTAAAGATCATCTTGTTCCATCCCCTGCCGTGGGCAGGGACACCTTCCACTGGGCCAGGTTGCTCCAAGCCCTGTCCAACCTGACCTTGGACACTTCCAGGGATGGGGCAGCCACAGCTGCTCTGGGCACCCTGTGCCATCAAAGGTGGGGGGTTAGCTGGGGTTCACTGCGTGTGCCAGTCCCCTGCAACCCCTGTTCCACAGCTTCTTGGGAGATGCTATGCTGGGCAAGGACCGTGCTGGGCATCAGGATCCCTGTGAAACAGCACAACTCAAGCAGAGTGCCCCACTGCTGTTACTCCAGATCCACAGGCAGAAGTGAGTGGGTGGTGACATTTAACAGGACGTTAAACATTAAACTTGTCAGAATTAGTGTCAGGCTGTTTTGGATTTTTTTTGTTTGTGTGTTTAAAATGAGAGGGGAGAAAAAAGACATTTAGGAGAGACAAGCGTGACCCATGTCGTGTGCTGATCAACCTGGTGCAGTGTGGCCCCATCCCTTCCCATATGAGCTCTCAGAGTGAAGACTTGGCTCTGGGACAGACCCAGCATCCACCTGTGGCCTTCCCATGGCTCCTTGCTGGATCCTGCTGCATCCATTCCCCCCACCTCCGTCTGTGCCCCTCAAATACTTATCAGGTGAGCTAATTTTTCCTTCTACCTGTCTAAAAGTTTATTCCTTTAGACAGGTAGGAAGAATGAGATCAGCCCCACTTCTCACTGGTGCTGTCTTCCCACAGCTGCCTGCCAGCTTTCCCAATGCCACCTGTCTGAAAATTACGTGCTGCCTTGAAAACTTCGTTTCCTCACATTTTCTGTTCTAATGTATGTGCAATGCCACTGCTTGTTGAATCTTTATCTCTGTGGGAATTACACCTGCAGAAATCCAGCCCTATTGCTGCCTGCACGAGGCTCTCCATGATAAAGGATAACTCCAGCACCACTGCTGTAATGAAAATGTTTCCTCTACTTTTGCATCTGGCAAGGGTGGTGCTTGGCTCCCCTCTGCACCTCATCTCAGTACTCTCTGAACATCAGCTGCTCGGATTGGGGCTTGAACCCCGATAAATTTTCTCCCCCCCTTGATTTATTTTATGCTCCCCTAGCAGCATAGGGTCCTTAAATATCTTTTTTCTCCTTTTGGTTAGTTGTTCTTTTTCCTGCAAGCAAGATGCATATTTCAACACTTGCTGACCTTTGGGTGCGCCCTGGACCTGATGTGGCGGTGCCGATGGACAGAGCAGGGAGTGTGTGTCCCACAGGGCTGGGGTGCCTGTGGTCAAGGCTGGCAGCGTGCTCCTGGAAAGGGCTATTTTTAACTGCTGGGCTGCTGCTGGGTTGCTGTCGATGCACTTGAGCACGTAGGCGTCCTTTATTATTTTAAACATGATCATTCAAAATAATGCGGAATTGTCCCTGCTGTGGGGAGCTGCTGCTCTGGGTGCTGCAGAATATGGCTTTTATGTGTGCTGGGGGTCTCATCTGTGTCCAGACTGGTGGGTGGACTTTGCTGTGGCATTGTCCCCATGGAGCATGGAATCTGGTGCCTGTTGGCAGCTTGAGCTGGCACTTTGGAGGTGCAAGACCAGAAGAGTAGAAGGGGAAATGTCTCTCATCAGGGCTGCAGGTGAGGAGAGCAGCGGGAGGGTGCTGGCTGATGGCTGGCTTGTCTACCTGTGCTGCCCCACGTCCTCGTGGCTCCACACTCCCCAAAACTGAAATGGCAGCCACTGGTGCATACAGCATTGCTTGTCTTTGAGCCAGGACATGTTTCTGGGGTCTCTCTCTTCTTCCTCCTCCCCATAACACTGTTTGTGCTTGGATCTGATTCAGGGAGTGCCAAGCTGTACCCCCACCGTGTGCTCCCTGCCTGAAAGCCATTGTGATACCTATGGAAAACCTTCCAGCAAACACCATTCCTCTCAACCCTACGTGCTGTGGGTGTGCCGACGGGTTTTCTATCCTCCCCTCTTTACTAACCCACTTTTCCCAGTGATGCTATGACAGACGTTTAAGCCCAGAACCTTCCTTCCCAGTATTGATTTTGCTTTCTGCTTGAGTCTGCGCAGTGCTGTTGGTGTTTGGAGTAGCTTGAAGGATGCTGTACAGAGACAGGCTGCCACTTTGGGGTGTTTTGTGTCCTCAGTAGCAAGGCAGTGGACATGGGGGCTGGGGGAGGTGTTCATGGGGATGGAGCAGTATCCTTCCTTGGAGGTGCTGATATCTGGGGGGGGTTGTGGTTTAGGGCTGTAAGAAGCACTCCTTGAAGATGCTAGAAAGATGCAGGATCACACTCAGGTCCTGGGGAAAGCCTCTTCAGGATGGCTGGGCTGGCTTCTCGTCCCAGTCCCAAATCACTGACCTTGGGTAGAGGTTAAGGTGCTTCCTCCTATCTTTGGGAGAAACAGCATTTTGCTTTGAATCAGGTTTTGGGGCTCTATCTGGGTCAACAGGTTATCACAGGATGAGGCAGAGTGGCTGAAACAAATCCTATTTAAATATTTACCTGCCCACTATAAAGTAGTTCTGTGTTTACCTGCTCTGGCTGCATGTGGAGCCAAGAGCTGTGCTGAGTGCTTGCCGGCTCCCTGGGCACAGCATCTGTGCCCTTTGCTGCTCCCAAGGGTCCCACCCATTTAGGAGGAACTGACTGAGAGATGAATTCACCATCCCAAGCTCTGTGGATCCAGGTGTAGACGCTGGGATCGCTGTGGAGTGGGGATGGATGAGGGCGAGCGTGCTGCTTCCCGTACTTCTGGCTGAAGCAAGAGATAATTAGGGGGTTTTGGTGTTGGGGTGATTTGATGTTTGAAAAGTCTCTTTTTTTATTGGTTCCTACGAATTTTGTGGCATATGAGGCTGCGTGGGTCTTGATGGGGTTTGGGCTATGGGTCTGTGCTCAGCAATGTCCTGAATTGGGGTGATGGAGAGGCTGAGTTGGTCTCTGGTGGTACGTCCCCTCCGTGCCCACCCCATGGATGATCACAGTGGAGGGCTCCCATTTTTCAACTCAACGAGCCCATGTACAAAAACTAAGCTGTGAACCCCGAAAATAAGCTATATGCTCTCTGCCTTCCCTGTCACAAGGTGGTCTTCCTTTACTCAGCCCCCAAAATCTCTTTTTTGGAGGACCCAGACCCACCCTCCCCGGTATCACGTGTCCTGGAAGCATCACCAGCCAGGAGCTAAGTCAGCATCGAGCCGCCTCTCACGCACACTCCCAGGGTTTCAGGATGCAGATATATTTATTTTCTGTTATTTATGAGGTGCCTGAGCCAAGCTCTTCCATCGCCTGGAGGCAAGGAACCAGGGTGCTGTGTGGCTGCTTTGGCACCCCAATCCTGGCCTGGGTTCCCCAGGAAGTGGTAGGTACTGGACCTTGGGTGCTTATTTCCCTGCCCTTGCATCTAAAGTAGGCTCTGAATTTGGGACGCTGCTTCTCTTGGCGCTTTGTCGGGCGCCAGAGCTGCCGATTAAGGGAAATGTGCCACAAGGCAGGTTTGCTTTGCAGGATTAAAAGCAAATAAATATTTATGCATTATGCAAAGCAGCTCTGATAAGATATGTGTGTCATTGGGAATTTGAAGCAGTTTCGACTTGGCCCTGAGATGAAGGGGTGTGCGTGTCGATGTGGTATGGAGGCTTAAAGGGACATTTCTTCTCCTGCTGCAGAAAAATAAGAAAAAAGAAAAAAAAAGAGGGGTTTCATGCTTCTTGGGCTGCTCTGGTCTTGGGTTTCACCATCTCCTGCATCCTTGTGTCTTTAGCTGCAGAAATGGAGAAGAGCCAGGGAGAGAGGGCAGTGCAGGCAGCATTTTGGATGCAAATATAATGCTGGCCCTGCTCCTAATATTCACTGTGTTTACATGGAAATGCAAACAACTGTTGACTTAGTTTCAATAGATAATGTATTTCATAACACAATGGAAATGAGAATTAAGCTGGAATTTAGCAGGAGAGAACATGTGTTTCTGCAGGACCTCGGGCTCTGCTGGCCCCATGGTGTTGGGGGGCACCTCTGCCAGTGATTTCCCTGGCTAATCCTTTCCAAAACAGTGTGAGTAGGACAAGGGCAGGGCTGGGTGGCTGCAGGCTTGGGGAGCTGAGCTGACCCACTGGTGAACAAGAGTTATAGGGACTGAGGCTGATCTGGGCCAGTTTCTCCCTGGGAAAGAAGGGCCTCGTGTGCTCTGGGGTGGGTCAAGGTGTCAGGGAAGGGAAATGCTGTCCCAAGCTGCCATGTTTGAGCCTGAGTGATGACAAGTCCTGGGAAGGAGGAGGTATCAGCAGCTAGGTCACCTTGTCCTGACGTGACTCCGAGCAGAAACACGTGGGAGAGGAACCTGGCTTGTTTTTGGGCCAGATCCTGGCCAGCCCGGAGCCATCCTCTCAGGGCTCCCTGGGGCCAGCCCAGGTGGCCTTTGAATCAGGGCTGTGATCAGAGCCACTCCCACTGCATCTGCCCTAGGCTGCCACACTCCCCACCCCACTGCAGCCCAAATACCTCTGGGAGCACCAGGTGAGACCAATCCCTCAAGATGCTGTGCTGTCCTTGCCAGGTGAGGGTACCTGTGTGTACTCACAGTTCCTCAGAGCCCAAAGAGGCAGAGGTGTTGCTGGGGGGTTGCAGCCAGCAGCTGTCCCTGGACGTGGGTCTGTCCCATCCATCTGTCCCTGTCCCTGGCTAGCTGCCATCAGCACAGCAAGGCTTATGGTGCTCAGGGCTCAGTGTTAATAACAGCCAAGCCCCTGTGAATGGGGCGGGGGGTAATCTTGCAGTGTGCACCCAAGATGTATTAGACACTGGAGTTGTGGGGATGGTCACACTGGTGGGGACACCTTGCCTGGAGTTGGCATGGCTCCACCAGCCAGTGGGGACCCTCGAGCTGAAAAGCAGGACCTAGTGTTGTTGCCCCAGCTGGGATGCTGAGCAGCCCCGGTTCCATCCCCAGTGGCTTCCCGTGTCTTGCCTCGCCAGGGAAGGTGACGTCCCTGCCTGGGGTTTATGAGAGCTGTGGCACCCACAGCTGTGTGGGTCTGGCAGCAGCAGTGATACTGAGCCTTGCAGTGGTTGCAGTGTTGGTGGGGTTTGCATAGGAAATGGCAGGTTTTGGGGCTGCTGTCACGGCCAGAGGCTGCTTGGGGCGGAAATGGGGATCCTGGCTGGCTGCTCCTCCCAGGCAGCACTGTTGATGCCTGCCTCACTTGACGGGTCATACCAGGGCGGGTGCATGCTCAGCTTCACCCAAGGCTCCTCCATTGCCAGTGTGAGTCACTTGTCCTGTGCAGGATGCCCAGTTCTGGGCAGGCATTGAGGTTGTGGGTGACAAGGAGCCACTGGCACTAGCTCTCCACACACACGCTCCCACTGTGGGGTCGGGATGACCCAGGACTTGCTCTCACCTTTGTGACTCATCCCATAAAATAAAATAAGGGAGAAGTGAGCAGGGAGCAGACAGGGAAGCTCAGGGCATGGGATGCTCCCATCTCTGAGCCTCCTTTCATCCCTTTAAAAAGCCATTTTATTTTTTTAATGAGTTTATTTATGTAGCCAGCCTGGATTAGCAAACAGCCCATCCTGTAACACGTGGAATACTCAGTACTGAGACACCACTAACCAGAGAGAAATATTAGAGATAAAATTAAACATAATGAGATTATGTGGTATCTCTCTGTCAGGGACTGCCTTACACAGAGCAAACTAATTGCCTTTGCAGAGCAGAAAAGTGGGTGATGAACAGTGTCTGGGAGCTGGGAAGGGGCTGGTGCCATCAACAGCAGCTTTGCAAAAGAAAAAAGCATTGGGGTTAAGTACTAAGGAGCAAGATGAGGTGCTCAGCAGTATTTGGGGGACTGGGGTGGAGCATCCTCCGTTCAGCCCTTGTGGACTCATTGTCCCCAGCAATGAGTTGCTGCTGCTGGGTTTTTGTATATTTGCAGTTTGAGTAGCCTTTTGCTAGATAAGAAATAATCATAATCCTGATCATCATCTGGAGCACTGTCGGGTTAGATGGACAAGGTGGATGTGCCAGTTGAGGCAAGAGCCAGGATAGAGCATCGAGCACTGTCCAGAGAAAGCAAACCCCCTACCAGGGCATGGGGCCGGGGCTGCAACACTGGGGGCATCATGTATATGGGATTTTTCCTTAATTTAGCGGGGAGAAAAAATATTTTAAAAAAGCAAAAAGGCATGTGTCTTTGTAATATAAAATTCAAGTTAGGCTCTTAGTGACTTCGTGGAAAACAACAGGCTTTTTATATTGGCTCTTGGGGTAGGACGAGAGCAGGCTAGAATAAAGATTTACAGTCTTTGGGAGATTAAAGGCCCTTGGTACATTGTTCAAATACCACGAGATTAGTTTCCAAGGAGACGGATACCAGTTGCCATAGGCACCGGAGGCCAGGAATTAGGATTGCGATTTTTTATCCTGATCACGCAACCAGTAGCTGAATGCTGTTAAAACTGGGCTTTAAATAACCCCAGTGTTAGCGTACGCACCGCCGAACCGGAGGTAGGGAGCAGAGCCTGCCTGCCTTCCCCCTGCTCCAGCACCCACTCAGGCATGCAAGGTGGCACCCAAACGTTGATGGAGGGGTGCAGGGGTGTACAGGGCTGGGGACCCAGGTTGATGCAATCCCAAGACCTGCCTTGCAGGTTATCCTGTGGCTTCGGAGTTCATTTCACTTCATTTTTTCACTAAGCAAGGGATTGCTGGCATCTTGCAATAGCCAGCGGTCATGGTGGCGCAGGGGCTTGGGATCATCACGGATTCATGGAACCATGTGGTTTGAAAGGGACCTTAAAGGTCATTTAGTTCCACCCCCACCCCTGACACTGGTAGGGACACCTTCCACTAGACCAGTGGGATGTACCAGGGGGTAAAATTATCAGCCTGCTAATTTTGGCTTCCCCTAGCCACTTGCTTCTGGGAAGTGCAACCTGAGCCCTGGCACTTGAGATGCCGGATCTGCACCTCTCCTTCTAGGAACTGCCAAGCAGCATGCTTTTGTATGGGAAGGGGTGCTGAGCTCCCTGATGCAGGCAGAGTTTTGGGGCTGGGCATCCCCCTGGGAAGGGAGGCTCAGCTCTGGGAGCTGTGCAGTCCCAGGTCCCTGTGGCTGGGTGGTTCTGCTCACCCACCAGCCACCATGAAGCTCATCTTGGCCTCACTGACCCCAGCCATTCATGCGGGGCTTCTGGGGCAGGATCCAGCTTTCCATGCATGGTACTTGCAGCCTCCCTTCCTGCTGTGGTGGGAATGCTCCAATTAACACCTTTTCCCCTCCTTGTTTTCCTTTAAAATGTCTTTAATAAATGAAGAGGCAGTTGCTGGAAGCAAGAGCTTCTGCGCCTGCCTGCCGTGAGATTGCAGCATGGAAACTTGTCTGGAACCAAAAGCCGTGCTGCTGGAGCTGCACAGGCAGAGTGATGCTCCAGCAGCTGCCATGCCGTGGAAGTGTTTATCCTGGGGGAGATGAGATACACGTTCTGAAGGGCACTTGATCCTCTTCTGTCTCTCTTTGCACTCTACAGAAGCCTGCTATAATTTTACTGTATTATATTAAGGTATGCACCTAGTCTAGGCTTAAGGAAATCAAGGTGGCAGCAGAATGCAGTGCCCTGGTTGGAGAGGGAAAGTGAAATGCCTGTGGTAGGCGCTTTTCCCTCTAGGAGCCCCCCGTTTGATCTTTGCTTCTTTTATAAGTGGGATGAAACCACAGCAGGTGTCAGATTATCCAGGAGAGCGGAGCCAAGGCAGTGATGCTGGTGAATGTCGTGGTGCCGGCGTGTACGTGAGGAGGTTTTCCAGCAGGTGCCTTGGGTTTTGTGGGTAAAATAAAACAGGGAAGGACGTGTTTGGTCACAAGAGCTTGCTCTGCCTTGTACTACCCAGCTGGAAGGAACCAGGCAGGGGAGATGCAGGGTTTGGGAGAGCCGACAGAGGCAGCGAGGCAAGAGCTACTGGCACAGTGACCCAGACTGCACCAGAGGCTGTTTGCCCCCCAGCTCTGCTGCTTTCAGTCTTTGGAAAAGTGTATCACCTTGAAAAGCTGGTATCAGCTTGGTATCTTTCAGTCCTGGAAAAGCTGGTAGCCCATGGCTTGAAGAGGTGCACTCATTGCTGGGTTAGGAACTGGCTGGGTGGCCGGGCCCAGAGAGTGGTGGTGAACGGTGCTGCATCCAGCTGGCGGCCAGTCACTGGTGGTGTCCCTCAGGGATCTGTGCTGGGGCCAGTCCTGTCTAATATCTTCACTGATGATCTGGGTGAGGAGATCGAGTCCACCACCAGTAAATTTGCAGATGACACCAAGCTGGGAGCATGTGTCAGTCTGTTGGAGGATAGGAGGGCTCTGCAAAGGCACCTGGACAGACTGGATGGATGGGCAGAGTCCAACAACATGAAGTTTAACAAGTCCAAGTACCTGGTCCTGCACTTTGGCCACAACAACCCCCTGCAGCGCTANGAGGCCACACCTCGAGTGCTGTGTCCAGTTCTGGGCCCCTCAGTCCCGGAAGGGTGCTGAGATGCTCAGATGCGTCCAGAGGAGGGCAACAAGGCTGGTGAAGGGCCTGGAACACAAGCCCTGTGAAGAACAGCTGAGAGAGCTGGGGTTTTTTAGCCTGGAAAAAAGGAGGCTCAGGGGAGACCTTATCACTCTACCTGAAAGGTGGTCGTAGCCAGGTGGGCGTTGGTCTCTTCTCCCAGGCAACAACTGACAGAACAGGAGGACACAGTCTTAAGCTGTGCCAGGCGAAGTTTAGGTTAGACATCAGGAAAAAATTCTTCACTGAAAGAGGGATTGGGCACTGGAATTGTCTGCCCAGGGAGGTGATGGAGTCACTGTCCCAGGAGATGTTTAAAAAAAGACTGGACATGGCACTCAGTGCTATGGTTTAGTTGATGAGGTGGTGTTAGGTCATAGGTTGGACTTGATGATCTCAAAGGTCTTTTCCAACCTAGTTCATTCTGGGATTCTGTGAAAAGTAGCAAAATAAAAGGGAATTTTTGGATGTGTGGAGGGATGTGGCAGCAGTTATGGGGCAGCAGTTGGACCAGGTTTGGGACTGGGGGTGCACCAGCACTCCTGTTTAGGGGATCAGATGTGCCTCAACAGATGCTCTTCACACCGGGGATATCAGCAGCATGGCACCTGGGGTCCCTCAAAACCCAGAGGTCCTTGCTTGTCCCAGGAGGGCTGTGCTGCAGGAGCACCCACACACAGGGTATGGATTAGGGCTTTTTGGAGTGTTTAGACAGTTGAGGATATTTCTGAGCATTTTGTGAGTGCCCTGGACCACAGTTATATCTGCTGTACCACTGACATTGGTGCTAACGGTGCTGCTCACCAACCACCTGCTGGCATACAGTGTACCATCCTGGCATGGGCATGATTTGCATGGCTTGAGATGGAGATGGTGTGGCCACCGAGGCTGAAGGCTGGCACTGAATTAGGTGTAAGGGATTAGGGTTTAGATGGGCAGGACAGGTGGGTTAAAGCAGATTGCCCGTGCGGAGCAGAAATCTCCACTGCTGCAGCAAAAAACCCAAGGACAGCTATTTGGCAAGCATGGGACCATGTCACAGTGCTCCTGCACCCAAGATGGCTTTGGTCACATCTGCTCCACTGATACCGGTGTTTGCTTAAGCAATTAGAAGAAAACCACAAATGGAAATTCGAGCCTGGTCCCTACCCTAGCTTTTGCCCGTGCTGTGGCTGATGTGGTTTCCAGGGCTTTTTGCTCAAAGGGCTTCAGCTCACCAGGCACCTGGCTGATCACAACTACCTGCAAAAAAGGGACTTCCAAAATCCCTGGGATGGAGTGGAATAGGGAAATACCCTCTGAGTCACTGCCCCTTCCTCGTTGGTGAGATAACCCTCAGCGTGAGTCCTGCCCCAAAGCGATGTCCCTGGATGGGACACAGGGATGGGCCCCTCACCTGGAGTGAGGACAGTGTCCTGGTACCAGCAAAGGACATTATTTCTCACTCTGGCTCCAAGTAGGATGACTCGTGATTGATTTTAAAACATGTTTAATGATAGCCAGGGCTAATTGCTTAAGTGTCTTCCAGAGCCAGAGTAAGCTTTAAAAATTCCTTTAAATGTTTCCTCATGGAGTAACAGGCGATTACAAATAAAATCACTGTCATCTCACCATTATACTCGTGGGCTGGTAAGTGTCCTCCCAGCAGATGGGCTTGAGGGCACTGCTCCTGCTCCCTTGGTCCTGGCAGGGTGAAGATGGCTGAATGTGGTGCCCAACATCCTACAGCTCATCAAACATTTTGGGTGGCCAAGAAACCCAAGTACCTTCAAAAGTTTCCCACCCCCAGCTGTGCTTTCCTCTGCTGTAATATACTCCCAGGCTGCCCCTCTACTACCAAGGAGGGTAAAGGGCCTGTAAGCCATTGGAAGACCTACCTCTAAAATATCTATATATATAGATATGAAAATCTATATTTCATTGAGATTTATATATATATA
>VZRQ01005611.1:578612-623538 GCA_013397975.1 Machaerirhynchus nigripectus | reverse complement strand
GTGTTTCCCTCCGTAAAAGGGAAGGAGCCATTTCAGGCACAACGCAACAAACCGGGGAGCCGCCCAACTGCCCGCCCAAGCGGCTCCGCAGCGGCCGGGCAAATCAGAAATGGCTCTCCCGGGCTTCCCCGGGCTCCCCCGGTCCCGCCCCGGTCCCGCCCCGCCCGGGCCGTGTGTGCCCGGCCCCGCCCCGCAGCCGTGCCCAGGAAGCGGGAGCAGGAAGCTGCGGGGCCGCGGGGATGGCGGACAGCGGCCCGGCGGTGAGCGGGGAGTCTGCGGGCAGTGCCGGGGCTGGAGCGGGGNGGGCCGGGCCGGGGCGGCCGCGGTGCCGCCGGGGTCTGGCGTGGGCTCCCGGGCAAGAGCCGTGTCCTGCCCTGCGTGTGCCCCGTCTGTTCCCTCGCATGCGCTTTCAGGCTGCACGGGTGGCACTGTGGCTCCCAAGTGCGTTTAAAACCCTCCCCAAGGCCGTAGGTTGTGGTTTCTGGTGTGGCAACGCTGTTGTGGGTGAGGCTGCTGTGTCGGGAACGAGCTCTGCAGGGTGCTGAACGCCTCTGTAATTTGTCCTGATGCACCTTGACCACATCCCTGCTGTCCTCCGCAAATAAAAGGATTAGTCTCTTGCCAGATGGTTTTAACTGTGCTTTGAATTAACATCTTCGTTTGTATTAACAGAACCTGACACGCACAGTGAGTGCTTCTGGTAAAGAGGGAGGTGTGTGTGGTGTGCAGCCGATAAATAACAATGGTTAATAATTGTTTTGTTAACCGACAGTGTAAAAGCCATTGCCATGGGCCTCATCAACCTCATAGGCACAACAGGCACACTGCCCACGAAGGTAAAGGTCTCCCAGGCCCATATCCCATTGCTGAAGACCCCAGCACCTGTGATATTGTCAAGGCTACACAGTAAGTACATGTTCTGAGTGCGCAAAGTGTTGAAATAGATGGGAGTGTCCTCAACTGTGAGCCAGGCTGGATATTTTTACAAAGGAAACGTTTTCAGTTTCATTTTCTCTCTGTAGTGGAAGAAGAAAAATCACTTACAGCTACTCTTGTAAATAAAAGCATTTCAGGCAGATTTGTTAAGGTAGAAAATTCTACTCATCTAGGCACAGCCTCACTCTTTTTACAAGGCTTCCTTTGAAAGCAATGTGGAATTTGCTCAAGTAGGAACTGCTGGGTGATGCTTACTGAGATGTATTTCTTCTTTAGTATGCAACTGTCTCCAGACTGGAGAATATTGAGTAAATGATAAGTAAATAGATTTTTTTTTTTTTTTCATTTAAGGTATGGAATGCTAGAGCGATGCAAAGAACTGGTAGAAGCAGGATATGACGTTCGACAACCAGACAAAGAAAATGTGACTCTTCTTCACTGGGCAGCAATAAACAACAGACAGGAGCTGGTGAAGTAAGCTGGCAGTCCCTGTGACAGTAACACAGCGTATTCTGCCACTGTTACCTAGAATCACTTTGTTGCTTTTGTACTGGGAAACAAAGGAATGCACTGCTTGAGAAGAAAAGGGTAGAATTCAAATTTTAATGGACTTACCTTTGTATAGCTGTTACTGAGATGTAAAGACAGCCCCGTTTCTTTGTGTGTGAAATCATGTAGTACATGAAATGATGAGATTTTCCTGGCTTTGTTTCTGTAACAAAGATGAAAGCTGATTTTAGAAGTACCTTGCTAAAGACTGTATTTTTTCTTCAACTTTTCCTTGAAACAGCGTCATCTACTGCAAAACCACTTCTGTCCATTTGCTTCTCTAGTGAATTTTTTCTTTTGAGTCATTTACTCCTTTAGCTGTGTTATCATTAGTATAATGTTTTGCTATTTTTTTATGTCTGTTCCTGACCTTACTGTGTTGTTATTACACAGATACTACATTTCCAAAGGTGCAATAGTGGATCAGCTCGGTGGAGATTTGAACTCTACGCCCCTGCACTGGGCCATCAGGTAATGCTGCTTGCAATCACTAACTGCAAATCTTTCGGTATTTACAGCTGTGCTAGCATTTTCTGAGATCAGGAGGACAAAGCACTTGCTTGTCTGGAGAAAACATAACCTGAAATAATTCTTCTGGGAAAACTTCTGAGCGTGTGAATTCTCCCACTGGAAAGTTAGTGCTTTCTTCTGGGCTATCAGTCTTTTGCCAGAATCAGAGACTTGGATGACTGCTGACAGGAGAAATTACTGTAGAATAAGCACTGTATTCTGAATTAATGCTTTGCCCTAGGCTCATTTAGTAAGGTGTATATTTAATATAATTTCCTGAAAAAAGCCACGAGAATCTAAAATCTTTTGTGGGATGTCTGTGAGAATTATTAAGGCAATGCTTTCATTAAAATATCCATTTTCGTCATCATCTCTATAGTTTCATTTCACATATCGTTATAGACAAGGACACCTTCCCATGGTCATGTTATTGTTGAAATGTGGAGCGGATCCCAGTCTTATTGATGGGGAAGGATTCAGTAGCATTCATTTAGCAGTGCTATTCCAACACATGCCCATCGTAGCCTACCTCATATCAAAAGGCCAGGTATGTTGCTGATGCCCCCAGTGTTGTTTTTTGCTTACAAGTTTTCTGCTTTCTGCCTGTGTATAGGAGACATTTCAGAATTGTTTTTTTTTTTTCTAGACGAAAAGCAGTTATTTTACACCCATTTTTCTGTGCTATAAGTGCAGGCAAACTTACCTGTTTTTTTATTTGCATATATATATATATTTTTAATGCTCTTCCCTGTTCCTATCATCCCCCACATCCAGGCTCACATACATTTCAGTGTATTTAGGAGTGTTGTTAAGGCTGTGCGGATTTGTGGTGCTGTGAAATAACCAATGGCTTTTAAACCAGGGAACAAAAAGCAATATATGATGTACAGACATCGTGAAATATTTATGATTTGATTACAGTTTTGTAACTAATAATTATGCAGTTGTCCATCAATTGAAAAATGCAGAATAAATGATCAGACTAGGCCTGAGTTTTCATTAGAAATTTCTGTGTTTACTTTTGTATTGTATCCATGGTAGTTGATGTCTCTTAGCTTATATCTGAAATGAGCAGAATTAATTACAAGTGTAACAACTGGTTAATAAAAATGACAGGAGAGATCTTGTGTGATCTAGACTGATTCTGAGAAACCATCTAGCCTTAGGATTTAAAAGTTTGCTAAGTTTATTTTCTTTCTCATGAAGTTCTCATTAGGGAGAGTAACTGACTTCTGGAATGTAGGTACAGTGGTATGTATCACAGGCTTAATAAGGTTGTTGGCCCACCTATCATCTACTAAAAAAATCAAAGTGATTAATTTTTTTTAAGTAAATCTGCTCTAATGTAATGATGGATGGAGGCAGGGAACAAGGAAACCTTTGTTGTGAAGAAGGAAGAAAATTAGGTAAGAAAGAGGAAAGAAGAAAATTTAGGTTAGATATGTAACTGTCTTGAGATACATAAGCTGTCTTTGTTGTTTTAATAAACCTGTTTTGTGTACTTTCTGTCCATCTGTTATGTACATCTATTTACACAAGGAAGGTGGTTAGTGTTGCTTTACAAGGTCCTTCTTATTTATAGTATTTCTTTGCAAAAGAGGATAAGAAATACGGTTGACATGATTCACATAAAAATACCCTTAGTGGAGTCTCTCCCTTAAAATTTTCCTTAAATGGGAACTCAGAATATTCTGAAAGGAATGACAGGCGAGACTTTTAGAAGGAGGAAAAAAATTTAAATGAGTGTTGGCTTCTTGGCTGATATAATTTGGTTTCTGTCCGTTTTCTGTTGATTGGTGAAGCTAAGCCAGTTGTATAGCCCCGAATTTCACTGTTCCCTGAAATCACTGGTAATCACTTGTTATCTTTTTCTTAGAACATAGACACAACAGACTTCAATGGACAAACACCTTTAATATTAACAGCACAAAAAGCCATTGGGTAAGTAGAGAATAACTGAAGAAGAGTCTATTGTTTTGTACTCAAGACACAGCGAGGTGAATTTTTCCTTACTATTTTTTTTTCTTTTTTAACTAACATTCCTTTCCCTTCCTTTTGTACTAAAATATGCAGTATTTCAGAGATCAGGAGTTGGGAATGGCTCATTGGATGTAGCAAAGAAAGTGAAAAGAATTTCTAAAAGAAGTTTAGGTTTGTGGGTGAATCATCTGCAGCCTTATTCTATTTTCTGCAAAATGAAAATGAATGGGTGTGGATGCAGTGAGATGCATCTAGAACAAATAAGATGGGGAGATACAAGTTACACGTGGTGTTGTAGAAGATACAGTCTGTGTTATGTGCCTCATATTTGTTAAAATGGTAAAGTAACATAGTGTGGAGAAAAATTTCAGGGCAGGTCTGGAATTCTAAGCATGGATCTATCATTGATGAGCTTGTTCTGAAAAGGCATTATATATCTGCTGTTGTTTCATAAAGTGTTCAAAAGTTTCATTTTCAGTCTAGATTATCTTCTGTTTGTTAACTCTTATACTTTATTTTCATCTAGACCAGAACCCATGAGGTTTCTCTTAAAGTTTAACCCCTCTCTCAATGCTGTAGACAATGTTCAAAAGAATACTGCACTGCATTGGGCAATAGCCTCAGGAAATACTAGTGCAGTGGATCTGTTGCTGGAAGCTGGTGCCAGCCTGGACATAAAAAATGCCAAGGTATGATTTCCTTTGTGGTATTTCATCTCATGTGACATGAATGTGTAAAATGATTTTAAAGAAAAATCTCAGTCCTCTCCATGTTGCATGTAAATTGCAACAGGGGTTGGCTAAGAGCAGGTGTTCTTAGTCTTTCCCAAAAGGAAGTAGCACCTTTCTTGAGGTGTGGTTCAAAGTGTGAATGAAAAGGTTCCTCGCAACCTTTGTGTAATGAATAGCCAAGCCTTGTGTTCACTCAACAGTAATTGTGTCCTTTGCAAATTCTGCCTCCCTCACCTTTTTTTGTTTAATTTTCTTGGGGTGTTTAATTAGTTTCATTTTCTTGGGGCCTTGTTTCCTCTCTTTTTCATTTCCTGATTTGGCTGTTTTCTATTTAAAAACGTTGTCATGAGGACTTGGGCAGATTTAAAAAAATACATTTTTTAGTCTCCAGTCAGACTCATAAAGACTTCAAGTTCAGTGGATGTCCTCCTGTGAAAGCTGGTGTTTGGCAATGCCTGTTTGTACGTTCAAAAAGGTTACCACATATGAAAGGCTTCATCTTAATATTTGTAGAAATTGATAGTGAGAAGTATAAATGTTAGAAGTATGGATTCCCATGGCTATATAGATATGTTATTGGAGGCAGTCCAAAAGATAAATAGATGCAATCTATTTACAACTATCAGCTTTCAGAACTACAGAGCTCTGATTTAAGCTTGTTAGCACTCTGAATTTAGCTTACCCTTGCCTTAAAAAATCATGGGGGAGGTGGGGCTAGGAAATAACTGCCCAGTTAGTCTTGTTTTAACTTTATTCATTTATTGCTTCTGTTAAAAGTGTGAGTATTTATGTGTTAAGTACATAAATAAATAACTAAGTAAATAACCCTCTCTGTTGTTAAAGGGAGAGACACCGCTTGATCTTTCTTATCAAAGTCAGAATCACTTCATGGTTTATATGATACAAGATGAAGAAAGAATGAGAAACAGGAGAAATAACAGGTTACTGAAAATAGTAGAGAAATATGAGGTAATTTCCTGAGTAATAACTGATGGAAATAAAACTAGAGCATGCTGTGTTTAGAATGACATGCAAATTAACTCTAACAAGAGTAATTTCTGAAACTGGGTGCATGAAATAGAATTCTTTAAAAGCACATAGGAGTGGTTTGGGTGAGGGGTTTTCTGTCATATCTCACCCCTGCTTTTGATGTATTGGTGTGTCACCTTGTCTTATCATGAGTCTTTCAGCATTTGTTATTATGTGATCTGAATACTTTTAAGTAAGACCTGCTTGAGTACTTTGTCATATTTTAACGATAATAATTTTAACAGCTCTTCCTGATGTTGGCATCTTCCTTGGCATTCATGTGGGCCATTGGATACATCATGAACTTAAGTTCTGATTCTTGGCTTTTAAAAGGAGGTTTGCTTCTCAGCCTGCTATTTGGGAAGGCTCTGTTTGTGAGGTTTGTGGCTTTTTCTCTCTGTTTATGTACTTACTTGTCAAAAACACTTTAAGCATCTGATGCATGATTCTTTTCAAAGTTTGATTTAATTTAATATAAAAGATACCTCCTGAGAAATGGTTGCATGGTGTGTGAAGAATTTAAACATACATACCTTTTAGAATGAATGACCATAGAAACTGAATGTATTTAAGAGTACACAATAATAGTTTATTGCCACTGAAAGATTTGAAAAAAACCCCAAAACCCAGTCTGTTAGCTAATTTTAGTGTCAAAGAGAGTTATTGATGGTCTGCATCTGGTAGACATTGAGGTATCTGCTCAGAAATGTGCTTTGTCACAACTTTTTCCTGCTATATTCTGTCACAAAATGAGTTTTAATGAGCCGTCCCCTCTCCTGCTCCCTAGACCTTCCAGTGTTATCCTGAGCTGTGTCTTACTTTTCCTGCCACAGTCAGTGGTCATTGATATGGCAATGCTATCTGTGTGCAGAGAGACAGAGATTGGACTTTTCACCCAGTCCTACAGGACTTCTCGTATATTACACTGTGCTGGAACAGAGCACTCTTCATTTTATTTTTGCATCGTTAACCCCCTATATATATGGATAAAGAATGCTTTTGAGTGAGAGTTCTTGATTGCTTTGAGAGACATGAAGTAAACTGTGCATGAAGTTTTTACAGTCACAAACCAGATGATTTCTATTCTATGGATTTATGTTTCAAATATGTTTCGAAAAATAGTTCTTTTTTTTTTAATGTTCTTTCAGGCAACTTGTGGGGCCCAAGAATCTAAGGTATCTTCCCACAGCATTTCTGCTAAGTTCAGTGTTTTGGATGTCCATGACCTGGTTTTTCTGGTTCCTGCCTGATATCCTTTACACTCAAGAAACGCAATAGAACTCTCCTTAGAGTTTCTTGTAGATGTAAATGTGGTTGTGCAAAGAGTGATGAGCAGTTCCAGATAATTCCATGTGACTGTTAATGTCTGGTAAGATTGGTTTAATACCATTGGGAAGGGGCAAAGTGACTTTAAAGTTATACACAGACTAAAAATCCGTACCTTCTTTTATCTATAGCAGATTTTTGTCTTCTTTACATCCTGAACTATTTCATATCTTACTGGAATATTATAATGAAGATGTTTGTTATAAAACTGATGGTTTCTGTTAGCATCTCCACGTCACTCTTTAACCTGCCTCACTGTGGCTGTTGTACAGTGATGTATTTTGGCATGTGGTATAACTGGGTAACACGTATCTTAATAATCATTTTAAAAGCATCTCTTCTTTCTAAAATGATAAGCATTTGACAGTTAGTGGTATTCATGCTCCTGCCTTTAAAAACAACATCCTTCACCACCACCCCCCAAAAAAGGGGAAGAAATTTCTTTGTGTTTCTGCAAAGTAGACTGTCCAGTCTCCTGTCTTTATTCACAGGTTACACTGACTCCTTAGTATACAGTGGATTTATTTCCATTTGACATTTACTTTCTTTGAAGAGGCTTTTCACTGATGAGTACAAAAACATTTTAGTAATTTCTGCTCTCTTTCCAGTGCCCTGCTCTTTTGTTACACAGCAGGCATCTGTTTATTGATAAAGTTATGTGAAAAAGCCTTTAGGAAGATACTTAGAACTGCAAATAATTTTGTCCTAAACCAGCTATAATATATTGTTACACCATAATAAATTGATACACAGCTTTAATTAATTTTTAATTCAGCCTTTAAATTACATTTTCTCTTGTACTGTTCCCAATTAAGATGTCCTTAATAGAATTATCAGGATTAACTTTGAACTGATCAAGTATATTCCTGCTGGGGATTCACACATATGGTTGAATAAATGGAAATGTTGTTATTCAATTGTTGTGAAGATTTAAGGTTTGTTTTATTGGTGTCATCTAAATTAAAGGAGAAAAAATTTCCACTGGTAGGGATTTGAGTCAGATACTTTGCTGAAGATAGTGAGCATAGCAATATTCTTGAAGGCCTAGCCACAGCTTGGTGAGATGGGCCAGTGGATAGGTTTCCATTTCACTGTCCAACCCTTTTTCTCATGAATCTGTTTTCCTTCTGGAGCTGGTCACAGATCTGAGTGTTTTAAAAGCTCTCAGGATTTTAGTTAGCTGTATTTGTCTGTCAGACTCCTCCTGGACCGAGTGAAAATCGAGCCATTCTAAGTAAGGATTTCTCTTGGCTCCAAAAAGCCAATAGCAGTGCAAATAGACCAGCAGTATCCACAAGAAACACAGCATCATTTTGACTTCTATGCACTCTGCAACTGCATTGTAACAAACACAGCTGGTGTTTGTGCCAATATTTCCTAACTTGTCATCTTGATTTTAATTAGAACTGTTTGCAGAGTTGTTAGTTCATAAGACAAAGCAACTTTGAGGTTGCCATCCTGGATTTTTAAAAATTATTTGCACTGGATCATGGAGTGACTGAGGGGTCACTGGAGATGCAATCCAGGCTTGAGCTCTCTGCCTGCTCCTTGATGGCATCGGGGACTGTTCTTTAGCAGCCTGAGCTCTCAAGTTTGATGCATGAATTTAATTAGTATGAAACTTGTCCCACTTCACATTCCTCTGTTGCTGTAGAGAGACAGTTAATCTTGACATGTTTTTCTTCCCCACTCATCTGATACACAGATGGTTTTAGTTCATGGTGTAAAAACTATGTTCCTAATGTCCCATTACCTTCAGAAGTGTTTAGGAGTGTGTGCTTGGGGTTTTTTGAGTGACAAAAATAGTTTCAGGGTGACTTTCAGTTATATTTTTCTGAGTAAGTGTATTTAGTTGCTTTTGGCTGAAATGAATGGGACAAGGTAAGACTGAGTAAGAGCCTGTTTCAGTTAGGGGTGGGTGCAGCAGCCAAACAAATCCCACAGCTGTCGGAAGCTTTAAAGCTCTGCATGTCTGACTGGTATTGTTTAAATAAAATAGAAAAGCTTCTGAGGGAAAAAAGAAATCAAATTTGTTTTATATCTGTGAAATATTGAAAGGCAGAAGTCTGGAGGATTTTTAAGGAGGATGACAGGGAGCCATATGGTGGTGCGGGTGTATACAGTTGTAGAAGTCTTCTCCAGCACTCAAACCTGACAGAATATTCCACTTCTCTGATAAGATGGCCTTGGAAGGAAGAAGAGGATCCCACTACAAAAGTGAAAGTAATTTTTTTCTTTTTGTGTGTTGCTTGTAAAGTAGTATAAACTAATTTTAGAATATTTCGCTTGTTTGACAAATAATGGTGATACAAGTTATAAGAATATAGTCCTTAACCTGACTATCACATACCACAAATGTAATTCTTAAACTCACTGTCGTGTTCAGCATGATGGGTCTTCTCTATTATTTCTATAAAACCTGGAGTACTGATCCTGGATATATAAAGACTTCAGAAGAAGAAAGAAAAGAGGTAGGTGGTTTTGTAACAACAAATGGAAGGGATGACCTGGTGCAACATATATGGCTTCTGGTTTATTTGTTTGTCATCATGTGCAGCTCTGTTAAATTTGAAAGCAGTGAAATGTTCTTCCTTAAAGAGTTTTTAGCAATGCCATTGAACAACACAGATCTTGGAGAATTTCTCCTTCTACTTCTTGTTTCCTTATCTTCCTCATCCTTCTAGAATTTCCTTGCCTCTATCTTCTCCCTGAAGTGTGAGCTTTGGCCAGACATTGTGCAGACCCACTGATGTTATCTGTGATGTGAATTCACATAGAACTTCACTTAAAAAACAGAAGTTTTGTATGGTTTCTGCTCCAGTTGTCTCTGGTTAGAACGAAATAGTCACAGGACTTTCCTATGTATCATATGCTAGTAATTATCTAAATTTTATCATGTGCTTTGAAGATGTATATAATGGTTTGATTTTTGTGCTTGAACATCGTGCAACTGACATGCTATTTCCTAACTGTTGTATGGCAGCCAAAAGAAGTCATGGGCAGCCAATCAGTACAGATTTTAGTGTTTGGTCTCCCCAACCTGTAGGTTAAGGAAAGCATTTTGTTTGTGGTCTCATGGCTCTCACTGAGATTGTATTTCATCAGATTGCCAGGGAGAATAAACTGCAGTTTTAACTTACTGCCACAGGACTCATAAACATTGTGTCCTCGTAAAGGAGCGGATGTCATCTCCCTGAAGTCTGGCTGACTATATGAGAGGTGCCATCTCATTTAAGGGTATTTTTTATTCACATTATTTTGGCAACACAGAGATGCTTTTCTGAGTAATCTTGTGTGGGTGAAGCTGCATTAGTCTTTACTGGTTTGTTTTTCCTTGTGGATCTCTTTAAATAGCAAGTTCTTATTCTTGTTCATGCTTGGCACTTAAAATACTTAAAAACTGCAGAAGGCCTAATGTAGAAACCTTCATAGCACCTATGGAAATGTGACCCAAATGCAAGCACAGAATACTTTGTCTTTCAGAACATTGTAGCTCTTGCAGAAGCTGGTTGCTTGGACTTCAGAACATTTTGCACATCGTGTCTTGTAAGTGGGGCTTTTGTATTTATTTTCTTTGTGAACCTGCCTTTTATTCAGTACTGCCATAAATAACTTTTTTCCTCACTGCTAGTCATTAAAGCGTTACACAAGTAGTTTGTTATATATCATTTAGATTTGTTTATTTCTTTCATGGTGACAAGAGATGCTTTGAGATCCTTGGATTCTAATCTTAATTTTTAAAAAAAATCCATTTTTTTTTAAATTAAGGTGTATGGTTCTCATCTATGTTCTGTATTGTGAGGTCTATGACACAGTAATTATGCAAAATGTGGTGGTAACTGTAAGATGATATCTTAAACTTCGAGCAAAGTAGATGCTTCTGCTGTGAGTGTATTCTTTTCCTTCATCCTCACCTAGGTAAGGAAGCCTCTGAGATCTGTGCATTGCATTGCTTGTCAAGCATGTGTGGCCAGATATGATCAGCATTCTCTGTGGACTGGACAGTGCATAGGTGAGAGTGTGTGTTTTGTCAAATTTGACAATGCCACGTGTTTTAAAAGTTGCAGAGATAACATTTATCCCTCTAAAGAGAGAGCACACATGATGTGAGAATATCCAGTTGATACTGAAGGGCTCTGATATGTGCTAGAGGGAAGTTAGATGGAAGAGAGAAAAGCAAATAAAATTATTCAGGTGGTAGAGAGGTCACCCTAAGAATAGAGACCACAAAATCTGGAACTCTTTCTTTGGAGAGAAAAGGAACAGAGGATATGATTGAGGCTTTAAAAAAAGGAAAGAAAAAAAATTGTAAGATGGTGGCTAAAGTGTATGCAGAACTGTTATTAGCCAAGCACATCATGGTAGAACTAGGGATTTAAAACTGGTAAAGAAAAAAACATCTCCATATGGCAGGTGGTGAAGTTTTGCAGCTTACTGCTGCAATGGTTTGCAGACACAGGCAGTATCAGCAGGTTCAGAAAGGGACTAGATAAACTTTTTTGGACAATGTGTCCAAGAGTAAATACTAAAAGAACCAGACAAGCGTGCACACTCTGACATTTTAATGCAGTAGCTGTGGATGAGGAGAATGAACTCCAGGAAGTGGCTGGACTCGTGTGTCCTCCTGAACTTCCATTGCCTCTTGTCACTGTTAGGGACAGTTCTCAGTGGAGCAGCTGTACCACTGAGATAACCCCCCAGGGCGTTTTCGTGTTCTTGTGTTCTTCCCTCTTGCTCTCTCTCTTCCTTTCTGGTTCATTACTGGTGATGCTTAAGATAGGAAGGTGACAGTTTTACATCTCTAACAATATATTTTTCACTTATTTTTTTGCCAGTAGCTTTTTTCCTAATGTTAAATTCTATTTTACAATGTTTGCTATTTACAAGGTGCCAGGCATCCTTCTGATGCATTGTCTCAAAGCTTTGAGCAATATGATTGTAATTAAAAAAAACCATCATGTAACAGTTTTTCTGACAGAGGTCTGGGGTTTTTTATGTGTGTGTTTTCAATTCTGAAGCACACAAGGTCAGACAAATTGAGTAGCTTAGACTTCTCAGTCATATGAGACAATTTTATTGTGGATGGGAGAGAGTTGTGGTTGCTTAATTAGTCCTCATCAGACTAAAACAGCTGAAGGCATGCTCTGAAGGAGAGACAAATCCTGGCTGACGTTATCAGAACTAATTCTATTATATAAATTAGGGTGGCTTACAGGAGAAAGTTGAGAGAGAGATCAGCCTTGTCAAGCTCTCAAGTGGATGGCAGAGGTTAAAATAAGAAATGGTTTTGAGTCTCCTTTTATTCCTGTTAATGTCAGTGGAAATGCAAGTACTGCTGAATTTTAAAATGTCCAGCTTTTAAAATTTTTTTTCCTTGCCTCAATTTCAGGCATTGGGAACCATTATTACTACCTGCTGTTCCTGTCTTTCCTAACAATGACTGGTGTCTGGCTGCTTTATGGAACTCTTCAGTGTATGTATCCATGAATTTAGATTAATTTGGCTTTCAGATCCATCTCTGTGTGGTCTTTACTTTTCAGCATTTCATTTCGAGCAAGTGTAACCTGCACAAATGATGCCTTATTTCAGCAGTGATGTTATCGTGTAGCTTAAGTGAAAATGCATCTGAGTCTTTGGTCAAATACCTGATTCCATTTGTGTTGAGCAAGAGCAAAGATGCTGCTGTAGTGGGATGTCCATTGGAAAATGAAATAGCACGAAGCATTTTTGTTAGAAATAGGGAAGCCATGTGGAGGAAGGTCAGGTGGCAGGTTCTAATCTGGATGCCCTTTGCTGTAACAGAAAATAAGTTTGTAAATACGTTATTGCAAAAGCTTTATTGGTTTGGGTTTTTTTTTCTTTTTAATTTGGAACTACCTATACTAAATGCAAACATTTCTTCTTGTTTTTAAAGTAGTTCAATTCTGAAGAGAAACAACTATATTATCTCCTTCATAAACCTGAACTGTTACTTTGAAAAACTAAAAAATTTATTGGAAAGGAGAGGAAAGCTGTTATGAAGTAGTTCCTGAGGATGAGTTACCATAGCACCAACCTTTTAAAACAAGGATGTTTTTCTGTGGAACACAGAGTGTAGAGATTACAAAGCCAGAACAGCAAGCACTCACGCATCTGTGTGGGTGCTGTTAGGTGACAACGGGGTGGATGAAACGTCGTATTTCTAGAGGGTGTTGCTATGTAATATTCATTTTATGCAAATAATCTTTGCTCAGCTCTTAAGGGCTCAAAAGCATAATTAACTGATTGTGTGTCTTGTCAGATTGGTCCAACCACTGTGCAGCAAGTTACCATCAAGATGGAGCATGGACATACTTCACCCAGACAGTGTCCTGTTCTCCCTGGGTTTCCTACATCTCCTCACTGGCCTGTTTCCATACCCTATGGGCCTCCTTGTGGCTCACTGTTCAGCTTTATCAGGTAATATTTTCCTTCAGTTTATGCCTCTTGTCACATCAAAGCTTTTCCCTGAATGATTTGCTCCCATAAAAACTCTGTGCCTGCTGCCCCTGATTACTGTCACAGTAAGGTGCTTCTCTTAAATCTCAGGGCAGACCTTGAAGTTTCACAGATTCTTGTGCACTCAGCATTCCCCTGTTGGAAGTAGAATTGCAGTCTGCAAATCATTCCTGTAACTGAATTCTGGGTTTACTACTCATCAAAAATTCCAAACCTATAAAAAGTTGTATTAAAAAGAAATTTATTTGACTAATAGAACTGGTATTAGTGCCCCCAAAACTGCACGAAAGCTCAGTAACACAATTATTCCTGAGTTGAAAATTCTGTGGCAGAGCTCAGCCATGTGTCATTATACTGTATTAAATCCCACTGCTACAGTAAAAACCTGGATGTATGACCTGGATTTTATCCTGTTGAGGACTGTCAAATTTGTTGTTTATGTTTTTCTCAGAGAAAAGCTTGGCTGTGCAAACAAAATTGAGAAGAGCTGTCTTAAAACATCTGTGAAACAGCTTGTTTAGCAGGTCTTAGGAAAGAGGTGTCTTTGAAATATGTGTTAAGTATACTGAGCTAAGGGCTTGTTTTACATCTTGTTTAATAAAAAAACCACAAAAAAACCCCAAAAGCTCCACGATTTTAAATGTGTATTGCTAGATTTTTGCAGTGTCCAAGACACTGGGATATCATGCTGGAAAAGGATAGGGAGGATATTTACAGTTTAACTACTGTCTTTCATGCACAGTCATTTGACAATGTACTGCTTTATGGCATTTAGTGTCGTTGTGGATCAAGGGATCTTTTTCTACCATTTGGTGTGGTAGAATATAGACAAAATCTGGGAGATTGGTGCTTAACTGTGATAGATCTTACACTTCTGCAGACATCTGTGAGAGTACAGTCTTCACAGATTTCCCATTTAAGCTTTCCTTCTCTGGAAGCTGGTGCTAGAGCTTGCTGTGTTCTGTTTTAGCCCAAGTGACATTTAAAAACATACTTTTCATTCATCAGTTATAGCAGTGGTTACTTATTTGTTAGATATGGCCAACCTCTTCCCCCCTGCTCCCTTCTCATTAGGATCTTTTGGTTGCACCAGAGTTTTAATTTGTGATGTTAGTGTTGTAACCATTACTTACATTTTTCTTCCAATCAGATTGCATTCCTGGGGTTGACCTCACATGAAAGAATGAATCTCCTGGTACAGAGAAAATCCTCCAAGCATCCTGTTTCACTCAGGAAGACTCCATACAAGTGGGTATTAATGAACAGAGTGTTTTAAGCATGTTACCTCTTCAGTACTGATTTGCTTCACTGCTTTGTAAATGCAAAAACACTGTTCTGGGGGTGAGGGAGTGCTGTCCTTTTATTTGTTCATCAGTCTCCGTGTCTGTTGTGTAGGATCAGAAAGAGAATTATGTATGAACTGGCCCCTTTCTGACTTCTCTTGCCGTATTTAGCTCTATTAATATATATTATTATATGCCAGTATATCTATTGGCACCAAGGTTTCCCTGTTTCCTCAGGTGTACTAACAGATGAGATCTTACTGACTTTTAAATATTTGAGTTCAACTTAATCTACTCTCATTTGTTAATATAAAACATGTTGTAAAAGTTCAGCAAAGGAATAATGCTCAATTGAGAGCTCTTCTGTTTCTTCTCCCTGAGCTGTCTCCCTTGACAGGTTAATATCTTAAGTACTGTCTCATGGTGAACTGGTACTTTTCATGCTTGCAGTCTTCTTTTTTTAGGTTATTAATGCATATTTTTCTCTTTTTTTCAGCCTTGGATGCTTCCAGAATCTTGCAGACTTTTTCCAGTGTAGTTGCTTTGGTATGTTCAAACCCAATGTAATTGACTGGACCAAACAGTACAAACTTTTTCATCTGGCAAAGGAGAAAAATGTTCATTCTGTGTAAAGTTTTGCCTGATTTCTAAGATGGTTGAGCTGAAATCTAAATAAAACTGGATATTTTGTTAATTTTTACAAATTCTTCTGAAGCTGCTTGTTTTTATTTTTTATTGTTTCAAATATTAAACTTACCTTGCATAAGATACAGCAGATTTGTATATGGAGCAGTCACCATGTGTCTGTGTATGTATAGTTTGAGCTGAAACTATTTAAAATTTTATGTGAGGAGATGACACAAATATATATATTTTTAAAGTTAAGTTTTTAGGGCAGAATTTCGAAATGATGTTGGTACCCTTTGCTTTACTTTGCTGATAACAATTAAATTTGAAAATTAAGATGAATGTTTTTGTTTAAAAACTTAATATTACAATTACATTGTAATTTTACTGGTTATGCTGTGAAAACCTCTATTAAGTCTTTGTATTTGAAGGGTTTACATGTAATAAAATACAGCTTTCATACTTGTAAGTGTATTTTTGCAGACTGAAATAGATCCAGGGGATATGTGACCAGTGAGGTATTTAAGAGTGGGTAGGTGCAAAACCATTAGAAGAAGCCTGACTCTTTGCCTTTATGTTTTTCATATATGTATGCCCTGTTAGTGTATGAAAATGGGTAAGTTTATGATGGAAAATAGCAGTGTACATAAAAAGAGGGAATTGTTCCCCACTGCATCTGTAATAGCTAATGTCAGCCACATTTCCAAGAAAAGGAGGGGCCAGCTGGACAGTGTGGTGTGAATGTAAGTTAAAGTAGGTAACAATGAAAACCAGCAGGGAAAGAGTTCAAGATCAGGAAATTAAAGTCAGATACCATCTAGAACTGACATAGTAAGTAATGTAGTGAAATGCAGTTCTTGTAGTTAAGAAAGGGGTTTTATTCATCTTGGTGAAATCCATTTATCTGCAACACTGTAGAATCTAAAAGCACAAGCAAATACAAATAAAAATAATGTGAAGCAGTAAGTACTTTATTGTAGCTTGAAAACAGACAAAACTTAAAACACTGTATTGTGAGAAAATGTTGGGTTTTTTTAGAAATACCTCCCTCAGAGAGAGAGAATTTCAAATCCTTTTAAATTGTCTCAAAGCAAATATCATCTGCTTGTCGTAACACAAATGCCAGCACGTTCAAAACTCAACTAGGAGACTGGTGGAAATACAGACAGTGTAACATTGTGAACAAAGGAAAATACAGTCTAACTGGGAACACCTGGACCCTTCACTCCAGAAGGGATCCCTATCCTAATGGGGCACTATGAGTCTAAAATTGCAGTCTAAAATGTGACAAGTACTAGTTTAAAAAGCAGTAATTTTCCATGAGGTTTCTTGCCTTTATTTACTAAACACAAACATGAGTCTAGTTTTATCACTGTACCTTTTTAATCTACTCTAAGAAATTTCTTGAGATACAACCCACAATTTTTTCCTGCAAGGTGGAAAATCTTAATCGAATGCCCTAAGTTCTCAGCAATATGTGTTGTTTAATATTTTACTTGACAGCTATCACTTGATGGCATCAACAGCAGTTTGTTGCATCCATTTCTTCTCATTCACACTCTTTCTTTTCCACTTGAGTGAGGCCACCAAACCCAATTCCTTTGGGACCAAAATTTTTTGCATAGCAAACTGCAAAAGAAGAGGGAGGTAAATGGTACTCCAAAGGCTCTCAGAGGTAAATGTCTTTTGGTTTTCATTTTTAGATTACTATCAAATTTAAGTTAATAAAAAGGAAGGAAATCTGAAATAGTGTATTTCCCGTAAGTTTATCCAGGTCTTAATAGTGAAACTGGTATCACATATTTGAATTACACAGAAGTTGCAACCGGTGATCTCAAAAAAAATTAAGAAACTATATATTTTTTTAGATCTAAGTAATATTGTCATTAAAGCTACTTTCCTGACTGAAATTGCTCAGTAAAACTTGGTCTGATGAGTAATACAGAGTAAGTCAGAGATTTTTAAGGAGGTTAAAAGAACTAGGGCATGATCCAGAAACTATTGATGGGCATTTAGGTAATTCCATTTGAACTCTCTATAGGTTAGTGTGTGCATGTAGTTATTTATCACAACTCTGCTAAGTGGTAATGGTGAACATATTTCTCCAAATCTGCTAATTTGATCCACTTGTGGTTGACAGACTGTACCCAAAGTAACAGAACTCCGGTATTCTTCTTTAGGATTCTCTATGAAGTTCAGCTTTGGATATAAAAACTTTGCATATTTTTTCCCTTAAGCTATTTCTAGGAGTCAAGTGAAGTCTGTGCACTTGCTGGATCTGAGAAGAACATCTAGATGTATAATTTACCAATTTTGCATTATGTCCTGTGCTACCAATGCAGTGGAAATATCTTTAAAATTTTACTGGCAAGAATTCCAGTCTGGAGGACCAAAGATCTATATCTTTGTGGATTTTTTTTTTAGTGAGTGAGACTGCAGGTACAAGAGCCTGCCCAGCACATATGGCCAGTGCTCTGTTAGAAGGTCTGAGGACAGATTTGAGAGGTTGTCATATTTGTGGAAAAATTATAGCTTTAAAATTTAAATGTTAATAGTAGAAGCTGCAACTGCAATGTTACCGTAGCTCTTCGCTTTCAGAAACTTGTTAAAAAAAAGACAAAATGAAATTTCCTGGGGTTGTTAAGCATACAGCAAGGTAAATCACAGTGGCAATCCTAGGTCTAAAGAGACAAACTTTAGGTTGACTCTGTACCCCAGTTCAGCTCTCTGCAACTCTCACCTTTACAGTAGAGCTCTCCATCTTTGTCCGTGACATTCGTGGATTCCAAACTCTTCCCGCAAATAGCGCAGCGGAAACAAGTCTTGTGCCAAGGCTGAGGGAGGGAAGACAATTCATTGGGTGCTACAGGAAGTGCACAGGCAACAGGTACGAGAAACAAAGAAGTGCTGCTTTGTGTGGTGTGAAAAGGTTAAAATTCATTTGTTGATCTTGTGGCTTCCATTTTTAGTCATTCTGGGTCAGGCTTTTTGCAGTTATGTTGTCTGATATATCTTCGATTGCCACTACAAATAGGTGTTTATAAATATACCCAGAGATGGAGGAAGAGCCAGCCTGCACACTAATCAGTGCTTGGTCCTCAGACATCAGTAAGAAGCAAAAAGTTGAAAAAGGCTTACAGAAAGCACAAGATTTTAAACGTGAATGTACACCCTGTTGTAGCAATTTGCAAATTCATCCTCATGTTTTCTTTATGAATGAAAATTTAAATGGTCAAGGACCTCTTGTCTTTAGTTTCTCACCCTTAAAAACTGTGGAGTTTTTTCCTGGTGCTGAAGGTCACTACTTACTTTTCCTCCTCCCATGATCTTCTCTGCAGCATACACTGATTTGCCACAACGGGGACATTTATCCACATCTACCATCTTTTTGGCAAACTTTGAAGCATTAGTTGGTGTCGAAGGGCGAGCAGGCTTTGGTGACCCCCTAAAACAGAAGTTTTCAATGTTTTTAAATGCTGCTTAAAAATGTTATCTTCCTTAGAAAAAGGATTTCATGTTTTTTTGGTAAGGTATAAAAAATAACTAAATTGCTGGTCTCTGACATGCAAAAGGGGGTAAAAAAAGAACAAAAGTATTCTATTGAATTCTGTGTTGTGTGCTTGAGAAGCTGGTGCTGTAAGCTCTAATGGTACCTGTTCTGGTACCTGGTCACTGAGCCAACAGCGGCCACATGCAGAAAAGATAATATTTAATGAAAAGTGGAGTAAAACCCAGTTATCACTCATTGAGAGGCAAGAGGGAAAATACAAGGAAAAGCGGTCTCCATTCTTTGTAACTGTGTATCTGCTGTTACTCATCAAACTGAAAATAAAAATTCGGGTTTTTGCATGCCATGTTTCATTAGGCAGTGAGACATTTAGACAGGGAATTGGGTTTCTCACTTGGCCTAGGGTCAAAAGCACATCAGCAAAGTAGCTTTGTTTTTTGCCTCTGGACTCTGTGCTTTATATCTTTGTGCATAAAGCCTTTCACAGAATGATTTCTGAATTATCAGGTTGTTGGACTGCAACAGGTCATTATATCCACAGGATATAACAGTTTTTGGTGCAGAACTCTGCCCGTAATGGATTCGTATGGTACAAAGAGCTACAGTTAAATACATTGTTTAAGCTTTTGTTTCCAACACAGCATATTGGTTAATTGGTTTTGTTATAGTTAGACCACCAGAAGGAAGAAGCATCGTTGATTTAGAAATGTGCAGCTTTGAGAATTGCAAGAAAATCCTATAAAAATGAACTGTCAGAGCTAATTATGTGCTTTCGGAAGATGGTATCCCATTAGAATTTCTTTGTTCAAACACATTCTCAGTGTGTTTGTAAGTGTTATTTGAACCACAGGGAGGATTTAGAAATGTTATTTCCCCCATTGAGAGGAGAGCTAACAGTATGGGGTAGTGTGATTATTTCTCTAAGAGTAAAACCTTAACTGGATTTTAGCCTCTAGCAGGAAGAAAAAAAAAATTATCTTTTTCTATAATGAATGTGACTTTACCACTGTGCTACAACTGGCAGATTACAATTGCAGTGAATATTTACATGTGTGGTGGCATATAAAGGCTGCTTCTGCAGAATAATTGCCTATTGAAGGAGGGGGTAATTTGTAAAGCAGGCTTAAAGAGACTGAGCATCATTAAAAACTCTAAATTACTGTGTCCGTGGAAGGAAAGGGTGTAGGAAAAGTCTGCTCTGCTCCTTACGCTGCGTGTTGTTATGGAAACAGAATAAAATATCTAAAATACCCTGGTAAGAGACAAGTAGGACCAGAAAAAGGAGCTGTCACTGGGATTTAACTCACTGCTGCTGCAGATTCAAGCCCAGGTGGTCTCCAGTGTCAGTGCTGAGGCATCCGGCCCCTTGTCCAAAGCCAACGCCTTTGGGGCCGTATTTTCTCCCGTAGCAGGTTTTGCAGTAGATTTCAGATTCGTGAGCTGCTACTGTGGTGCTGTCCAGAGCCTTCCTGCAAGCCACTGAAAACAGGGAGAGAGAGGCATGTATATCAGCATTTGCCTTTTCCAAGTTGAATTTTTGTGGTTTAAAATAATTGCAAGTACGTGGTTTTTGGGCTTTTTTTAAACTCTAAAAATATGGGAGAACGAGCCAGCCAGTATAAAACCTGACTGGGCTGTTGCTGAGGTAGGGGGGAAGGGGGTGTGTGCACAAAACCTGTTCTTCTTTTGCCACTCTGAAGTTATCCTGAAACCCCAGGGAAATCATGGGCTTGCTGAGAGAGTTTGTCTAGATCTGTGAAGCTTAAGATGGATTTGAGATAACCATCCTAAACTCCCAAACCTTAAAAAAGGGGGGAAAGAAGGTTGCACTGTGCATCTGGACCTTTCAAAATACTTGCTCTGAGTCTGCAGTGGCTTTCTCAGGTCAGCCCAGGCTATTTTGATGTGGTGTGTCTCTAAAAGAGGCTTTAACATCAACACCATGTCTGGAGTCAGGCAGGACATGTTGGGGTTTTTTTTTAATCATTATTTGTTTGTTTGAGCTGTGGCACTAAGGCAAAGCAAGTGTCAGCTCTGTCAGACTTCCTCCAGGATGACAAGAGTGGGGCTGTAGCCATTCCCAAACAGACCTCTTACAAGTCGTGTTTGTTACAGAGAAACGACAGCCTAGCTTAGCTCACTAGGAAAGGTCTGGCAGACTTTTGGACAGAAGGTGCCGTAGGAATGCCCAGCTTTCATCGGGGAATACAAATTATGTCCTCAACAACACTACTGATAGTGAATGGGAAACAAAATAGTGGTTGCACTCCTCACTACTTGGTGGTGAGTGTGTGCCTGTGTTTGCTGCGCCACTTTGGGAACTCAGCGTGAGACAGACTCCACCCCACAGACAGAGGAAGATTTTTCAGTTCAGCGTACATATCGAAAATCAGGATTTTCTAGCACGCTAAAGAATTAGTATTTCAATACTTCTTACGAATTGTTCACTGTTCAACAGTGGTTGATAAGAAGCGGGGAAAAAGTAGGCAAAGACTTTCTCTCCAGGTTCCTTAGAACATGTGCTTGCCCTGCAGAGGGCATTCCAGTCACAGGCTGTCGATAGCTTGGAAAACAAATTTGCTGAGTTCATGTATGCAACAGAGAGCTGTGAAATACCGAAGTATTGGAAGTGGCTGGAAGTGCAAGCTCTGGAGGAGCTATCTGAGGGTTTGATTAGCCCCTTTTGCCCACATTTACTTTAAATGTCCTCCTCTGAGTCCGATTTATCCGCTGCAGGGAATTTACACCCTGGAGCTTTAATTATAGAATCCTAGAATTGTTTGGGTTGGAAGGGACTTTAAAGATCATGTTGTTCCAACCCCTGAACCAGGTTGCTGTTAAGAGGCAGTATATAGTACTAGTTATACATCCCCACCTCTCTGGTAATCTTTGTGGCTTTCCTCCTCCCTGTACTGCATGGAGGGGGGAAATGATTTGCAAAGACCTTTAAAGTTAGCAGAAATAAAATGAGGAGCTTCTGTAAACGTGTGAACCTGATCTCCTCGTACTACAGTCTTGCTTTGAGATGATAATTATGTTTGCTAAGGGAGTTAAGGGATGATGGAAACTCTAGCAGCAGATAAAGTGTTTCTATTTCTGGTACCTTAGGGATAGGGTATCAATTCACCACGACAGATGGAGCAAAAGCCCTTGATGTGCTATTGTTGAAATAACTTTTGAGACCTGTCATCTGCCAACAGATCCTGTTCTCCCACCGGCGCTGAGGAGATCCAGGTTGATGGCATGTGATCCTGCCAAATGTCCATCACAGCTGCACTTTGGGTAAAAGCTGTCAGTGAAACAACAGTCTGCAGGTACACAGGAGCCTGCACGGGAAGGAGGGATTGCTGGAAACAAGTTTCTCTCTTACAGCATTTGCAGGGAAAAACTATGGAGCGGAGAGTGTTATGTATAGTTTAGCTTGTCTGATTCTTCCTGTGCTAACAGGTTGCTTGAATTGTTTATAATTCTGCTGAAATTGAACTCTTTGGTCAAAAAATACTGATGTGTTTTGTGTGCCTGGTCAAATATAATGTGAAATAGAACTTAGGTTTGAAATAGTTTTGTATAGAAATATACAAAAGTGCAGCTAAACAGGTAAACTGTTTCCATGCCTGAATTTAGGTTGGGGAGGATTGATTTCCTTCTGTTGAGAAATGAAATCCTATAAATGGTTCATAGAAAAGCCTGTGAATGTGATACATGATACTGGGGCATCCAGAGCTGCTGAATAGTGTATGTGAATCATGGGGAAAGTAAAGCCAATTAACATACCTTTCATATGCCAACTGGGCAACTTAGATGCATCTTTAGGTTTTGACCTTAAACATATTTCTGATGGGAATACTTTTTTTAGTATCTAACCTATTAATAATTTAATTCAGACTTAAAACTACAAGGGGCAAGTAAAGGAAAATTAAAAAAAAAAAACCTCACAACAAAATACACCCGCAACCAACCAAGAAGAGCCCCACAACAAACCAAATATTTGTCAGGGTTAACAGATGTATGTTGTTTATCATGAATCACTAAAATAAAATAATTCAGCTGTACTAAGAATGAAGCTTACACTTGAGAAATATTCATAGCTATGCTCTATTAGGACAGCTCTTTATTTAGTATTAACTGTTAAAGGCAGAACACGGAAGCATTAAGAAAGCTCTAGTTGAGAACAAGATTTTTCTTTTACCGTTCTGTCAGAATTGGCTGAAGGTTGTCAGTTAACTGAAAACTTTTGGAGGGAATCCTTTTTTTGCTTGGTCTTTTAGGCATCACTAAAGGCATCCTTTAAACTTTTAGGCACCATTTTTAGGGCACCTGGAGAAAGGCGAAGACACCTCAGGTCTGTCCTTTAGACTCATTCTGCAAAGTGCTGCACTGTATCAGCTAAGCATGTAACGTTAGTCTCATCCCTCCAAATAAGAAGTCTCTATCCCTCCAGGAAAGGAGGCAGAAAATTGGATTCAATGGCTTCTAAACTGTCACGCTGGAATCCGTACTGCAAAGGTACTAATCCCAAGCATTGTCTGCAAAATAAACTCCTCAGCTATCTTTAGTTCTTAGCAAATTGTTTGCTCTCTCTCTCTCCACAAAGGGCAGAGAATGAATTGATACCTTCTCTCTGATTTTTTTTTTTTTTAAAGTGCTACCTCATCTGCAGAGAAAGCAAAATTCCTGGAAGCCAAACATCACAGAGGAGTATGGAGGGAAACAGTAAGTGAAGTGGGACCATCTGAAATATGGGAAGGAGGAGACTGAGGTACATGCAGAGCGTTGGTGGGAGGTTTTGATGATACCGGGGTCTTTCAGCTTTTCAGTGTGAAATGAATTAATGTCAGGATTCACTGTGAAAGTAATCATCTCCTAAAAGTAAAGAAGTGATCGTCCTTCTGTCTGATGAGCGCTGTTTGTTTAGTTCTGCTAGACTTTTTAGCTTGAAGGAAACCTGTGATGTGCCACACTGTGGGATAGAAGGAAGGGTTTCTTGGAGGTGGACCTAGATACTGTGATTCTGCAGCACCTTAGTGTCCCTGACAAAATCCATCTGCTGTTTGGACAAAGAAGAGCCAGGAGCCCAAGAGGCAGATTGCTCCAGGTAAAAGCCTACAAAACTGCCTGCCAAGTAATACAAAAATAGATGTTCTGGATTTAATGGAAGAGTTATACAGAGTGGGGAAGCTGTGATGTTAAACCATTTAGCTCAGCTTACTGCAGAGAAAGCACGACTTGTGGAAGCTCCTTCCATTGCACTGGATTTCCTCAGCGTGGTACACTGTCTTTTCACAGGCCCCACACTTGGCTCCTCCTCCCCAGTTCGGCATCCTTATCTGAAGGGTTAACCTAGGAAATCAAATTGCATAGATAAATATAACAGCAAATGTGAATTCTTTTAAATGGAACAGCTTGATTTTAAAAGAAGTTATTATTTTTTCCCCCTCTCCAGTCAACTGCTACTGCATACTTGCAATATACTACATACCTGTGTGGTATCAGAAATGAGGGTGCTACCTCACTGGTGCTTTGGGGGCAGGGACAGTCTAAACCCCTGTGATTCTCTCTTGTAAAAAGGGATATTCCTTAGCTTGGTGTATTGTGATGGTAAATATGTGAAGTGATTGCAAGGTGTTTCACTGAAAAGCTGCTAGGATCACTCAACCCTCTTCTGGAAAAGAGGATCTAGGACTTGTTTTCCATTGAATGGTCATTTTCTTTCAATACTGCATTTCCTGTACTCCAGCATGGCCTTTTCTGGGTTCCTCATGAAGCAGCCACAAGATCGCTGTGCTGCACAGCCACTGTGAAGTAGTAATGGACAGGTTCCTGAGGTGCTTAAGGTGTGGGGTTTTTTCTTTGCCAATTGCATTTAAAATCTAAACATCAGAGAAAAAAAAGAGCTGTGATTACTGTTCCGGTTCTTGCTATTCCTGTTAGCATTGGAGTGCCTTGCCCAAGGTCACACAGGAGGGCAGGAGCCCAGCCCAGGTCTCCTGATGCCAGGCTCAGCACCCTTCCCTGTGATTGTGCTGTCACACACCTGGAACAACCCCAGCCCTCAGCCTGCCCTTCTGTTTTCTTGTTTGAGTCATCGTTTCTGAAAAGACTGGGACGTCATCTTGTCATCTGCACATCATATTATCGGGTTGTTCCAAGCTCCTGGCACGGGCCTTCCTCCTCCTTCTTGGAAAACCAGTCACCTTCTTATTATAGTTATTTTGAGGCCTGCTTGTGCTATTTGTGTTTGACTTAATTCACCAAAAGGTACTTTAAAGTAAGAGGAGGATTTTGAGGGCTGAATCAGGCCTGCTACCTGAGAATTTTCTTCTGAGGTCAAGTGATAGAGAGAGGGGAATTTATCATAGCAGTGATGTAACATAGCTGGTATTTTCAATTACTTCCATTTTAGACTAACATTTTACTATGTATTTACATTGGACACTAATGTCCTGTGCTTACCATCATCTCAGTGACTTCTGTAGTGTAATCTTCTGAATTCCAGAATGAAATTAACAATTCTACATGCCAGCTCTGCACCCTTAAAACAATCCTTTCTGGCAACTAAGACCCAAAATCCTGCAGTGGTATGAAACAGATGTGTGTCCAGCAAAAGGAAGGTGCACACACTGAAGCAACAGCACTGGAGACATGGCAGTGTGGGCAGGTTTTGCAGTCAGTGTTTGATAACAGTGCAGATACCAGCATATCCAAACATCTCTGCCTTACTATGGCAGTTATTAGCATATCCTTAACCCTGTGTAATTAAATAGTCACTGTTGTGACTGCCGCCTTCACTAGACAGCGTACCTGTCATCCTCGTGCAAGATCCAATCTCTCCTCCTCTTTGGGAGGCTGATTTATGCTCAGCTGAACACCCTCCCCAGCTCAGTCAGCCCAGTCCTCTGCTGTCACACAGCAGCAGCATCATTAATCTCTCCCAGACCCTCCCAGCTCTCTTGGGAGGCTGCTCAGGAGCAGAACTGCTCTGGCAGTTCTAAAACAGTAATGGTGCAGAAAGGAAAAGAAAACTCAGCTTTCTTCTAACTCTGTTTATCTGTAATGTTACAAGTGAGAAGCAAAAAAACTGATGTAGCTGAAATAAATTAAACTGTGCACAATGAGCAGATGATGAATTTGATCTCTCTCACTCAGTGAAGCCTTTACTGAACAGCACTGTTAAATTGGTTTTTCCATTTCTTTTAAATGTGAGATAAAGGAACAGAAAGGAATCTTTCATGTAGGTAAAATCTTATTCTCAGTCGGCCATTCTATATTTTCTTCTATTTTTAAAGTACTTTTGTATTGGTCCCATTTTTTTTTTCTCTTATGAAAATAGTTCAAGCGATGCTTCAAAAATTTTAAAAGGAGGAAGAGCAACTGTGGATAAAAATCAGTTTCGTGACACTGCCTTGAAAATTAAAATGAGATTTTTGTGTCTGCAATGTTCCCTTTCAAATCAGTTTTCCAGTGGAATCCCCTCCCAGCTGAGGTAGCACTGACAGCTGCCTGGGAGGAGAGTGGTTTGTACCTCTGCTCTCTGAAGAGCTGCTTCTGCTGTGTTAGCTCTCCTCAAAGGCACACCAAGCCTCCAAGTCTGTGGTAGCAAGGATAGCTGTTGGAAAGTAGCTCCAATTACATCATCAGCTGCAGGGGAAAAAAATAATCTCTGAAAAAGTCTGATAAAGTGTGATAGTGAACCTTGTGCTGTCAAGGGCTGTGGTTATAGCTCTTACAAGAACCATTGTTCCTGAGGCTAATTATAGTGATGTGACTGGGCATGCATACACATTTTCCATGTTTTTTTGGCATCACCTGATGGGAAGCTGTAGGAGAAAGAAGAAAGGCACAGTAGGAATATTCCCATAAGGATACTGGTGTGAGAACAGCAGTGCATGCCATGATGTCTGTGCTGGCTGGAGAAACAGCTGGGTGAAGTTCCAGCAGGGCACGTCTGTGCTCTTCCTGTCCAGGCTTTGCTCATCCCCCTGGAGATGAATGGCTATCCCTGTGGATGCTGCCTGTGCAGCTGGGTTGCCAAGAGAGAGTAACCCCCACAGGGGTGTGGCATTCATAGTTTTCTACTCATCTAAATTATAACGGTGGATAAAGTTCTGTCCTTTCAATGTGCAAATAGAACTTGGTTTCCCATTTGTCATCGGAAAAAAACATCCAAAGCCTCCACTTCCCATGATTTCTTTGCATGTCAGCGTCTAAATCCCCTTGAAATTCCCTGAACTTTGTTGTCTTAATCTGGTTACGTTTTCATATCTGCTCATCACATGGTACTTGTTATATTCTGGTGATCTGGTGGGAAGTGGAGCAGACTCATCCCAAATGTAAGAAAGGCGTGACACAGAAACTTCTGAGTGTCAGTGTTGTGACCTGTGGGCACTCAGGGTGCTGTTAAGCTGGAGGAGTGTTCTTGGGCTTGCTCAGTTGCTACTCAGCAGCTTGTGCCATTCCTCAGAATGCAGCTTCTATATGGAGCAGAATTTATACATGAGATGTGCAGCCAAGGATTCATGCCTCCCATTATTTAGAGCTTATATCACTACATTTTAGACTGGGCTTGGGGCAAGGAAGCCTTTGAAGTCTTCATGTGCTCTGCACAGGCATGAAAACATTTTGAGCCATCTTCTTTTGGGCTGTTAGTCATACTGTACAAATCTGGGTGTCACATCACTGCCACAGAGTGTCTTGCTCTAATCAAAGTGCTATTGATAAGGATATAATCCAAAAATATGTTTTGATCCATTGATCTAAATGGGTGGTGGATGCAGTACAGGCCTGATGAGATGTGGAGGAGTAAAAGGCAGTGCTAATGCCTGACTGTGCTGCAGGTGAAAAATGTATTTAATTAATTAATTGGAATTAATTCTGGTGTTTCCTTGCTAAACACAAGGTTTTCCCTTCTACTTGCTCATGCATTTGACAGCCTTGAGCTCAGGTCTTATCTGAATGGACTGCAGAGTTGTGTATTGTGTGGCTGGTAGGATTATCTGTGTGCCACATGTGCTACAGGATGGCTTTGAAAGGATAAACAGAATGGGGAATATTGGTCTTTGAGCCCGCTGGTAGGAGAAATGGTGAATGGGGCGTGGTGGGCAGCGTGTGCCTTGCATCCCTCTCTATTTTAGTCCCAGCTAAGCTGCTTGGTCTAGACTCAGAGTATAAGAATACTGATTCCTTGATTCCTTACCTAACGAACAAGCAATTATAATATAAAACTCAAAGATCGCTGTCTACATTGAAATGCAAAGTATCAAGGCCATATTTGAAATTCTTTTCCCAGCTGAAGTCTGCAGGAGATGCCAATGCAGCCAGGACTTCACTCTGGTATCTAATCACAGCTCTGCTGTGACCTGTCCTGTGACCACCATGACTCATCTGACCGTCCTTAGTGGTACTCACTCCACCAGCACCGTGGGGGTAACAAGATATGTCCTCCTTTATATAATAGCAACAAAATGCTGCTGTAGTTTTTCTCTGCTACTAGCACTCCCAGTGAGGTTTTATTTTGATGTGTCTGCAGTGCCACTGCATCTCAAACAGCCTGGAGGTGTTTCTGTCAAAATCCAGCCCCTTGCAGAACACGTTTCTCCCTCAGCGGGAGAGATTCACAACAGAGGGAACGTTTTTGTTTGAAGATTGAGTTCATCTGATGGAGATGTGATCTTTTTACGTGTTTATAATCATATTTCTGATATTCCAATGCATGCAGCGGACTGTGACTACAGGTAAATTTTATTAGTTCGCTTCCACCATGATCTCATAATAACTAGCATTTTCCCCTTATTTCTGCAGTCAAGCAAGACAGAGAGGTCAGGGGATGGGAATTCCAACACTGACACAAGAAAGTAAAAATTGATTTTTCATTGACACTGGTCACGCTAAGTTACACATGGCCCTTTGAAACAAAAGCTTTTAACAGCCTTGATGTGAAGCACATGACATGCATGGCTGAGAGCTGATAGTGTCCCATTCCCTTGCTTTCATCTCTGTTCTTCCACACTGTGTTATTTTCTAGCACAGTGATGCCACATTTCCTTTGAAACACCCTTGATGCACACTTTGGCATAAATTTAGGATTGCATCTCCAAAAAATAGGGTATCCTGACGCTAGAACAAGGTACTTCACTTTGACTTAGAAAGCAACCACACCCCACATTCACATGCTTGTACATTCACACTCAGAGTTCAGTCTGATCCACGTGGCTGTGGAACGCTGCATCCTGCTGTTCAAATGACCCATTCCTTTTTCCAGGCCTAACCCTGGACTATCAGCTTTCACTATTCCTTCCACAAGATCCTTCTCTAAATCCTTTTCCCTGCACTAAGTCCTTTAAGTGCCACACAAATTATTTTTATTATTTTATTTAAAGTATTACAGACTTTGAAATAGCACTGTGATGATGAAGGTAAGACAGAATTATTTTATCTACATACAAGGCTTTATTCTCTGAAATAGTTTCACCTTTAGGTAGAAAACTTTCTGTAGTAAAAACATTTATATATTTATGTATGCATATATGTATTTATTTATTTATTTGAATTATTGGGGGTTTTTCTGAAGACTTGACCAATGATGCTCTCTTGTAATTCTTGAACGATGGATGTGGGAATAATTCTTCCATCCTGCATTCTTATCCAGTTGTTTTCTGTCAAGTCTGCATAGAGGTCTTCTTATTATTTGGTATGAAACCAATTGGTCACTGACATTAAATATTTTTAAGTTTTGGAGTGTTTTATTTTGCTTTTTTTTACTGCTAGGATACTATTATGAAAGCACTAATTTTTATGCATTGTACACACGCTTTTTAAAGACTGTTTGCAGAAAAATAATTCTGTAGCTTTGTAATAAAACCTTTAAATATTCCGAAACTTCTGTTATCCAGTCTTGCCCAGTCCAAGTGAGTGTCTCTAATGAGGATCCCCCCAGCCCTGCTCTTGCAACACCAGTAGCTGCTTGCCTGGCTGAGCCAGAAGAATCTCTCTTCCTGCTGGCTACTCCAAACCTAAAACACTGCTCTGTAGGACTCGTATTTCTGCACTACACCTACGTGGTTTTCTTTGTCAGGCAGCAAATGCTTCTATCATCTGTTAGGAGTAAAAAAATACCCAAACCCATGAGGCTCTACTTACCGGAGTTGCTTGAAGTTGCTCCCTCTTTTCTTAGTTCTCAAAGGGTTTGAACAGGAGGGGTTCCTGCTCTCTTTAAATGCAGTGACCACCTCTGTCAGCCCTACAAGCTGGGAGGGGAGGGGAGTGAGAGTTTCAGGGATCTGAGCAATGCCATTGCTATCACCAAGCTGAAAATAACCTGTGACAAAAGCCTGGCATTTTGTTCCCTTATGTCCACTTGTGAGTAGGTGGACAACAATGCAGCCCCTCGGGTTACACCTAAAGGACGTTCCGGACTGCAGCCTAACAGATCAGAAATAAAGATTAAAATTTTATAGTTGTTCTACTGCATTGCTTAAATGTGAGTCATAAAATAACAGTCCCTGAAATGAGGATTTAGTTATTAATGGTCACATTGCCAAAAGTAATTTACCAAAATAATTGTTAAAAATAATAATAAAACCTGTTTGTAGCAGGTTGTGTTAACACTGTGATGATGAAGGTAAGACAGCAGTTAATAAACTGGAAAACAACAGTTTTAAACTAAGTAGCATTTCATTCTGCAGTTCATGGTTTGATAGATGGAACTGGTTTGTCTTCTAGGGTACAGAGAATTACGCTTTTAACTCAAATCTTTCTTTTTTATTGTTTTTAGGCATAAAGATGTGTAGCTAATATGTATAATATTTAACCTGTGTAATTATTGCAGTTATATTTGCCATGCCTGACTGAGCCCCTTGGAAATGGATGAGACTGCAGATGTGTTAGAGATGTGGGCAGTAAAGCATGAAGCACTTTTTTTACAGGGTTTTATTTTAAGGACTTTAAAGATTTAGAAGCTAATTCTCACTTTCTGAACAGATGCCTGAATTTAGCAACTTTGTTCAGGATCTCAGACTTCATTGTGTATGAAAGGGACCATCCCAGGGGTTAAACACCAGAACTCTCAAGCTGAAAGTCTCAACTTGGGGACTTTCATGGAAGCGTTAGGGAATTAGATGCCTAATCCACATCAGACTTTAGGATTTAGGGGTCTGTTAGCTGAGGCTGCTAAGAAAACTCTTAGGAACCCATAAAGCTGCTTACTGTTGAGTCTGGCAAGGATTTTATAATGCAGACAGGACCTTGGTGTAAAATTGAAGGACTATTTTTTTCCTGAGCAGGGGATCTGGACTCCATCTCTTCTTGGTTGCTCTCCTCAGACAGTTAATGGAACTGTATCAGATAAGGCCAAATGCAGAGGGGACAGAGCAGTGTGTGTGGTGTGAGGGTGCCTTGTAAGAGGGCAGCGAGGAGGGGTTGGGGCAGGCCTGAGCTCTCTGTTGGAGTACACGGGAAGAAGCACTGAGAAGTTTCTAAAATCTTTGTGTTTGCACCCTTGGTGACTTCTGTTAGGACCCCTGACATTTGAGAGAGATGAGCCTTCCCTAATCTTCACTCATGTTTTATAGATCGTGTACTTGGATGGATTTGCACCATAACCAGCTGCAGGGAACTCCGCAGAGAAAGGTTTTGCCCCCAAATATAATCATTTTCCCTTTGGTTTTGGCAGAGGATTTAAGGGGAAAATGCAGGTGAACAAGCTTTAGTTTTCCTGGTGTTGGCTGCTGCTTAATTTCTGTGCTACTGTGTGGCCCTGTAAGGATTGTCAAAAAGCTGTTTACAGCTCCAGGGAACAGCTGGATTTATACAGGTTAGCTGGGATTACCTGTAATTCCGGGTCAGCTGTGGTTAGCAGGACCTGGAATTGGAAGAAAGTCTCTAGATATGCAACTGGAGTTGCACATGCATGAACTGGAGTGAGAATGTAGCGTTTGCTATAAAGCAAAGGCAGGGATTAAAAAACCCTGCCTGAGAGCTGGAACACAGCGACTCAAAAGCAAAGCCAGCCTGGGGATCAGAGGGACTTTCCCAGAGCACATCAGGTACTCAGGGCACGTTCCAGGGGAGGTGAGGCAGGTGGGCAGAGGAGGGAGCTGGGCTATCAGAGACAAGTGCAGGTCTTCCGGGGCAAGAGACCCTTGGAGCAGAAAAAGCAGCAGCTTTTCAGCCTGAAAAACAAGCATACAAGAAGAAAAGTGCTCGTGAAAATGCAACTGCAGTGTGTCAGGAGCTAAGGGACACTAGACAGCGAGTCAAAAAATATGCTCAGCTTTCCAAAACAGAGCACCATGTGTGAGAAGACCATTTCACCAACCCTAATTACTGTAGTTTCTTAGGCTGTCAGCCTAAGACAAAATGAAAGGGGTGGTTTGTTTCCATTGAGTAATGCAAGTTTCTAAAACCTTTGCCTTTATATTTCCAGAGTGAAATGATAGCAGGTGTAAGGAAGATCAGTTATCTCTTTGGAGAAGAAAAATCTATTCAGTGCTCTAGTGAGAATTCTTCTCTCTTCCAGCTTTTATTCTTCTTTCCCCCTCATTTAGGAATATTTCAATACTGATCCTATTCTGTCAGGTGTATTTTGTATTAGAACTTCACATGATTAAAGAGCAGACGAGTTTGTTTTACTGTGGTAGCTATTTTAATTATGTTTTTTTTTATGCAGTCCAAGCCTGAATCTTGGGCTTTGCTACCATTTCTCCTATCCCAGTTTGGTCTGCCAGGCACATTTCACCTGGGAAAGCAGATACAGTGTATTTTTATTTAAATTGTTAGCTATAACTTGTTATTCGAGTGTGAACTGTATGAGGAGTCTTCATCTTCCTTCCTTCAGTGTATAAGAGACACTGCTGTGTGTATTTAAATTCAAGTGGTTTGATTTCACCCGTTTGAAATTTCTGTGACATTTGGACACACTTTTCCTGAATGGTCCGGGGTGATATCTTACTTTCTACCTGTTTTGTTCTAACTTGTTTTTAGGAGCTGTAATATCTACTGATAAGAGTTCAGAAGTCACATTGAGTTACTCAATTCACTTTTTCACGAAATACCATTTTCCCCCCTTCCTTCAGAACACTGCAACACCTGCCTGACAAAAAAAGAATGAAGAGACACCAGTGAATATACAAAGTATTACTTAGGTAATCTAATCTGATCAAACAGAAAAAGTCAGTGTAGAGTTTCATGTAAGTTTAATCTGAACAAATCGATTTAAAAATACAGTATAAATAATTCTTAACTTATATAAAAATTGCTTAAGAAAATTTGGGGTTTTTTTTGTGCTTCTTACTAACTTTACAAAAGAGCATTATTAAACACAGAAGCAAAACATTTTAATTATGGCCTTTTTGTTAAGACATAAAATATGTACACGCTCACAGTACTTTTTGTTTTGGTGCAAAATATGTACTGACTGATAGACTGTACCTTTCTGTACAATTTCAGCTTACTTTGCATAGAAGAAACCAACACACACTCACAAAAAACCCCACTAGATACATAACTTTGTTGTTAACATACTTCAGGTAAGCCTTTTGGAAAAATTAATTAGGCACTAACTTTCTCCTTAAGAGTCAGTTTTATTTTCTAAAGCATTAATTAAGGCTATTCCAGCATTGAGGTCTTGGCAATACATGTCCAAACAATTGTCCATCATACAATGCCAAACGTGTGCAGTGTGTTAGCAGTAATTTTGCCTGCTAACACAGTCAGCAATTCCCTATCCCAAAATTAGTCTTCTGAAACTTCAAGTTTTCGTTGAGGAATATATAGAGTTCCTTGAGAAGTTCTCTGGGTACCATCTGAGTTTGCAGATGGTGAAGGCTCTGTGTTTGGCCCTCCTGGTGTGCGGAAGAAGTTTTCTGTAACTGCCTGAGGCTCCTGAGGTTCCTTTGAAGCAGAAGGCTAAAGAGAAAAGAGAGAGTTACCTTCATTTATGGGGGAATAAAAAGCAAATTCTACTTCTAAGATTCTGCAGGATGTTAGCAAACTCTTTTTTTTTTTCCCTGGAATTAAAAAAACTTATATTTTTACTGAGAAGGATATACCTGCATTCTTTGATATATATAGATAGATATATATATATAAATACCTAAAAATATGGTTTCTCTAATCCCCTTCTTTTTAAATAAAAACAGTTATTAGGCAATACAGTATTACGTAAAATATACCGAGAAACTTCCTGTGGGGAAAAAGTATTTAAAATCCTGTACAATCCTATCCTATTGAAAGAAAAGCTATTATTAAACACAAGAACTTGAGAGTAGATTAGGGAAGTAACAAGAATAAAAGATAAAGTAACAAATGGACAATTTGTTAATAAGCACAGTCTCAGATCTATGTAAAATCCTCCGTCTACAACAGTTGTCTCTTCACATCTTGTCATCTTCCAGCTGGCTCCACTTCCACCACAAATAAGTCACTTATCTTCCTTGCTAACCTCTCATTTCTACTGTACTTAGGCTGGCCTTCACTGCTAGCTCTTTTTGGGCAGTGCTGATTTCTAAAGATCAAAAAGAAATGTTTATTTATAAATTTTACCTGCTGCAAGGGAACTACTGCACTGTACTTCCCACTCAGCCCACCACGGTCGAGTTGCAATGTATTTCAACTCACCTTCCCTTCCTGCACGTTTGTGCTTCCTGAGCTATGGCTGATATTTTCTGATTGGGAAGAGACTGGCACATGCTGAAGAACAGGATTTGCAGGGACTTGCACACCAGCAGGTATTAGTCCTATGTGTTGCAGCATAAAGTTCAGAGCTGAAGAGCTTGGATTTGGGGCAGAACTGGAACTGCTCGAATTGAGGCAGGAGTTGCTCAGTACGGGTGCAGCAGTTATAGAACTGGGTGACAGCATTATGTTCAAGGGTGTTATATGAAAAGCAGGAATATTGACTGTTTTCAGTTCTGAGGCTGGCATTGGAATGACACCTGAAACAGAAACACCAAATGTTGAAGGGGATTAGGATGAACCAGCCCCAGCCCCTTGGGCCAGCTCCCGTGCCTGTTTCCCTGGACACTGACCGGTGATGGGAGAGCTGTAGGCTGTGTGCTGCAGTGAGCACACCCCAGCCTTCTCTTTATTGGAGCACTCTGCCTTGTTGCCGTGGGTGCAGTGAGTCAGAGGAATAAGATAACCAGACGGAAAAAAAGTCTGAGAAGGAAAGAGACAGCACACCTTTAGCCCAAACATGTAATAAACAAACCCCAAATGTTTTCTACAAAGCTGCACCCCCCCTTGCCTTTTTCTTATTTTTTATCCTCCGTGTCCCCAGGATCCCATACCCCATGCCTGTACTATTTGCTGTCTGAAATGAGACACAACACACTCAAGGACATGCTCTTTCAAGTAAAACCACACAGAAGTCAGCTGGCTCCATTTCCAGCTGATATTCTTGGTGGGGAACTGGAAATCCACCTGGGATTAACACAGTGCAATTTGACAAGATGGAAAAGAAATCCTGATACTGAATCCTTTTTTTCCAGAAGGGACATCCTGGACCCAATAATCATCACATCACCTCATTCTTGGATTGTGTTTTTCATAAATATTGGAAGACAAAACTTTTGCATTTTCTCATTCAGTTTTTGTCAGCAGAACTGTTCTTTATCCAGGTTCTCCACAGCAATCAGTTTCACCTGCAGAACACTGAATTTTACTGATGAAGAGAGGTGAGTGTGATTCTGTTTCAAAGCGTTTGACAGTCAGCATACGCAAACAAAGGACTGGGGAGGTAAGGGATCTCAACATTGCCCTCAGCTCCTTAGTGTGACCTTCATTCCAATGGAAGCCTGAAAGCCTCTTTATGTCCTCTTATTTGTGTACATAATGCAGAAACAGAAATCCTACATTCCTACAAAACAAGGTTTTAAAAGCACACTAAAAAGAATTCAACCAAAGACAACCTATATAGGTGTACATTGTTACAGTTTTGTTTCTTTTGCAAAGACTCCAAGTAGTATTTTCTCAGGGAATGGCAAGACAAATCTTACCTCAGGAGCAGGAATGGCAAATGCCACAGGTATGTCTTGTTTTGTTTTGATTTTATCTTCATCTTCTGGAATATTCTCTTTTGTACATTGGTCACAGCAACCTGCCGTGTTTTGATCTACTGGTTTGGTTTCATTCTGTCTCTCTTCCTGGACATTGTCCATTTCATGATTCATTTGTGAGCTACTGGAAGGTGGTTTTTCATTCTTAGTGGATTCTCCCTTTGAAAAAAGTACATACAAAAAGAAAGGCGGGTGTTGTAAGGCTTAGCATTCTCTGTTACAGCCCTGCGATGATATTTAAAACAGAAAAAACAGTTTTTACTTCCTCCTCATTCCCAAGTTTGTGCAATAAAAATTTCTGCTCACTGGGATAGCTGGGTCCATGTTATCACCTCTTGCTCCTTCCCAGCTACGATGTGTGATAGCATGTGCTGTCATAACACACCCATTACATAGGATGACTGTTTCAGAAACCCAAATTTATAGCAGATTTCTAATTTACAGAGATGCTAAAACAATCAGCAGCTGAGGAGTAGAAAGCAATCCAGCCCCAGTCTCTCCATATACATCAAGTTTATCTGAACCTCTTATTCTCTTCATATGCTGTTCTAGTATGCCTACAACAACCCAACACTGGGTGGAAATATTTAGAAGGTATCAGGAATTTGGGACGTTCCCTGTCCAGTGAATTTTATATGTCCACTTTCCCTCCTAACACCTCTAAAACCAAGAACGGATGCCAGTAAATTTATAGAATCCTAGAAGTCAAGGTTTGAAGATCACCTCCTTCCAACCTCACTCTCATCCTGACCTACTCCAGAATCATGTATAAATAGGTACGTTATGATGTAGTGTTTTGGGAGTTGTTTTATTTTCACTACACCTGTACACTTTGTCTTTTTAGATACAAACCCCAGCCCCTCAAACATCAGCAAGCACAGCAAATGAACACCATCTCTTCAAGCCCGATGTTATTTAAAACGCCTACACTCACTGGCAGGCTCCTACATCACTTTGAAAATGAGTAGGTGGCAACATCACTAAGCTATAAAATGGCATTTTAAAACTAATTTAACTTACCAAAGAAGTATCAAGGCTTTCCTCATCACTTTTACGCCTTTTAATTAAATTATTCTCTGGTAATGCTTGTGATCTTTTAAGGCACCGCTGAGATGAAGTTTCTGATTTCGTATCGGGTCTTTCTTCAGCTGCCAAAGACTTTGTTGGCTCCTCCGTACCTCTCTGAGTGTCCCCTTCCTCAGTGGTTATTTTAGTTAATACTTTTGAATTATTACTCTTAATTCCAGTTACGTTAGCACATGGCAGAGGCTGCAACATGAAGCCTGGGCTGTAGGTTGTCACAGTGTGGGCTTGGGAAGGGTGCAGATATATTGCATACGAAACCCCAGACTGAGGATGAGGTAGGATGACTGGTGACACTGAGCTGTGGCTCGCAGGGCACACCCCGAGGGGCTGGCTCAGAGCTGGCTGCTGAGAGGGTTCAGGCTTGGGGACAGCCTCAGGCGAGGACAGGGCACATTTCATTTGCATCTCTTCTGCTGTCCTGAAGCAAAAAACAAACAAAAAATCCCAAACGTATTTTAATTCCTTCATGCAGAAATGAATGCCCTGACAAATTATCTTCTGTAATACAAAGAGTTCACATGAACTTGTACTTCTCAATCCACTAAAGAGAAACTAAATGAAAAACAGCCTGCAGTGCGAGGGGTGAGTGGTTTTGCAGGCTATTGCCCCACTCAAACTGAGCATAACTTTAACTTCAAGGCCAGTGACATCATAAAGCTTCTCACCTTAAAACTTGTGCAAACTTACTTGGATTGTCCTTCCAGCTGATGTTTAGTGATTGCTGGAAACTGAGCGATTGTATTTGGGAAAACTGGTAAACTTTGATAAGTACCTGGTTGGAGGAGAAAAACAAATCAAAACTGTTAGTACATCAAATTTAGAAGTTAAAATTTAACTTTAATTTGAGGAGACTGCATTATGTAATTGTAGTGTAACATACACATTTAATGAGACAACTTATCCTCAAACTCAGCCCAGATTTGATTTGATCAACTGGATGTCAGCTTACATCAAAATAATTTTAAAGGCCCCAAAGAGGACCCCTAGCAAGAACATGAACCTTGACAGGTAATTTTCTGGCCATTTTTTGGAATACAGAACTGCTTAGATAGTATGTTCCAAGGCAGAGCTTCTACAACAAAGCAGGTTCAGAGAAGATCCAATATTCAGAGATTCAGTGATTCTACACAAACAGAAGGTTTGTAGCCATTTCTGTATTTCTGACAGTTCTTAAGATATATTTTTTGAAAGGAGGCACCACCCACATGTCTGCATGTCTTGTGAGAAGAGGGTAAGCCCAAATATTTAATGCAAGATTTTGTTTTCTTCTGACTTAAAAACAAAGAAAAGAAAGTTCCTAAAAGGAAAACTAGAAACAGATACATACTGGCACTTATTTTAACTGGGCTGGTTGGAGCAGACTGGATCTTCCTTCTGTCGTTTTCTATACTCTTTACTAATTTTATTAGAGATGAATGCCGAGTGAAGTTTTGCTTTCCTTTTGAAGAAAAAAGGGCTTTTGAGCACTGCTCTTTGGAAGGGATGGATTCTGAAATAGGTGGGGAACAGGTTGTAGAAGTTGCTTCAAGTTTTGTATCTGAAAACCAGAAAAAAAGGAGAAAATACATATCATATGCAGATTCAGTAACTAAAAGTAATTACTTGAGCCTATATACATTATAATTCTTGAAGTATCAGCAGCAAACATGGAAATTCAAGAATCTCAATATGTGAACATCCACTGTGTGCCAATAGATACAGGTTGCTGTGCTGTTAAGGACAGTGATGGGACTAGTAGAAGATTTTCTGCTTAGTTATTCTGTCTTAGGGTCAAAAAATTCTAGTAGAGAAACAAAGAAACAATCAATATCATCAGCAGAACAAAAGGAAATGACACATACACCTACCCTGAGTATTTGGCAAGACCTCAGGTCCTGTCCACTTGAATGCTGGTTTTCTACCTCTCTCCTCTGTAACATGAACTTTTTTGATAAGCTTGAGGCTGCTGAGAACATTCGCTATGTCATAAAGTCTTCTAATTTTAGCTGAAATAATAAAAAAAAGTAAAGCATAGCAATTACATTTAACAAGTTAGCATGTATCAGACAAAGAGATGTTGTAACACCCCCTAAGCAGCTAAAAGGAAAAAGCTTTAAAAAAAATTAAAGACCAATTTTGTGGAACAGGTATTTATACAATGAAATAACATTGTGATACAAAGTTTACATGTAAAATAGAATGACATAGATACCCATCTAGAAGACACTGAGAAGTCTGTTATGCTAAATATGGAAAAAAGAACATTTTCAAAACAAGCTACTTTCTGTGCAATGAGTAAACCTACACAAATCCTGTAGAATAAAAGAGCAGATTAGAAGGCAGGTACACACATGCAATGGCAAACGTGGGAACTGGAGGGAAGAGACACTAAAATCCAGCAGGATTCTAATAATTCCAATCACTCTGCACGTCTTCCCTGTCTCTAGGTTGAGCTATAAGGGAAAAGTTTTAGGCAGAAGTCAGTCTAAGGGAGTTCTAGAGCAAAGTGAATGTGCTTAGGCCAAAACTGATACTGCAGTTTTAAAGTCTAGCAAGTCATGGAATTTGGGACTGTGCTTCAAAACCAAGAATGAGGTAAAACATGGGACTGATACCTGAAATACAGGCAGATGGATGGAAAGCCCTGAAGATGCTTTTAGTGCAAGACAGGCTATTCCTATGGAAGAATAAAAGCAAGCAAAAACCCCCTACTGAGTAGCCATCCACCCTCTCTTATGTTGCTGTGAGGCAGTGGAAAGGAAATCATGAACCGAAACCAGCAAGGATCAGTATTTACATAGACACAATTCCACAAAAAAAAAAAAACCAAAAAAACAACCAAACAAAAAAAAAACCCAAACAAGAAAAGGAGTCTGAGAATCAAGGAAGAGTCTAATTTTCAATGAAACCCATAACTATCCCTCAAAAGCAGCACATTTTAAATTATTATACGTGCACAGACCTAGACCTAGAAATATCATTTCATTTGAATGGAGGGGAAGGGGAGGAAGTGTGCAGGGAACTGAGAGAAGGCTAAAAGAATGAAGAAATAATTGGCAGTTAGAGCACAGGGTTTCACTTCCTCTGACATGCAGGTTGGTCACAGGACTTTTACAGAATTTCTTTAGATTTCTACCAAGCTAGTTATGTGGCCAGAACAGAGATTTTGCATGATTCTGGGGCATCTTTGGTGAAATGATGCTGAAAACTTTGACAGGCTGCTTGAGGAAAGAGAAATTGTCACCAATATGGAGCCTTGTGGCATTCCTTCAGGAGGGAGGATTTCATGGACTTTTCCTCTTAGGTGGGCATCATGTATCAAGGACCATACACAAATTACAAACTGCAGAAGGTGTTTAATGAGTTTTTGGAGGCTCAAATAAATATTTGCGGCAAGAAAAATAAGACAGTATTTTTCATTACATGAAGTAGCACTGGAATAATTTGTTTAGCTTACCCTTGCTGTTGTACTTACTTTTAAATTTGCTTTTATCTAAGTCTTCTAACTGATCTTCTCCAATCAAGATTTTAGCAGCAACTTCAAGGCTCACTATTTGAGGTGTTGATACAAGAAACAGCATCACAAATTTCTGACTCATCACACGTAAGGACTTGTATTTCCTGCCATTCACTGATGCTGCAGCAGACAGGAGAAAGGATTAAAGTATTCAGTGACACACCAGCTACAAACATAAAACGCTGAAGAAATTTGTCAGTAATAGTAATTGTGAGAACAACACAGAGAGTAGGCAGGGCCAGTGCTGACACCAGAATCATGTTTCTACATGACAAGAAACAGATGATTGGGTGGATACCAAGTCTAACTACAATGAAGAGAGGGTGATGTATCCACACGTACATTTCCTATTGTCTGACAACTCGTACTCTTAAAGATGCTTAAACCTTAATTAAAATTTCTTCCATGAATCAGAGCTACATTAATCAAACAAACTGAGTAATTTATGCTTCAAGTTTCTATGACATTCAGTAGTAACTTCTGGTTTCTATAACAATTCAGTGGTAATGGCAATTGGATTATATGTCGGTGTATTTGATAGTTTCACCTGACGTAGAAATAAATTACAAGAAGTGAATGAATAAGACAAGTGAACGAGTGCAGAGCACTTTTTCTCTCTACAAACAGTTATGGTGACTTCGGGGCAGTAACATCTCAGGAAAAAAAAAAGAAGGCAAATAAATTTTTTTTCTAAGTTCATAGAAATCTATCATTATAAGTACATATTATTCTTGGCATTATAGAGAATTATTACCAGCACGAAATTCCACTCCTGGGAGCTCGACAAAAGACATTTCTGACTGCTCACTTGAGCCAAAAGAACTTGCCATTTCTTCATTTCTTTCACTGTCGGGATCAAATTCATGCTCGTACTCTCTTTTCTTGATCATCTGGATTTGCTGTATGTATTTGTTCTCTTCTCCCACCTTTTTCAGGGCCTGCAGGGTCTGGGGGAGGTTGTGGCGCCCGTGCCAGACGTATCTGTTCCTGGCCAGGCGGCTCACCATGTGCAGGCTCTCCAGCACGTTCACAATGTCATAGATGCGCCTGCGCTCCACGTCTGCAGAGGAAAAGATGAACCTGACACCTCTGCTACATAAAATATGTTCACTCATGCATTACCTGCAGCACAGATTCCTGTCTTTCCTCCTAACATACTTCAAAACCATTTTTGCCAACTCCATATCACAAAAGTTTCTGAAAATAGCCCTCACAGATCTTGCCAGCGAGGAAAACAATTCATATATGGAAGAACTTGCTGTTTCAGGGTTATACTTGGCTTTCAACATTCCTTAAGAAACAAAACTTATTGTTGCCAGAAGAGCCATTACGTGGGTTTCAATCCAGCTTTACAAAAAACAGAGCATTTTAAATTATTCCTGCATTGATTTTAGACTGTGTCCTTAAATAACCTTGGAAACTCATGGTAGGAAACTGTTTTATAACTTCTTTTTATATGTTATTTTATTAATACACTCTTCTTATTTGTCTGATAAACTCTTGGTTTTGACCAGACATTTTCTAAAAGAGATGTCCTTTTGTACAAAGTATAAAAAAATGTAAATCATACTGCTTTAAAATTTTTATAACTATTATCCCTATATAAGCTGTAGAATACTGTAATTCCACAGCCTTTTGATTTAAGAAAGCTTCAGCTTGATGTTAGAAACACAGACTCTGCAGAAATCATTGGTGCAAAATAAAAATAGTGATATAAAATGAGAAAGTTAAGTTATCATCAAGAACGGAAAGCAGTTTCTTGCTTTGATGTCATGATCAGACAGGAAGCTGTGGGATCAGTTTGATAAATGCTGGTTCCTGCTGCAAATATATAACCACTAATCTTAGCCATCATCTCTGAAACCAAAAAACTGCAACTAGTTATTTGCCATATCAGCAATAATTTAGATGTTTAATATGAAATAGAATTCAGAGTTTCTCAGTTCAGTTCACTGAAGAAATGTCAGCATTTTAAAAGAATTGATCTAGGAATTAGGAGTTTAAAAGTGGTTTCAAATAAGTTTGAGAGAACAGACTAAGCATCCAAAATTGTATGGAGCGAAAATGTAGTAATAAAAATGGCAGGATACTGGCAAATCTGCAAGAAGAAATATTTAATAGGATGAACACCAACTTACGTAGCTCTTCGGTGACTTCATCAAGGCAAATGTAACTTTTCTGTGAAGGGCTGGGGTAATCAGGATATCGAGCTAAGAATTTATGACACAGTAATCCGAGACTTTTCTCTTTGCGGCTTGGCTGAGACTTTTCATATTCATCCCCCAATATGTGCTCCTACATGGGAATAAGGAAAAGAGAATGTGAGATGTTGGACAATAGGTAAAGACAGATATTTAACATTTTCATAGTGAGCACTGACAAAGGGCCAGAGTTCTCCCTTTGTCCTCAGCAGCTGTGAAGTAAAACCAGAACATTACCTGTTCCATGTAAATAGTAAATATCCTTACTTATATTTGGTAAATGCTCCAAAATCAAAACTTTAGAAAAAAGATCTATTATGTCAATATATAATTTTTTATACTGAATAAACAGGCTTCAGCTAACTTAAGAGAAAAAGAAAAATAAATACAGACAACTTTACAACATACCTGCAAACAGTGTTTTGTCTGTAGGACCTCACTTGAACTGTCTGACTGTTGCCTTCTCTGTTCTCTGCTCCTAATCTCAGGACTGGCTGCACTAATCAGCATTTTCAGGTTGGAAGTAGGTGTCCATGGATCTGCTGGAGGGGTTTCCTTAGGTTTTGGGGGTGTGGTTAGAGGCTGACTGTCAGGCTGTCGCTCTGTCAGTACCAACTGTGAGGTAGCTGCTTGTTTCAAAGGGGTTTTCAGTACATTTTTGCATGGCTCAGAATGCTCATTTTCCTACACGCCAAGAAAAAGAACAACAGTGATATTAAAAACCAGGTGCACCATGATCCATTTATCAGCACAGTCGAAGGGTGACAGAGATCCGTTGCATTTTTTGGGTAGCTCTGAGTCGAGGGTTCCAGTCCTACTCTGAACCAATGAGCCCCTTCCCTGAAACCATTTCTGTGCCTGTAGCTTAAGGCTCGGGGCCCGTGGCATTTATTCCTCGGGTAATTTTCCTTTTCTTTCCTCCGAGGAAAGCACAACCAGAACGTATGTTAACGCATAGCAGAGAGCTATAAAGAATGGCTGAAACACGTCATGACCCGGGAGCGGGTGTGATGTTCCTTATAAGTTCTTGTTGGGCTAGATAGACACCAGCCATAGACACCAGTTCCCATGTCAGGGAACTCTTATCTTTTATCACATAATCGCCTAAATTCCGGCGACCAGCCCGGTGTATGGTAGTCATAGATGTGTCGGCTAACAAGCTCTTAACTTTTACAGTGAACTTTAACAAGCTCCCAACTCTCGCAACAAACTTCGGAGCGGAGTAAGGGGTGGAATGTGATCGCGGGGCTCGCCGAGACAGAACAAGAGAGGAGAGGATAAAGACGGGAAAGCGAAGGAAAGGGATGCCCGGGAGGTCTGGACCAGGGGCCGGCAGTAGCTCGGGACCGATCCACTTCCTCGTATTCCCCCCTTTCCTTTTCGCGCCGCGCACCCGCGCATGCGCGGTCAGCCCCGCAGAGCCCTCCAAGGAATGGGTTTGGGGTCTGGGCTGGTCCTGGAGCCCCTTCCAGTGAGGTGCCCGGGCTCCAGGCGGGCTTGCGAGCCTGGAATTGAGGGAACCGGGCTCGGCCCAGCGCCGCCCCACCTCCGCAGGACCCTCTTCCAATCGCGACTTCCCTGTCACAGCACCACAGAGTGCCTGAGACGAACACGCTTTAAACATCATTATACCTGCTCCTCCACACACCTTCTATCAAGGAAAAAACAGAGGAAAGGGAAGCCAGGAAGAAGAAGTGTTCTTTACGGACTCGGCGGATAAAGGTCGTGAGAGATGAAGTTTCAGGAACTTTTGTTAAGGTCAGAAATTAGAGCGAAGGTAAAACGCGCTCGGTTTCTGCCATCCCGCGGTTTCTACGCGCGATCGTTCCGATCGAAGCGGTTTCACCCCCAGGGAGGCTGGGCGCGGGCAGCGGGGCTGTCACCGCTCCGCGGGAAGCGGCAGCCCCGGGGCTCGGCTGCTCTCGACCACCGGAGAACTTACCTTGTCGCCGGCCCCCATCTCCGCGCCCGCCGGCCGCATTCTCNCCGCCGCGCCGCTCCGCATCGCAGGTCCCGCCGGCTCTGCAGGCGGGAGGAGGGAGGGAGGCACTGGTTGGCGGGGGCCCCGTGACGGGCCGGTTCCCGCTGCCCTCCGCGGCCGCCAGGCTCGTCCCGCCGCCTCCCGCCTCCCAGCCC